>OX940980.1:43798753-44398753 GCA_954871275.1 Leptopterna dolabrata
GCATGTGACGAGAGAGCTACATGTAATTCAATTTAGCCCTTATTGGATGAGAGGTCGTCTGCAGTTTGAGGATTATCAGCCTGTAAACGATGTGGAAGCTTAGGAATATTTGTCGGTAATAAAGAAAACCGGGGGTCACAGCCGTTTTCGCCGTACCCCAGGTTCAAATACGAAGCAACACCAACCAACAGTACGTCACATTTTATCGGATAACAAGGTATACACGAAACAGTGACAGGGATTTCACGATTGAAAAACATATTCGTCAACACTGGGAAAATTATAAGCGTGCTAAGTCCCTCGCCGCCAGTTGATCCGTCCCTACCTAAAGCCCCGGATTCTAAAATACATATGCAAGAGGGGGCCCCCATTGAGACTAGAATAAATTGAATTTTAAGAATAACAGTGAATATATATATTGATAGTACATGTCTACTCACAGGCTGATTGGAATGTTCCAATAAAGGGTTCAGACGTTTTCTTACCTGCAACAGAAACAAATAATACTGTGATATGGTAAATTCCCGGTAGAATATCATATATTTGTATTCGATAATGTTAAAGCATTAAAGCACACTCATCTTGACAATAAACTATGTGATCGTGGTTGATTGATTGTAGTGCCCTGTGGTAAGCTGGAAGATTTACACCATCAACAGTGATCATACTTTGAAACCTATACCAATTCTACACTAAGTGTTCCTAAATTGTGAAGCTAGGACCCATTTTATTAACTTGGTAGTCATTGAAAGGTATGCTATGTGTTCAAGAGTGTTTCTAACTATTATATTGAGGCCACAAAGTATTGAACGATTTAAACATAGGTACTGCAGAGAACGGCACAGACAACCCATTTTATTACATGACTACGTACCTAATTGATCAAAAATCTGACAAAACAGGGGAAGCATATTTCTAGTTCCCTACGAACAGGGGAGAGTTATAGAAAACCGATAATGTACCTGGTCAAATAACTTTTTTCATCGCCAGATTTAAAAAAACGCTGCAAATCCCTGCACAACGGTTTATTATTTTGTACAGAATACCCTTCTGTTACAGATCACAGCTCTCTGTATAGATAACCCGTCCATATAATATATGCTATTCTATACATATTATGTAGATCGCAGACCCTCCGTAGGTTAGTACCTAACCCCGTACTCGTTACTAGGTACCTACCTGAATCACGAGTTAAATGTTGCTAAAATAATACAGTCGATGACAAACAGTAACTAAAACGGCAAAAGGAAACGCAAATAATGAAGTTCTGAAGGAAAATTGTTGATGTGGAGTGAAATAGATGCCCCTTTTGCGTAGATGTTTTCTGTGGTCAATACCTACCTTCGTGGTCAAGTATAATGAACTTGCCCATCAATAATACTTCAACGTTTGTTCAAGTTGCAAAAGTACCGATCAACAAAATCCAGCCCCTTCTTGGTAGATGAACCGTTGTGTAATAATTTACCGCTGTGTAATAATTTACCGTTATGAAATAATTTACCGTTGTTTAATAATTTACCGTTGTGTATTAATTTGCCGTTGTGTAATAATTTACCATTGTGTATTAATTTACCCATCAATAATACTTCAACTTTTGTTCAAGTTTCACAAGTACCTACCAACAAAATCCAATATTCCATCAGTTATCAAATGAAATAATATCGCAGAACAACCAACTCGACTTCATAGAGCCATCCTTGATTATAATCAGGTGCTCCCTAGAGATGATTATCCGGGCCGGATTTATACCGTTTGATTCACGATCGTGTTGACGAAGCTTTTTGGTGCACACGAACGGCCGGACGTACAATGCTCCGGGTGGTCTCAAAAAATTGTTTAGCTCAAGACAAATTTAATAACGTAAAAAAAACATACCCTTCTATCAAAAGTTTTCGAGCTACGGCGTTCTGAAAATTTCAACCCCTATTTTGAACCCCTAGAGATGACTGACAGTAACGTCGAGCTTCGAGGACCCCGAACGGAACCTATAACCCGAATTTCATCAATTTTCTTTCATGGTAACTAAGAAAAGTGGCCAGTACGGCGTACGGCGGAAAGACAGAAATTTTTTTATTGCATTTTTCGATTCTACATAACTTGAAACGTAAACCATAAAATTTTGTGGGGGGGTTAGAATTTTTTTTTTTCATGCTCGATTCCAATGGTTCATTATTGAAAATAATAAACCAAAAGAAGCAGAACCCAGTGTAGCTGGATGGTGAACTGAGTTGGACGAAATCGAGTTTCATGCGGATAGTTCCATACCAAAGCCAGCTACTAAATATTCGTCTCGACCCCCGTTATCCAATCCATTGCACCGCCGTGACTAGATACAATCGGATCATTTAACGCTTCACCCGCCCCGACGTCGGGAGCAGTTGACTTTTCCGACTCCGACTGTTTGCGTAAAAGCCGCCACCGACAAAGGAGCGCTGCCCTCGTTCTAACCAGACCCCTGGGAAAAGCCCTTCGGACAAAAGGAACTGAGTCGAGAGAGAAGATTCAACATCAAAATAAACTGCTCTAAGCAAGTAAGTTCTTTATTTGGAACGGTATTCTTCAAGTTGAATGCTGCGTATAATTAAAAATGGTGATATAAGTGTGGGGGGGGGGGGGGACCAATTTTCGAGATTTTGAAAGAAAAGCGCGGCCAGAGGTTTTAATGAACAGGTACTTCACAAAGCGAATTGAGTACCTACAGTGAAAAAGATCCGTGGAGAATGGCCAAAGCAACAACAACCTTGGAAATACTAATGTTCAAAATCGCCCAAAATCTATGTTGATTCAGAATTTAACGATTCGCAGTGGTGGTAATGGATTAGCCATTCAAATTACAAAACCGCGATATACTTCGGAATTCAAACTAAAATTATGACCTAATTGATTAAACACTAGAAGTGTCAAATTTATGTGAGGAGGAAACGTGGGTGAAAGTCCAGGTACCTATCAATATTCGCCTCGGGCTTCTTGACTGTAGGTAGAAATTAAATAATTAAACAGCGGATAACAGTCTAAAGGAATCGTGGGGATTTTCAACACCTTCTATCGACAAACAGTAATGAATCCAAACCGCAAAACGTACGAATGTTGCATCGGGTGGGTGTTGATTGAGTCCGCAAGAGGCAGCACCCACTAATAGGATGGTAAATTCGCGTTGTAAACTGATCACCCACTCGAATCACTCGTTATCGGACGACTCGAGTAAGTGGCGAACTGATCCCCGTCAGTAAATGCTACCGAACAATAACAACCCCCCGGTGCAACGTAATTACTAGGGAGCGTGGAAAGGTGCTCTTCGAAATCAATCGATTCAAATTCAGAAGACATCGTGACTTGGTGACGGGTGAAACCAGTTGGAGGTAAGTTTTGAGTGGTCAGTGCGTACTTATATTACGTGTTATTTCATTTCACGCGAGAAAAGGGGTTTATTTAGGTTTCTGTGGTGACCTTGTGGATGCTGTAAGAATACGTGTAGTGCGTCGATGAACTCAACAGGCGCCACGTATACCATCACTGAGACTAAAATGATACACAACACAGAACGCTAGCTAGACAGTAGGTGAGCAGGGCAGCAAAAAGGAAGGCGGAGGAGCAAATGTCTGACAGGCCAACAAAAGTATTACGTTCACTGCTAAACGAGCGAAACTGTCAAGTTAGTGTTGGAGGTTAGCAGTACACCAGGTAGCCTTCAGGTAGAATAAATACTAAACTAAACTGTTGGACTAAATTTAAAATGTACTTTCCTTAGACCCCGGACCTGTCCAAAATCAAGAGGAACATGTACAATGTGAGGCGGAAATTGCAACCAAAGCTACCCCAGAGCATTGAACAGGCACAAGAAGCCCTGCGTTCTCTAAACCTCAAAACTCTCAACGAAGAGGATTCCCTACATTCATGAATGATAGTGACAGGGGGATGGTGGGTTTTGTACTTGAGCTCTACTTTTCAATACTGTCCCAAATTCTTCCATCAACTTCTTAGAAACATGTTTATTCTTACGGCCACTACATACCATAGGTTTTTGTTTGGTAAAAAATAAGGAGGGTGAGTCTTGCGAGTATTGTTTCACTGTGCTAGTGGAGTTGTGCAACACACATCAGCTGCTCTTTCAGCCCACGACAACTGTAACCGACCTAGAGATAGGATTGCAGAATGAATGTCGAATCGCATTGCGTTTGTGCACTCTGATCTGTTGTCGATTCCACTTATGTCAGGCTTGGTGGCAAAAAATTCAAAATGTGGGACTCTCTTCTGACTACAAAGATCATAACGCCACGGGGAAATGGTTGGAATTATTTTTTGCCTTGCATTTCCTCAGACCAGAAGACGTTGAACTGTGGTTTACTGACAATGTGGAATAAACACAAAATAAATAAACCTTTAGCTTACCACTAATTTATTAAGTACAAAGCTTTTCGCTCAACTTCTGAGCATAATGAGGTAAGTACACACATAAACACAGATAGAACTTCTACCTCATGATGCTCAGAAGTTGAGCGAAAAGCTTTGTACTTAATAAATTAGTGGTAAGCTAAAGGTTTATTTATTTTGTTTTTATTCCACATTGCAAGATGGCTTACCACATAAGGCATACAACGAAATTCGATGAATTGATGTGGTTTACAGAGATACTCAAAGAGAGGCCCCTGCAAAGGTCGAAGCCGTTGACCACATTTTGTAACTGCTCACGGTCAAATTACATTTCGCCCAAATCCAAGTGGCCTCCAAAGATGTGGGCTTCACCGTCGGCCGAGCTCAACCTCACTACGAACGCATGTGAATCATTTCACTCACATTTCAACTCCCACTTTTCTAGCCCTCACCCAAACATGTTCCCCTCCACGCAGGTACTTACTGGATACCAAAAAGAAATATTTATTGAAATCAACTCCCTCAAAACAACTAAATTACCTGCCACCACAAATTCTCATACTCGTGGGAGGCAAGAGTTTCTTGAAGGAGAGATAGCGAAATACCTGACAGGAACGCTGGCAGCAGTCGGTTTGATTTCACGTGTTATTAATATTAATGTTAATACCCACGTGTCACGTGGGTATTACGGTCCGCAGCCATGAACTGCTGAAGTAGGAAATTTTGCGAACGTGGAGTACCTAACTTCTAAATATTATGTAACTATTTCTATTTTATATAATTATCGTACTTTTGTGCAATTATAAAAGCTCATCATCACGTATTTCTCGTTCTTCATTCCCGACTTTTTGGGATGGGCTCAATTTACATTCCAGGAGTGAAGACGGGATTAGTGGATACGAGCAATGGGCTCAATTTACACTAGAACTCGAGGATTAGGGCTCAGTTTGCCATCGCCCGTTGCATCAGATCCACGTAATGACGATTGTAGATGGGTGGCACAACTTCTCTTAGAGCGTTGAAATTCGACGTAAGAATAGCCATTCAAAACGCGAAAATCGATGGCGAATCTCACCTTCAATTAAAGTAAGTAGGTACCTAACGTAAGTTGTCTCAGAATTTGATCGGATATTTTCGCTCATGGCTGCCTATTGCCTCACCGCCTCAGATTGTGACGAGGGGCGTCGGGATTCTAACCGACGGATCGCAGTCGCAGATCGCAGACTAAAAATTATAAAGAAGAGAACTAGTAAAACTAGCCAAATACCTATGAAATTCCAACCTGCAGCAGCACTGCAGCAGCGCCGCTGATTTTGAGATCCATTACCTACCGTAGGTTGGTAGTTTTCGTTGCGGACAAGAGTGTTTGTGAGCTTCCTGCGTCAAAACTGCCTTTTTGCTCTCTTCTTTTTTTTCTTTCTACTTTAGGGCCAACGCCTTGATTTACGGCCCCGAGTTTTACAACTATCACATTTTCACGCCAACCCCCCCTCCACCACACCACCGACCGCACGCAATCAATTGTTCTTGTTCCTGTACGCAATAACAGCATCACGCTCGGCGATAAACCTAATGGCAGATGTAATAAGATTCTCTGCGAACGAATATAAGAGAAAAAAACTTAATAGGCATAAAACCTGAATGTTGGAGGTGAAGCACGAAATTACGCAATTTGAGAAAAGAACCAAATTACTACGAGATGTAGGTCGACAATAATAGCAGGTATTAAAGATTATCATGTACGAGTTGTGGATGTGTGTGGATCAACATTAGTGTTCGCAATCCCGCGGCATTTTTTGAATCCCTCACTTTGCTGTCTTAAAAAAAAAGCCTAGGTAGGCTTGCCTACTTGCCTACTGGCTAGGTCTAGGAGGTTGCCTCAATTCATTTCAATCTACAATTTATTCCAAAATTTTCCATTTCATCATTCACTCATTCCGTTTTGTTTAGTACATTCATATCAAGTAAAACTGAATTTCTCGCGTTTATAATTTTCGTTTATTCATTGCGTTTATACTTGAACCGAACATCAATCTTGTTTCGAATGAACTGCGTACATACATTTTTATTTATTCCCTAATTACAATTTATTATAATGAAACATTGTATATTTGAGGAAGGTAGGGTTTCAAAGAAAAACGGAGTTATTGATAAGTTGTATATTTCCATTAACACTCGAAAAAATGGTTTTTTTTCTCCAACACCTCTTTCAAAGCACTATTATTATTGTCAGCAAATTGCTTAAAATTCATCATCACCATCAACTTCTCTTCATCATAGTCATAATCTTCATCAGTACATCATCATCACAGTCTCTAAGGAACGTTTCTATACTGCCTATATTCTGTATTGTAAGCCTACCACATTGTCATTCATTCATACTAATTTTATTTTTACCCTAGTCATGATCGATCATTTACTCACTTTCACTCATGTTGTTTGTCATTAGCCCTGAAGATGTTGAATAAATTCAGCGAAACGTTGGCTTAAAGAAAATAGTTTTTACTGGCCGAACCTCAGGAACCTCCTAACTTACTTATTCCAGCGGTCAAGAACCTCATCATGGTTGTCTATTTCCACTAATACACGAAAAATACACTATTATATTTTATAATAATACGATGTTATAATTATAATTGTTATCAATAGTGTATTTTTCGTGCATTAGTGTAAATAGACAACCTTTCAGTAACTCCGTTTTACTTTAAAACAGCAGCTTTTTGGAAAGCTCTCTAAGATAAAACGCTGATTGGTTGACTGTTCACTATCATAGATGGCTAAAGCTTATATCTGGCTTTGACGACACAAATTATTCCTGTTATGTTCACTGTGGCAGACAGAATTTCTCGACCCCAGGCGTGAAAAGCGGATCAGTATTATTGGTTGATATCCTCCGAGTTGATCCGAACCAAGAAATTTGTTCAGGGAGACATTTTTGTTGCAGCAGATATAAAACTCTGGATTGTTAAAAGCCCCGCGTTCGCTCCAGTGTTGTATACCTAACACATGACGCAGTCCTCCGTCATTTCTTTGGACCGAGTTGGGAGTAATACGGAATTCGCGAGAATGAGTGATGAAACGGAACAGTAAACAAGGGTTCAAGGATTCAAACCGTAAAAAATAATTTTCGTGTGTTTACGTCGGTTTTCATCCTCTATTTTCGACAGTGGCGTTTTTTGACCTGGAAACAGAGGAATTCGAGGAGGAAGTGATATCACCGGGTCTGAAATTAGAAAGACGTGGCCATAAAAGCTGACTCGGAACGGCGCGTGACGCACGGTGTGGGCATTGCATGAAATCAACCAGCTCAAAGAACGTTGCGTAAATGAAAGTTGGTGCAAGTTCCACTACAAGGAATTAGCTTCACTATATAACGAAATTTTCTCAGCGAGAGGGTTAAGGGCACTTGCTAGTTAAGCCGTAGATTAATATTTATAGTTTAACTAGCAAGCGGTTAATATATATATATTTCTTTCAAACTATAGCTTCACTATAATATATATTCAATGGAATAATTCATATTTGTGCTCAATTCGTCATGTGGATTCATAAAGAAATATACAGTTTAGCGTAAAGTAGATAAGTAGACAATATTATACCACCAGCTCGAAACTAAACATACCGGAATAGTTTCAAAAGAAAACACCCGCGCATTCATACTCGGACGAAACTTATAGTACGATTTTGACGAAACTCAAACAGGGCCATTTGCGAGACAAGCACAAACGAATAACGCTGGAAATTATCTTACAACGGTTTATTTTTTCATATAATTTCCAAACTTCGACGGTTCGTTCGGCCGTGAACAACAAACTTGTAAGAAGCTGTCAACAAATAAAAACGCTGCAAATTATTACACAACGGTTTATTATTTTTCTTCTCTGTACCCCCTAGTGTGGATCACTGCTGTCTGTGGTCAGCATTTTTCCATCGCCCCATCACCTGTAGCGCGTCATTTCGTCCCCACAAACCACTCACCAGAAAATGTTCAAATTCTGATGATCGCTGAACCTAAATGAGATCCTTGAATTCGGAATCAATTAAAAAATGTCATTAAAATCATACCCTTCGATTGCAAAATTTCGAGCGTTTTGAAACGTTCAACCAAAAACTATTCCATTAGTAGGATAGTTATGGGGGACAGAATTCACAGCTGGACTCGAATGGATTCAATTCAACCTGGTGAACAATCCAAAACACCTCTCCTGCCGTAAAGAAATCCAAATTCCAGCTCATTTATAAAGTTTTATTCGTATAGTTATTAGATGACAGTGGGACGTAATCTCGCGTAGACAAGCATAATACTTGCGATAGAAATGTGAGTAAACTCTTTGGGAACATCTCAGCACACGATATGGCCCTTGAATTATAGCTCATGTTGACAGCTCATACTGCATACTGCCTTACATCCCCAGCACTGTACATCAAAATAACGCCAGAAATTCAATGTGAAAACCGTTCCAACCGGGAATTAGTATACACTTCTCCACTGTGTTCTTCAACTTACAACGAATTACTGCCTGACAGGATAAACAATGGAAATTTTACCTCAATGACGTAAAAGATATGAAGTGACTCACAGTTGAGATGGTCGCATGTTTAGATATCCACTGAATTCAAATACTTCTTTTTCACTCCATGAACATGAAATTTCTCCTCTGTGTATACGACGGCCCGACCGGATATGTCACGATCACGAACGGGAGTAATTAATTAGGAAAATACTCAGGGGAAAACTCGACACTGTTTGAAATGAATACGCAGATAATCACAAGTCAGTTTTTCTCAAAACTCCAAACATGAAATTATGACGAATTGTTGAAGGATAAGATCTGAGTAAGAATTCGAGTTTTGCTGACTACTTGATATACATACCTACCTATTACTAACTAGAAAATACAGCGGCAATTACGTTTCTGTTGTCCCTATAATTTTTTCCTCATTTTTCTCATTTCCACTAAAAACAATCGTCTATTCCCTCAATTTCTGGCCATCAAAGGCAGATCGAGGGGCGAGATTTCGAGTCTACTTCGTCAAGGGATGTTAGGGTAAATCGTCCAGCAGCAGCAATCGTATGAGGAACAAGAACAACAACATCTCTCTTCAAATCGAAGTCACCACTTCCTAAGCTCAGAAACAGACAGATCTTCATTTTAATCTTGGTGCCGTCTCAACACATCCTAACTAACCTTATAAATATGGGTTATTCTGGTTATCGATTTCAACTAGGGAGATAAGATTCATGTATTCCTTCTCAAAACAAGGTTCAGGTCCCATTCAGCGCATATCCCTTGAACATTCACATCGATATGCATATGCAGGAGAGTCCCAAAGGTATCCTTTGGGATTCCTAATTGCTCGGGCTGCGAAAAACGCTAATAGGACCTTTTTAAAAAACCCTCCCAACCGCTCCCGACGTCATTTCCCTTTTAAAGGTAGCTCTAAAACTTTTTAGAATCCAAGGGGTTTTACCCTCTTACCAGATAACGCTTTTTCGAGAAGCTTCGCACCAACGGAGGTCATCTGAAATTAGATAAACCTGGTAACCCGCGAAAGGAAGTGCTGACGGCGAGGTGTGATTGCACGTTCTTTCAACAGTCGATAAGCAAAAGGAAATTCTTTCCGGATAACAATCGCGTATTGGGTTCGATGCGTCGGCGATTATCAACTGCATGTAAATATGCAGGAGGATGTTTGATCATGAAGCAACTTTTGAAATATTCATCGGGATGGTTAGCTTCGCCTCGGTTCGATTAGAGAATATACATACACTAGTTCGGAAACGAGCTTTAGAACTACCCTTGAAAGGTATCATGCGCCGCTGAACCCCTGATTTGCATGAAACTGGAAGAGCATAGTTCGGTAAGTCTGACTTGAGGTAGAACATGGTAGGATAATTATTGAGTTTCAAACTTGGGAGAGATTCAAATGGATATTCTCCTATTTCTAAGCTCCACGTGGATATATCTAATTCTGAGGGACACATTGGGTATCTTCGTCGAGAAAATGTTAACACAAAATTATAGAGGCAAACAGAAATCGGGAGTTTGAAAAATAAAGTGACGCAGAGATAATTAACTGCCTCTTCAAACTTCACAGAAACGCATAGAGTACCGGGGGACAAGTTAAAAATACGGAATACACAAGATCGACGTGGAAATAATAATTACAATAGCTCAAATTTCCTCTAACATAACTTGACCACTCTTGAACAATCAGGTAACGTTAGACAGAATGAGCGGAGACCTTGAGCGTCATGACCCCTATGGATAAATAATTAAACTTACCGCTTTTACGCACGCACTTACACACAAATAGCCCGGACGTGACGTAGACATAGGACCCGCCCTTTTTCACAATCCGGTATCTTTATTTCGCATTTACTTCCTTATACAACACAATTATCACCTTCTCCCACAATCTAAGTCCTTCTCAGTTACTTGAACTAAAAAAAAAAAAAAAAAAAAACTACCAACACACCTTTTTGGTTTATTATTTTCAATAATGAACCATTGGAATCGAGCATGAAAAAAAAAATTCTTACCCCCCCTCAAAATTTGATGGTTTACGTTTCAAGGTATTTACTTGTTTGGGTTGAATGACCTCACCAGTCGGTATTTAAAATCTCTGCTTCATTTTTGATTGCGATATTTCGGTGCCAATGATGGTTCACCCTCCTCAGGCATGGACATCACCTGTGTATAATGAGATCACATCTTATCAACTAACAACATAACTGACTAACTATGTACATGGAAAATATGTACATGAAACGATTGAAAACAAAACTATAATTGTAACTTGGAAATATATGTATATGAAATAATAACCACAACCATAAAAATATGTATATAGTAGAATAAAAAACAAACAGGTAACTTGTTACTTACAGAGGTGATAGATGTCTGCTACTTATGGTAGTAGTTTAGTAGTGCTGCAATCACCCAGGGCTATCTCTGATCAATATGGGACGATTTCATTCAAACCGCCCAAACCAATTGACTGAACTTTCTGGAAACCTAGATCCAATATGGATCTGTCTCATCCCATATTGATCAGAGATAGCCCTGGGTGATTGCAGCACTACTAAACTACTACCATAAGTAGCAGACATCTATCACCTCTGTAAGTAACAAGTTACCTGTTTGTTTTTTATTCTACTATATACATATTTTTATGGTTGTGGTTATTATTTCATATACATATATTTCCAAGTTACAATTATAGTTTTGTTTTCAATCGTATCATGTACATATTTTCCATGTACATAGTTAGTCAGTTATGTTGTTAGTTGATAAGATGTGATCTCATTATACACAGGTGATGTCCATGCCTGAGGAGGGTGAACCATCATTGGCACCGAAATATCGCAATCAAAAATAAAGCAGAGATTTTAAATACCGACTGGTGAGGTCATTCAACCCAAACAAGTAAACATCAACCAAGTCAAAAAACCATCAAAGTTTCAAGGTATGTAGAATCCAAAACTGCTATAAAAATATTTCTGTCTGTCCGCCGTACGCCGTACGCCGTACGGGCCACTTTTCTTAGTTACCATCAAAAAAAATTGATGAAATTCGGGTTATAGGTTCCGTTCGGCGTCTAGTTGGTCCTCGAAGCTCGACGTTACTGTGAGTCATCTCTAAGGGGTTCAAAATAGGGGTTGAAATTTTCAAAACGCCTATACCATTTTTTTACGTAAATATTTTTACGGTTTTAAATAGTTCTTGAACTTGCGAGTTTTTTAAGACCATCCGGAGCATCGTACGTCCAGCCGTTCGTTCACAGTAAGGCCCCGAAGTTTGTACCGACAGGCATTTTCGACTCCAGTGTGAATGAAATTGTATACAATTCAAACCAAATCTCGTAACCAGAGACGCGCCCACAATAGGAATTTGTGAATACGGCCAATCATTGGTAGGGATCACCTGATTATATTGGCGGAGTATGAAGTCGAGTTGGTTGTTCTGTGATATTATTTAATTTAAAAAATGATGGCTCTTTTGGAGTTTGTTGGTAGGTAGTGAAACTTGAACAAACGTTGAAGTATTATTGATGGGTAAATTATTACTACGGTAAATCATTACTCAACGGTAAATTATTACACAACGGTTCATTATACCATCTACGTAGAAGGGGCTGGAGTTTGTTGGTAGGTACTTTTGCAACTTTTTTCACTCCTCATCAACAATTTCTTTTCAGAACTTCATTATGTGTGTTTCTTTTTGTTAGGTACTGTTTGTCATCGGCAGAATTATTTTAGCAACATTTAACTCGTGATTTAGGTAGGTACCTAGTAACGAGTACGGGGTTAGGTACTAACCTACGGAGGGTCTGCGATCTACATAATTATGCATAGAATAGTACATATTATATTATATAGACGGGTTATCTATACATAGAGCTGTGATCTGTAACAGAAGGGTATTCCATACAAAATAATAAACCGTTGTGCAGGGATTTGCAGCGTTTTTACATTATTGGAATTATTGTATCTTTCTGCCTCGATTCACAATTTAATACAACTTTCTGTGGATTTATATAAATTCAATCAATTTTCACCATTTTTACTGAGTTTCGTTTTTGATATTTGTACCGCAAGATGCATCACTTATGTAAACGTCTATAATGATGGCATCTGTAAACATTCTTCTCCATTAAAGATGCGACTTTTGATGGCTTTTATGATGTTCATCAACACCGTGCGGGTGGTGCGGTGTCAACTTGCCCTGAAACTGAAAAACTGATTTACCTAGGCAGTTTTTCCGCCAATGAAGCCGTTCCATCTATGTAAAATTTGCTATTTTTGACATGGTATATAGATATAGTATATAGAACTCCTCAAATTTAACGCTCAAGGATTTATGAGCAATGCCCACCAAATCGGCCGTTTTTATCGGTTTGCGCCATCCGTCAGTACAGTTTAACATAATTCAACGATATGTTTCAGTTGTATAGTTTGAGGTTTCCGATTTCCTAACTACTCGCCCCACGAACACCTTGGTTAGCTGCACGAGAGGTTAGTTGGGTATTTGGTTAATGTGCAGAAGTGTAGATACTGTGAGACTGTTCAATCAACCGATCAATTATTGATTCATCCACACCACGCTACTCTATAAAGCTAATAATACCGGTCTGCTTTCACATCGGCTCTGCAAGTTCTGAATGCCAGAAATTCACCCGATCAGTAGTTATGGACGTCGGATAATTCTCTCGACTCAGATATTATTCAGGCAGCACTGGACCACCCGTCAATTCTCTCTTACCCCTCAAACCTCGCACCACCAACCAACCCTACGTTTGGAATTTTTATAAGAGCTCGACGCTCGAAAGCGTTATAAACGTCAACGCGGCGGAATTAATGGTGACAGCTCTGAATTTTACCATAGCCATTGCGAGAGAAACGTCTAGCATATTTTTATCCACTTCCTTGTTTTCGCCGATAAAGTTGCTTTTCTCCACGGCAAACCTCTCAAACAGAGATAAAACTGACGTTTATGCTTACAGTCGGTTTGACGCGCTCGACATTCAACATCACCCGTATTGTGCTCCCAACAGCCTGGTTTCAGTTTCGAGAACATAAATTGGGCACCTACTTTATGAAACATTATTAAGCACTTGAGGGATGTCGCGTGGTTGATGCTCAATATTGCAGAGTAGGTAGATAATGATGAATGACAGGTAAGATGATAAGTAGCAATGACGAGGTACATGTGCGACTATCACACATCTTATAAATTCTCACGTTCCGCGTTCACATTTCGCTGTTGGAGTAGGTAGCGAGTAAGCAGTTTTAATGAGTATAAGTAGCAGTAGATCCAAATCAGTATGAGATATCGAATCTACCATTGGTTCGCACTGAAAAACTTCTCATTTCAGGAGTTTCAATGTTCGTTCAAAGAACAAAATTACCCAGCAGCACTATGAATCCTTGCAAAGACTAGCAACAAGACACTATTAAGGGATAAGAACTATAGTTTAGATCATATCTGCAAAATCAATAGGTATATCTAGTCGGAGCAAATTATCTCAGAAGATCAGGAACAGACAGAAATCATAAGAAATCAATACTTTGTAACGAAGCGTTGGGATGAACTGGCGCCCCTAACCTGTTTTCTTAGCCAGCATAAATTCTGACACGATACCACCTCAAGGTCTTTCATTATTATTTTGCTGTTACTATTATAACGAAAATGGGGAAGAAAAAATAAAGATCTACCCCCTTTTCAAGTTTGTGATGGTTGTTGTGAAGATTGTTATAAAAGTAGGCATTACAGACGTTAAGTTCAGTAAAAGGAATAATCCATTTACAAGACACGAAAATGCGAAATAGGTGTCCCGGTGCAATTCGTTCAACTACCTATTTATTCCATTCTTTTAAATCTAACATTTTGCTCATAATTTTTGTTCGTATGAGTGCAAGGCCCTCTAGCGGCATTTGTCTGTCTGCCTGTAAGTTCGACAAAAAACGGCTTGCCGGATGGGTCAGGAATTGAAACAGGGGTATATTTATAGAAAAAGGGATTTTGTGAATAGTTTTTTGTGGAGTAACGATGGCAATGATGACAAAATGGCACAACACTAACAACACCCACCTTCGCGTCTGACGACATGAAATTCTGAGAGTCCGCTAGCACAATCAAAACATCCTGGTAGCAGCACCTCAGGCAATTATACGGCAGCAACCTCACAGCAATTGAAAAATGCTGCAAATTAGTACACGACGTTTTATGGTTTACCTGTATAGACGCCCCTTCTGCGTAGACCACTGTTTTCTATGGTCAACACCTACCCTCGTGATCCCCCCCCCCCCCCCCCAGGAAAGCCCTAAATCGAGTACTGGAGCAGGCTGGGTAATGTAACAAAATATTCGGTGGATTCAACAATTGTACCAGTATTTGTTGTTATTCATGATGTACAACGCTTGCTCATGATGCAAAAGTATACCTATAAACAAAATCCTAAATAACCACCATTCTTCAAATGAAACAATATCACGGAAAATATCACTTCATCAATATCACTTGATTTCATTCTGCCATGAGTGCTTATAACCAGGTGTTCCCTAGCAATGATATGTGGGCCGGATTTATACCGTTTCATTCACGAGCATGTTGACTAAGGTTTTTGGTGCAAAAAAAAAACCTCAAAAAATCACAAGGGGGATCTCAAAAATCCCCAAGTTCGAGACGTAATTTAAAAACTTAAAAAAAATTATATCACCTAATTGAAAATGTTCGAGCTGCGGCGTTCTGAAAATTTCAACCCCTATTTTTCACCCCTTAGACACACAGACTGACAGTAACGCCGAGCTTCGCGGACCAACTACTCGTAGACCCCAAACGGGACCCACAAACAAAATTTCATTAATTATGGTTCATGGCAACTAAGGAAGCAGGAAATTGCGAAGTACGGCGGACGGACAGAATTTTTAATTCCATTTTCAGGTTCTACGTTCCTTGAAACAGAAACCATCAAATTTTGAGGTGGAGAAAAAATCCTCCTGCCAAGTTTAAAGACACATAGCTTCCTCGAATCGATCACATAACCGTATAGATCAATTAAACGTATGACGACCTACCTGGATTACCCACCCGCGCGTTGCACTCTAAGAGTCAATATTATTTCCTACATTCTCTTCTAACGGGCGAACGGTTCATCGCACAAAAATTGGTGTCGCTAGAAACAGCAAGAACATCTATTTCCATCAAATACTGTTTCATTCGAAACCGCTTCCGAAAGTTATGCCGCTTACGTCACCCCCTCAGTTACGACGAAATGTGATTATATTCTGTCGTCCAGAATGACCAACGAGTTTTTCGATGAAGCAATCGAATTTGGAAAAATTCAAGACAGCCTATATATGTTACCCGCCGGTGTTTGAAGAGATCGCTGGAAAAAACCACATTAAGATCCACTCAAGACACACAAACAAACAAACAGACAGAGTTTATATGTATATAAGATAATAAGATAATCCAAGATAATAAGATAACCTAATAATGAATAATCCAAATATGAGCAGAACCGGGGAGTGGTTTTTAAGGGATTGAGTACTTCGGATTTCGCGTTTGCGCTGCGCAGTGGTTATACCAATGACCCGACCGTTCTGAAATTCATAGGGGAACATCTAGGGCCCAACCCATACGATCCCTGAAAATCTCAGGTAAATCGGATTTGAATTTGTCTTGATCATATGATTTTTATGTGATTTGCCAAATAAATAATAAATAAATAAATAAATAAGAATTGAGGAGGTTAATGTGTGTGGCAATAATTTGTGGACACAAAGACAGACGGACACCGACGTACTTGACAGCTCTAAAACGGAAAACGCGAGTGGAAATTTTGACTTTGGAGACAAAAAGTTTTCTTCTCAGAAGTGAAAAAAAATTCGCTACTGGTGGATCCACTTGCTCAGGGATTTAGCATACGATCAATAGCTAATAGAAACAACAGAAAATATGGTCGGGGGACGCGGGCGCGGGGTCACACCTGAATAATATTTTTCACAGCATCTATTTGCCAACTTTCATTACATGCTGGAAATTCTCTTTTCTGGAAGATGCCCTCCATTTCGAACAATACATCGACAAAACCGTGAGATCAGGAGAGGAAAGGCGTTGTCGGGAGGGCCAGTAACACAATTCAACACCGAGTTCAATTTGGGAGCGGCGAGACGGACCTTGTAGGAAAACGACGATCCGACCCGACTTATCGTTCGAGAAACTTCTTCAGTCCCGAAGTGTTTTCATGGGGGAGGTGAGCTGTTCAAGCGTTTAACTTACCAACTGGGAAATATTTTATCTGAGTCGGGGACAGCCATAAATTCAGCTCCGAGAGCCTTTGTTAAAAAACTTCATCTTGAAATCCCGAAGGCGTGCTTTTCCTGTTCCCATCGTCCGAAGAACAGAGAGAATGTGCGATTTCACGCTTTTTGTACACCAGTCTAAAGTGCCAGTCTTTAAAGCTAGTTTAAAGCAAATATTAAAAGAAAGCACATGCATACAGCCACATCACGATAAAAGCACGAGATTCAAAGATAATTACAACTTAAAAATGCCACTTTGTAAAACAAAATTTGCCACAAAATCACTATTTTTATACAGGAATAAATTATTTTAATAAATGTTTACCTATAAATATGAAGCAAAAAGTTATAGGGAGAATAAAAGAAGGGAAAGATGTAAATAAAATAATGAACGTACACTTTAAGGCTACAACTATAGGATCATCGAAATGAAGAATTAATTTATTAATATTATTATTACCTATACTTTCACTAAACGGAAACGAATTTATTATAAATTTATTAATGCTTAGGTTATACACGTCCTGCAGTGCGAACTGAACTCTACCCCTATCACTGGCATTTGGCCCATATTGGGGAGAGTTTTCCCGTGCTCAATTGTTTGTACCTAAGTATGTTATACCCATGCAGAAGAATGAAAGTTTATTTATCATTGATTGTTTTATACATAATAGTTTATTGTAAATTTAAAAATGGAAATAAAGGAATTTAAAACTCGGCGCTACGCGCCTCGCCAGGGGGCAAGCCCCCTGGACCCCCGGATACTTACTGCTTAGAGCCTACGGCTAAAATACAAGAAACATGGAACATGCTTTAGCCGCACTGTTATGATTTCACTTCGTCACCAGGATACAACCAAGTGACAACCAAACAAGCGTCATTTTTTACTATCCATTTATAACATCCATTTATATAGTTATAGTATGAAACTACGAAATAAATACCAAAAACAAATACGAAATAAATTCGTGATAAATCAAGAGCTTTCCAACGAATGGAAAACGATTTTTGTCCGATGAAAATGAAAGAAGTTTCATTTCCCTAGCAACTACTCGGTTGTACGTGAAAATCATCGTTAAAATTTCGTGACACTTCCGCGTTACCCATCCCACGTGACATTTTTCGGCTAGTTAGTCCAAGGCTAAAGCGTGTTCCATGCTAAAACGCTGCAAATCCCTGCACAACGGTTTATTATTTTGTATAGAATACCCTTCTGTTACAGATCACAGCTCTATGTATAGATAACCCGTCTATATAATATAATATGTACTATTCTATGCATAATTATGTAGATCGCAGACCCTCCGTAGGTTAGTACCTAACCCCGTACTCGTTACTAGGTACCTACCTAAATCACGAGTTAAATGTTGCTAAAATAATTCTGCCGATGACAAACAGTACCTAACAAAAAGAAACACACATAATGAAGTTCTGAAAAGAAATTGTTGATGAGGAGTGAAAAAAGTTGCAAAAGTACCTACCAACAAACTCCAGCCCCTTCTACGTAGATGGTATAATGAACCGTTGTGTAATAATTTACCGTTGAGTAATGATTTACCGTAGTAATAATTTACCCATCAATAATACTTCAACGTTTGTTCAAGTTTCACTACCTACCAACAAACTCCAAGAGCCATCATTTTTCAAATTAAATAATATCACAGAACAACCAACTCGACTTCATACTCCGCCAATATAATCAGGTGATCCCTACCAATGATTGGCCGTATTCACAAATTCCTATTGTGGGCGCGTCTCTGGTTACGAGATTTGGTTTGAATTGTATACAATTTCATTCACACTGGAGTCGAAAATGCCTGTCGGTGCAAACTTCGGGGCCTTACTGTGAACGAACGGCTGGACGTACGATGCTCCGGATGGTCTTAAAAAACTCGCAAGTTCAAGAATTATTTAAAACCGTAAAAATATTTACGTAAAAAAATGGTATAGGCGTTTTGAAAATTTCAACCCCTATTTTGAACCCCTTAGAGATGACTGACAGTAACGTCGAGCTTCGAGGACCAACTAGACGCCGAACGGAACCTATAACCCGAATTTCATCAATTTTTTTTCATGGTAACTAAGAAAAGTGGCCCGTACGGCGTACGGCGTACGGCGTACGGCGGACAGACAGAAATATTTTTATTGCAGTTTTGGATTCTACATACCTTGAAACGTAAACCATCAAATTTTGAGGGGGGGTAAGAATTTTTTTTTTCATGCTCGATTCCAATGGTTCATTATTGAAAATAATAAACCAAAATAAGTCTTGGAACAGGTCGAGCAATAGCTGCAGCTGATCATAATTATATGCAGCTGCATATCATAATTATGTCAACAAGCAACGTATATACGTACTCATATTTGAGCTCTGTCATGCTGTTAGTGGTAGGCGTAACGCTAATAAAATTAGTTAGCTACTGCATCACAGTTGCGTAGCGAATTTTTGTTATCTAACGTAGGGCCGCATTCACAAAAACCCGCACTAGAAGTTGAGCTGAAGATGAACCCAAGTTGGGGTAAATTTCATCCCGATTATCACTCAAAGAGTAAATACAATTTCAGAAACAATGAGATACTGCTTCTATGGGTGTTGATCAAACTTCACAGAGACGAGGAGGGATTCACGAGTTTAGTTCCATCAAGTTGCGTCGCATAATGGGGCGAAAAGGGTTTTCTAACTAAAATGATCTCTCTTCACACTAATAACCAAATTCTACGGTGATCCTGAATACTCAATGATCCGTTAGTTAGGTAATTACGAAAAATATCAAAAAACCTCGACAGCCCACTTTTTGTTTAATGCTGCAGACCATCTCCAGCTTTTAACGTGTTATGTGATGCAATACGCTACAGGAAGGAACAGTTACTTGGAACTGGTTAGTCCTCTAAATGAACATGCCCTTTCCAATTAACAGTTCTCTCCTTGAATTATTATCACCAGCATTCGCCTTCCCAATTCTCTCGAGTGCAGGTTGCTACCCTCCCACTTCGAGACAGTGGATTCAACCAGACGATCCGCCGATCAAATGCAAGAACTAGGTATATTCGCCTATTTTGGAGCCCCTCGTAGTCTCAATATGGCTGGCTGTCTAACCCCATTGACCCCATCCCTTAGCGGTTATCCCTTGATTATTATATATCAAGTAATCAATTTACTATAGTGAGAATATCCCCTTAATTATATTCATCTTGGAGCTATATTATTGAGTATCATAATAAATATCTCAGATTTCCAGCAAGTAATATGATTACACTATTTTTTTATTAATTTTCCTGTATTATATAATAATAATATACAACGAAGTTGAATGTAGTTACCTAATGAATAGAATTATAATTAGGGCTGTGCAAATATTCGGAATAAAATCATTACTCTCGTGACATCTGTGAAAGCAGCCCAATTCACGTCAGGCGCCTCCATACCCAAATAAAATTATCCAGTTATGTAGCCACAATATTATTATTGATGATTTTAGAAAGTATTCCTGAAACAACATTTTACAGAATAATACAAGAACAATTTCTGGCAGAAAACTGGGGAGATGGAATCGGTCTGGTGCGACGAAAAAATAAAAACTCTATGAAAACAAAGTTTGGTCGATTCTATGGTCAAAAACGCAGCAAATTATTACACAACGGTGTATTATGTGCCTGTAGATCACTGCACCTTCTACGCAGATCACTGTTTTCTTACCTAACTATTTGTTGTTATTCATGAAGCATAACGGTTGTTCAAATGACAGAGCCTTCACTCTTCAAATGAAATAATATTACAGAACAACCAACTCGGCTTCACACAGCCATCCGTGATTACAAACAGGTGATCCCTAGCAATGATATCTGGGCCGAATTCATACCGTTTCATTCACAATCATGTTGACGAAGCTTTTCGGCGCAAACGAACGGCTGCAATGCTGCGGGTGGTCTTAAAAAATTCTTTAGTCAATCCAGAAACGTAAAAAACCATACCTTTCTATTGAAAGTTTTCCAGCTACGGCGTTCTGAAAATTTCAACACCTATTTTTCGCCCCTCAGAGATGACTGACAGTAACGCCGAGCTTTGAGGACCAACTAGACCCCAAACGGGACCTACAAACCAATTTCATTAATTTTGGTTCACTGTAACTAAGGAAAGTGCGAAGTACGGCGGACGGACAGACATTTTTTCTATTGCATTTTCGGATTCTAAGTACCTTGAACCGTAATCCATCAAATATTGAGGGGGAGTTGAAAATTTTTTTCATGCTCGATTCCAAAGGTTCATTATTGAAAATAATAAACCAGAAGCCTGTCGGAAAAACCCTTTTTCGCCCGCTCGCAGGCCACCAGCTCGCACTTCAGAACGATCCAAAAATTAATTTTCCGTTCTCTGTGGAATGGCTCGACTAGTTGTCAGCAGTCAAAGTTGTTCTGGTGAAAGTGCATAATCAATGTACGATGTAAATCCAAAATAGGTATCGTCTCATCGTAAATATAATAACAAATTGATGTATAGGTTGGTTACTTCTCATTATCTATCAGAGCAGCGATATTAATAAATCTATATTAATTGCGATAGCTTTCGTACATGGCACGAAATATAGGCGTGAACCTACCATACTAAATAGCATGAAATAAAGCATCGAACGTCACCTTGCAGGTAGGAAGAAGGTGCAGGGTAAACGGCGCCCCATCAAACTGACAAAGCTCAGCTGGATGAACCCTGACGCTGAGGGAGTAAATGATGCGATCTCATTCTCCCCGTCATTTCTGTTATTAACACTTGCAGCTCGGATTAATAATTCACCGAGTCCCCTGAAGAGGCGCTGGTGGGAGACGCTCATCATCGTCGCGCTAATAAGGGGAGTAATAAAAACGATGGGGAGCCTCAGAGGGGTCCTTAATTAGTTTCTGGGTTCCACACCGGCGCTACTGATTTCTCAGGGGTGATACGGGAGGTTGATCACAGGTTTTGAAATGCCAGAGATTTATCAGCGGTTCGGCCCCCGCAGGCTCTTCAAACATGGAGAAACTAACGAGCTGCGGCTACCGATCGACAGATAGAAGAAACCGGTAGAATTAAAAGGGTAAACGACTTCAGTAACTAACAACTCCGAAGCGGAGCCTACAACTCTAAGTCATCTTTCTGTGCCATGATCAGCCTATCCTAAATACTGTAGGCACATATTAAACAGATGTACTTTACATAGAAACTCATAATTCACTCCTAATTGAGTACTTACATAGTATGTCACTGTGTGGGTATGTATGCACGCATTCCATGACAAGTATATGATGTGAAGATGAACTTCGGAAAGCAGGCTCGAGACAGACAGTCGAACCCCGCTACATTTTGATTTTGAATTTTCAATAATGAACCATTGGAATCGAGCATGAAAAAAAAAAAAAAAAATTCTAACCACCCCTCAAAATTTGATGGTTTACGTTTCAAGGTAAGTATTTGAAATCCGAAAATATAATAAAAAAATTTCTGCTGTCCGCCGTAAGCCGTAATGGCCACTTTTCTTAGTAACCATGAAACAAAACTGATCAAATTCGGGTTATAGGTTCCGTTCGGGGTCTAGTTGGTCCTCGAAGCTCGACGTTACTGTCAGTCATCTCTAAGGGGTTCAAAATAGGGGTTGAAATTTTAAGATACTTTAGCTCGAAAACTTTCAATAGAAGGGTATGGTTTTTTTACGTTATTATATTTGTCTTGAGCTAAACAATTTTTTGAGATCACCCGGAGCATTGTACGTCCAGCCGTTCGTGTGCAACAAAAAGCTTCAACAACACGATCGTGAATCAAACGGTATAAATCCGGCCCGGATATCATCACTAGGGAGCACCTGATTATAATCAAGGATGGCTGTATGAAGTCGAGTTGGTTGTTCTGCGATATTATTTCATTTGATAAGTCATGGACTATTGAATTTTGCAGGTAGGTAGGTACTTTTGAAACTTGAACAAACGTTGAGTATTGTTGATGGGTAAATTATTACACAATGATAAATTATTACACAACGGCAAATTATTACACAACGGTAAATGATTACATAAAGGTAAATTATTTCACAACGGTAAATTATTACACAACGGTTCATCTACCAAGAAGGGGCTGGATTTTGTTGATAGGTACTTTTGCAACTTGAACAAACGTTGAAGTATTGTTGATGGGTAAATTATTACAACAATGGTAAATTATTACACAACGGCAAATTAATAAACAACGGTTCATCTACCAAGAAGGGGCTGGATTTTGTTGATCGGTACTTTTGCAACTTGAACAGCCGTTGAAGTATTATTGATGGGCAAGTTATAACAACGGTTCATTATACTTGACCACGAGGGTAGGTATTGACCACAGAAAACAGTGATCTACGCTGGAGGGTCATCTATTTCAGTCCACAACAACAATTTTCCTTCAGAACTTCATTATTTGCGTTTCTTTTTGCCGTTTTAGTTACTGTTTGCCATCGACAGAATTATTTTAGCAACATTTAACTCGTGATTTAGATTGGTACCTAATAACGAGTACGGGGTTAGGTACAACCTACGGAGGGTCTTGGATCTACATAATATGTATAGAATAGTACATATTATATTATATTTTATTTTATTTTTATTTTTATTTTATTTTATTTTATTTATTTAATACGGGCTAGCCCAATACAATAGGTATAAACAAGAATAATGAAAGAAATGAAGAGAGACGTATGAAACAGTGTCCGCACGAAAATTAAGAAAACATGTTAAACATTGAAACAGATACAAGCTGACAGAAAAAAAAATGAAACGGCTACATATTGTTTTGGTTGCTGAGAAAATTAATTACTTTCCTACGCACCACAGGAAGTGAATGAGAAAAAAAGTCGATTTCGGGACACTCTACCATGGCATGATTAACCTCCCTTGGTAATCGGCATAATGGGCGATGGTACATGTAGTTGGTCGGAGAGAAAGGGACCCAGAAGGTGCTGGCAACTCGTGAGCTCAGACGTGGAACCTGGATATTAACCTCGGCCAGGTTAATATAAAATAAGTCCAAAAATTACGTGGTTTTTGGCCTCTCCTGACATGTACTGACTTCGAGAGACTGTTCGAAACCCTGATACCACTATTAAACATCAAATGATTCCCACGTCCGGCCCCACAAGAATATAGAATCTAGATTATCTGGCCTATTATGAGAATTTATAATTAAATTACGAAATACGAAAGTTGACCAAAATATACGGATGAAAAATACCTAATGTATGTAGGGTGATGTTTGTAGAATCATAATCATAATGATTTTGACCAGGTAGGTAGTCTCCCAACTTTAATGAAATTGATTCACTGTATGTAATGAGCCAGTGACTCATTACAGTATATCATTTAAGAACGAGAATATCATATTTTACATTCGGCCTCAAACACGAATTCAGCGGCCTTTAAAGCCCCTGACTGCTAACTTACACCTCAAAAATCCATTAGTCCATCCTTGAACCGAATTTGAGGCTCCATTTCGTAACAAATTTCCAGCTCATACCTGTTGTGTGACACCAAGTGTTAGGTATCCCTTTTTCGAAAGCTGTCCGTAAGATACCTACCGTATCAACTGTATGGGTCAACACAATGTTGCACCTATTCGTACAATAGGTGTAACAAATTCAAAGTTCACCTGATGGATGCGGACAAATGGCGGAGAGAAGTGGTCGAGTATTCAGAAAGGAAGGAGGATGTTTATTATCCCCAAGTATGGCCACGTAAGAAGATCTAGGAGCCCACTAAGCACGTAAGAATTCCTTCCGATTACATCCTCGCGGGCAACGCACGCGATAGATAAGAGCTGTTCCTCTGAACTACATTCGCTATTCGAGGAGAGAGAACCATGATATACAGTAGAACAAACGAGATGTTTATCCCATGCTATTCATCTTTTTATTTCCAGTACCTAGACCGGAGGCATATATGATGGGGCCACGAGCTGCATACCTAATGAATGAATTGAACAAACAACAACTGTTGGAAAGTGCGCGAATTGTGAAATAGATCAATAATAACAAATTATGGTTACAGTGTACACCAAATCACATAAATTGGCTTCAAAACCAATTTCTGGAGGTAGACAACTTGTTATCAAGAAGTTTATCTATATTGTCGAGATTCGGGTATGGAAGTAAAACAATCTGTCGAGATTCGGGTATGGAACAATCTGCAAGGCAAAACATGTAAGTAGGCCATGGTGCTTAGAATGAACGACGTTCCGGGCTGCCACAAAGGCAATCTCTAGGCAGTGGGCACACTAATACTTTGGTTGTGTCAGGAATACAAGGAGAGAGGAATGTGCAGGATACCACTTTTCTGGTTGCATTAATTATTACCCAACTACTAATTATTACTAATCACTAATTATAATTACGACGGTTTCTGTTATTATTATAACATTATTGTTGAGAAAGTAGGTAGCTAAAGACAAAACTGACAAAAGACTGTTTTCTTTTTTGTTCGCTAGAATTTTCTGTTTTTTGCCATTGTGATTTCTGATTAATCGATTTAACTATCGACTTGAGCTTTTCTTACCTTTTTTTGAATAAAAGCCAGGAATTATAGATTAATCGTACCTATTGATTTATAAAGATAAATATATTCGTGTCGTACTTTTCACTTTCGATTGGATTATTAGTCCAAATTCTTAACAATTATGTTGACTTGGATGGCTTATCCAGCGCAGGGCATCCCAGCAATACACAGATACTACGGTCGATTTATTTCGAGAGGAAACATAGGTACCGGTATTGACGTCTTCTCAGTACAAACTTCGTCAGTTAATCATACAAATCTCTAAAACAACAGGGGACGAAATACAGCGATAATAATAATCGGAAACACAACCAAACCAACCCCGTTGTAACAATTTACCCGCCAAAAGGTACTGCGCAGGTACTAAGTAGGTAGTACTGAGTAAGTAGTACTGAACAGGTACTAAGTAAGGAAGTGAGTAAGTAAGTAGGTACTGAGAGGTACTGGGGAAAAAAATTGTACTTCATCAATGCAAAAATATGTGATCTCGCCCCTCCACCCTGCTGTTAAAAATTTACCCTTCAAAAAAACTTCCTCAGCCGCAAAAATGATTGAAATCCATTTTGGCAACCACCAACTTTTTAATTTTGCGGGGAAAGTGGATATCAATCATTTTTGCGGCTGAAGAGGTTTTTTTTGGCGGGTCGATGCATACCTATAATAGCCGTACTTCGATCAATGCCGTTTTAGGGATTTGTATGATTGACTGACTAAGCACTCGTACGTCGCAACCGGGAGGGTTTTAAGATGAAATAAAGACTTTTCTGCTTGTCTCTCATACAATCGCTATAATAAGTCTCGCTGATCGTTGATTTGGTGGGTGGGGAGGGGGAGCTAGAAAAAAATCCGATGAAAGAAGGAAATTAAGGATATCAGGGCGAAAAACTTGCAGATTTACAGACCAAATACACCTGTTCGGCCGTTTGAAGGTGACTGGGAATCCCAAACAATATTGGAGTAGTTAGTTCTGATTAGCAGGGCCGTGCCTGGGAGTGAATGGCAATCATGTACGAATATTAATGACGTTCGTTATGATGAGTGTTGAAATGAACTGAATGAGCAAAGAGAGGCGTTGGCTAGGAATTTTCAAACTTGAAAACGAGTTTATAACCTGTTACACAGGTACCTATGTACACCAGGAGTGAACGTAGTTCCTGGGTGAATCTACGAGTAGTTTCCACAACTAAAAAGTATACTGTAACATATCATGGGTATACATACATCTTGTATACATACACAGAATGGGCATTTGCAAATCAGTGTGAATAACCTCTATCAACCACTCTCCCAGCACTCGGTCGGGACCAAGGGTTGGGACGAACGAAAAAAACAACGGCATATTTCCTACTAGCCATCCGCACCATCATTTAGCGTTAGACGAAATGAATTCCATACGTATCCTCAAGGGAGCAAAGTTCTAAATGGTGTAACCTTGTAGTCTGGTAGGGTAATAGGTGGGAGCCCTCCCTCAATGGGGTGAACAACTTGCATGTTCATGCATATATGGAGAGCTATAATTGGTGACGTCATAAAACCACCCTCCCGTTGTTTTTTCAACGACCAATCAACCCCTCGAATTCAAATGTCTCTGGAGCTTTGCGAAGAACTTCGATAAATTCGAAAAAAAAACGCTGCAAATCCCTGCACAACGGTTTATTATTTTGTACAGAATACCCTTCTGTTACAGATCACAGGTCTCCGTATAGATAACCCTTCTATATAACATTATGTACTATTCTACACTTATTATGTAGATCGCGGACCTCCGTAGGTTAGTACCTAACCCCGTACACGTTACTAGGTACCTACCTAAACCGTTGTGTAATAATTTACCTGTATAGGTTCCACTTCTACGGATATAGAATAATGAACCGTTGTGTAATAATTTGCCCATCAATAATACTTCAACGGTTGTTCAAGTTGCAAAAGTACCTATCAACAAAATCCAGCCCCTTCTTGGTAGATTAGCCGTTGTGTAATAATTTACCGTGGTGTAATAATTTACCGTTGTGTAATAATTTACCGTTGTGTAATAATTTGTCGTTGTGTAATAATTTGTCATTATGTAATAATTTACCCATCAATAATACTTCAACGGTTGTTCAAGTTGCAAAAGTACCTACCTATCAACAAAATCCACCCCCTTCTGGGTAGATGAGCCGTTGTGTAATAATTTGCCATTGTGTAATAATTTGCCATTGTGTAATAATTTGCCACTGTGTAATAATTTACCCATCAATAATACTTCATCGGTTGTTCAAGTTGCAAAAGTACCTATCAACAAAATCCAGCCGGATCGCACACTCTCCGTAGGTTAATACCTAACCCAGTACTCGTTACTAGGTACCTACCTAAATCACGAGGTAAATGTTGCTAAAATAATTCTGTCGATTGCAAACAGTAGGTACCTAACAAAAAGAAACGCACATCATTTTTCAAATGAAATAATATCACAGAACAACCAACTCGACCTCTTAGGTACCCCACCAATAAAATCGGCGCGTCCCTGGTGACGAGATTTCATCTGTTGTATACAATTTCATTCACATTGGAGTCGAAAATGCCTGTCGGTGCAAACTTCGGGGCCTTACTGTGAACGAACGGCTGGACGTACGATGCTCCGGATGGTCTTAAAAAACTCCCATGTTCAAGAACTATTTAAAACCGTAAAAATATTCACGTAAAAAAAGGTATAGGCTTTTTGATAATTTCAACCCCTTTTTTGAACCCCTTAGAGATGACTGACAGTAACGTCGAGCTTCGAGGACCAACTAGACCCCGAACGGAACCTATAACCCGAATTTCATCAATTTTTGGTTTATTATTTTCAATAATGAACCATTGGAATCGAGCATGAAAAAAAAAAAATTCTTACCCCCCCTCAAAATTTGATGGTTTACGTTTCGAGGTATGTAGAATCCAAAACTGCAATAAAAATATTTCTGTCTGTCCGCCGTACGCCGTACACCGTACGGGCCACTTTTCTTAGTTACCATGAAAGAAATTGATGAAATTCGGGTGATAGGTTCCGTTCGCTGTCTAGTTGGTCCTCGAAGCTCGACGTTACTGTCAGTCATCTCTAAGGGGTTCAAAATAGGGGTTGAAATTTTCAAAACGCCTATACCATTTTTTTACGTGAATATTTTTACGGTTTTAAATAGTTCTTGAACTTGCGAGTTTTTTAAGACCATCCGGAGCATCGTACGTCCAGCCGTTCGTTCACAGTAAGGCCCCGAAGTTTGCACCGACAGGCATTTTCGACTCCAGTGTGAATGAAATTGTATACAATTCAAACCAAATCTCGTAACCAGAGACGCGCCCACAATAGGAATTTGTGAATACGGCCAATCATTGGTAGGGATCACCTGATTATATTGGCGGAGTATGAAGTCGAGTTGGTTGTTCTGTGATATTATTTCGCTTGAAAAATGATGGCTCTTTTGGAGTTTGTTGGTAGGTAGTGAAACTTGAACAAACGTTGAAGTATTATTGATGGGTAAATTATTACTACGGTAAATCATTACTCAACGGTTAATTATTACACAACGGTTCATTATACCATCTACGTAGAAGGGGCTGGAGTTTGTTGGTAGGTACTTTCGCAACTTTTGTCACTCCTCATCAACAATTTCTTTTCAGAACTTCATTATGTGTGTTTCTTTTTGTTAGGTACTGTTTGTCATCGGCAGAATTATTTTAGCAACATTTAACTCGTGATTTAGGTAGGTACCTAGTAACGAGTACGGGGTTAGGTACTAACCTACGGAGGGTCTGCGATCTACATAATATGTATAGAATAGTACATATCATATTATTTAGACGGGTTATCTATACATAGAGCTATGATCTGTAACGGAAGGGTATTCTATACAAAATAATAAACCGTTGTGCAGGGATTTGCAGCGTTTTTTTCATGGTAACTAAGAAAAGTGGCCCGTACGGCGGACAGACAGAAATATTTTTATTGCAGTTTTGGATTCTACATTACCTTGAAACGTAAACCATCAAATTTTGAGGGGGGATAAGAATTTTTTTTTTTCATGCTCGATTCCAATGGTTCATTATTGAAAATAATAAACCAAAATTAACGGACGGCAGAACTTTTTTTCAGCGAACTTCAACGGGAGCGTTGCGTTTGGGGAAAATGTCCGAGAACGCAATGTTTTTTGGAGGGAAAAGCAATGCGTTTGGGGAAAGGGGTGTGTGTGCCAAGGATCAATGCGTTTGGGGAAAGAAGAAATCGTGCATTTATTAATGAAAAGCGTACCTGTACAACGTGTTGGTCTAACTCTTGATTTGAGTGTGTCGGATTCAATGGCTCGTTACTGAAGTTAGGCATCTTCTTCATCACAGCTTCTTTCGATTTCGTTGAACTGAAGCGGTTACTCACTGTATTCAAGTATTTGCAAACGTCTTTATCGGTTTGGTAGGTACTTCTCCCAAGCTCCGAGAAGAATTTCCATGTAGTGCTCCTGCTCCGCCCTTGGCTTATTGTGCATTCCCTCATTCATAGTGATAATCTTGAAGGACGATAGTTGTAACCGAATTAAATATCCAAGGATACATATAAGGGGCGAGAAGACAACTGACGATTCTGTTCGAATTTCCTTCAAGACGTCAATAACGGCATGAATGCTAGGGTGTTGTGAATCAAATTGACGGTTAAAATCTGCATGGGAGCTTTCTGCAGCATTTGTTGTTGGTATCGCGTCTTTGGTCGGTGGACACGCCCAAAGTAGAGGGGGAAACATCGAGTCATTCTCAATATATGTCGTGTGCACATAACATAGTAAGCAAATGAGGTGCCCACTGAAGGTGCTGCATACATCAGGCATAGGAACGCATTGTACACTTTTTCTGGAAGGAGAAAAGGAAGCGTGAAAAACTTTCATCCACAATCCAGCGTCACTTTTCTTATTGTAGTGCTTCCGCAAAGCTTTGCCGTGACGAATACGTCTCCATCATGCCTGGGAAAAAGGTGAAACATGCAGCCCTGTAGACGAAAGGTAGGAAATGCTTCTTTGACTGCGACATGAGCACCTTTTTCGAATTCAACGTTAACTACCTCTGGCATTAATTCATTGTTAATCAAGGACCGGCATAATTATTTTACGTGATTCCTGAATCGCAAGTACATTTCTTTAGTTTTTTCCTTCAAAAACCCTTAAACAACAGGGATATTGAAGCCGTTGATACTTCCATGCACAGTGTACTTTTGAGGGAAAAAATGTGGAACGTACGAAAATGTGCCCGTCTACTAAAACGTGTTTTGATGATGCAAGCAACTTGAGTTTGTCTGTGGTCGTAAAAATTGTTTCCTCAAACGCACTGTGCCCTCTGTCCCCAAACGCATTGCCTCCAACGGCCATCTCCTCTCACTTTTCCCCAAACGCATTACGCTCACTTCAACTTATTTTTCCTTTAGAATCTGCCTGAAGTTTTCTCGCCTTGGTGATCGAGAGATGGGAGGTTTTCTTGTGTACTCGGACTACAGAAATTCCACACACGCCATGGAGCTATGCTGAGCCCATGATCTGATGTAAATTGCGTATTTGATACGTAGCGGTAGAATTTAGTCTGGTAGCAACAATTGTATTTTTCAAAAAACCAATTGACATAGCGCGTAGGTAGGTACCTACATAACTATTTTTTTACCCACTATAAACATACCTAATATAATATATGCAAGATAATTTTTGTTAATTCACACTGTGTTTGACTGAACTGAATTTATAATGCTTTTCGGGGAGGAACTACGATTGAAAAGACTGCAACTGATGGAAAGAGCAGGAGGTAAAAATTAGGGAGACGAAGGCTTTTTTTAGTTGAATGGGCAATTTTTGTGGGTGAAAAATTCCCATTTTGTTCAACAAATTCTGTTCAATAACGGAAATTAAAACTTACTGAACATAATGAGGTGTGTTTATAACGGAAAGTGTAGGCAGAAAATGAGTGTGAAATCTGAATTTCTGAGTTCCAACTAGATAAATGATCACCGAGTAGTTCAACTTAAATCCCACTTGGAGCGCTAGTGCATCACTTTAAACGACGTACAGAACCGAAATGGATGGATAGAACCGCAAAATTATAAACAGGTAAATTAAAAAACATGTCCTCAGAATCAAACAGAGGGAAGGTTCACGATCACGGTCAGGTTTGCCAGTTAGTAGATCTGATAAGTCATTTCTTGCCTCATTTTTACTTTTGACCACCCTCATTTACAAAATATCACTTAATTTTGGAAAATGCCTTCAAGATAAGTACCATTTTTTAAGAGTTCCAAATAATATTTTCCAAATGATGATAATGATACTCGTAATAATAATACAAAGTAGCGAAAATTCCCCATTGCCATGAAATTCATAATAATAAGGGACCATCGGCAGCATTCCTCATTCATCAGTACTTTTGGGTGAATAGGTACTTCTATGAGATGGAAGACGTCGGTGTACTCATAATAACGTGTGAATGTGGATCCTATGATGATCAGCAGTGTTATGAATGACCCACAAACTTGTAACAATTTGGTTCTAACTGGGTGTCAGTCTTGTTGTTAGCTTTTACTTGCTTCATAAAATGCTTCCTATTCAAATGGGGGGCGGGGCGGAATTACTTTGATAAGAGAAAACCCCACTCAACAGCGATGACAGTGTCATACTTAGTAACTATTTCGTATTGTGGCTCCGTGTCTTGGAGACCGTTCGTCCCGAAAAAAGTTGAACAATGCCGACCTCAACTTCAACGGCCTACACGTGCTGCGGAGGATTCCACCGAACAAAACTCCCCAGACTGACAATTTCAACAATACATGCAAAGGGTGTACAATGTTTGAATTAACAAAGATACCCCTCTCTCTTGACTATACACCCCCTCCCCCACCCCTTCTGTCATATATTATTTAAACCCAAAGAGGGTAATTTTTGCGGTATGAAGGGACGAGGGCTGTGAGGAGCACACCCGAAAAGTTCCTTTGTTGTCCCGTTTCAACTTCCTGACTTTTCAGGTTGAATATAACCAGAAACGGAACACCGCATCACTGCCTTTCTCCTCCACTCCCGTAGCCACCACCGGCCTGTAGAAGTCTCCCTTGTTTGCTGTACAAAAATTAAATTCAATCTCGCATTAAGGGTAGGTAATACTCGCAGCAAACAATGATACCCTCTGGGGCTATCTGCTTCGAGGTCGTGAAGGTAAATACGAAATGGTTGCAAGGATGAATCATCGAATATCTATAAAACAAATCTCCACTGGGGAAAGAAACAATTTGATTAGGGTTAACATAATATCGCTATACGCCGCAAAACCTTCGTAAAACCTAACGTACAATAATAAAAGGGTGGTTTTAGCTGAATTATTAACTGAGAGTAGTACGCTGGTCCTCAATAAAGAGTTGTCTTATAAAACGCATCAATGCCCGTTTGTAGCCATCGTCTCCACCTTTGCAAATGTCCCACTGGCAAAACTATAGGCAATTACAAAGAAGAGGATGGGGGCTGGTACACCGATTGACCCGTGGATTTCTCTATTAGGTACTTACCTCAAGGCTACCCAAAATCGTGTAGTAAGAAGTGCCAAAAGTATAGATCTCCGAAACTGCCTTCTTTCCATTGGGATGAAAAGTAAGTACGAACAGTGTGGTGAGCGGGTTGTTTGGATGCTCACAACATAGCGGATGGAAGAGGAAGGCAGAGGTCGGATGTAGACGGGTGAGGAACGATGCGCTCGTTCAGAGTATTTTCACTAACGCCCCACGGTTTTCTCCACAGCAGACACCGGGCTTATGGAAGCTAACACCCCACGGTTTTCACCACAGAAGGTGTTAGAGGAGAAGGAGGCGTCCCGCGGTTTTCACCGCAGCAGACACCTGGAAGGTGGATGCTGATACCCCGCGGATTTCACCACAGCAGGTACCAGTGGAGAAGGAGGTATCCCGCGGTTTTCCCACAGCAAATACCGGGAGTGCATCCCGCGGTTTTCACCACAGCAAGTGAGAGGAAGGGTAGTGGAGAGGGCGAACGGGAGAGGGTCGAGAGAGAAGTCTAAGCCGGGGGTCAGATCGTTGAATGAAGAGCTCGGCCAGAAGGGCTGTTTTTATAGGGACTTTTCTACACATCCCCTGTCCACAATCGGCCGTTACGACCGTTGAGGCAGTTGGGGAAAACCCTCGGTGTCGACCAGCTCAACGTTCTCCCCGTTTATTTGGTAAAATGTAGTAATATTAGAGGAGTGGTTACTGGTGAGGGAATCACGACAAACAGCATACTCAATTTCGCTAAACCATGAGTGTTTTAAATTACATGGTATCAAAATTGGGCAAAGTTTGGATTTTCGCTGTTCAGTTCACGCTGATGTTCCTCGGATGCCTATGGATGAGTCGGAGAATTCCACAGGTATGATTCCATGGAGTTTCAGCGACTCCCTAGGAAACGGGTCCACCCGTTTCAAGAAACTTATTTACATACATAAGTAATGAAGATTTGTATAAACAAATCTGGAGCATGGAGGTGTGATAAACATTTATAATTTTGTAAATACAAATTAAATTGTTCGGCGTCAATGACCTCAAGTTTGAATGGGCCTAATGAAAAACAAACTTAATTCACGCTCATGTTGGTGATGGTTCTTCGATTCGCACTTCAAGCCCTTATTATTAACTAACGGCTGGATGCACCGAAGCAATAAATTAACCAATCATGCAGCACGCTGAATTAGCAAATTTGCGAAGTTGGCCAGTGATGTTATTTTTGACGGTTTGCTAAAAAAAATCTTCAACGTTTTCATCCTTTTTCTCAAGTTTGACCGACGTTTTAGCATGGAACACGCTTTAGCCTTGGACTAACTATCCGAAAAATGTCACGCGGAAGTGTCACGAAATTTTAACGATGATTTTCACGTACAACCGAGTAGTTGCTAGGGAAATGAAACTTCATTCATTTTCATCGGACAAAAATCGTTTTCCATTCGTTGGAAAGCTCTTGATTTATCACGAATTTATTTCGTATTTGTTCTTGGTATTTATTTCGTAGTTTCATACTATAACTATATAAATTGATGTTATAAATGGATAGTAAACAATGACGCTTGTTTGGTTGTCACTTGGTTGTATCCTGGTGACGAAGTGAAATCATAACAGTGCGGCTACGGAATCATAAAAAGCGCGGCTAAAGCATGTTCCATGTTCCTTGAATTTTAGCCGTAGGCTCTAAGCAGTAAGCATCCGGGGGTCCAGGGGGCTTGCCCATTGGCGAGGCGCGCAGCGCCGAGTTTTCTTTTGAGGGAAAATACCTACCCACGTTTCACAATTGAAAAAGCCTCTTTCTCAAGTCACCATTCTATTCACCATGTTCAAGCATTTTACATAAATGTTGGTGAGTTGTAACCATTGCCACCGATTTTTAACCAACAAAATCTCAAATTTACTTTTCATGATTTACTTCTCAAATTCACTTTTCATGATAGAAAATTGCAATTTTCGAACTCATCCTCTCAATCACGAACGAAACGTTCGAGGAAATGTTCATTTGTCAGTAAAAACATTATACAATTTCGAACACATTCGTAGAAAATTCACTAACAGCATACAAACGAATGATGTGGGACAAGGAGATTAATAATGAAGCTACCCTCCAGAAGTACATATACTTTTCTGTAACTGAAATTTCTCCTCAAAGATCCGTGATAATTTGAATCCCTAATTTTTACAATATCCTGTCCACCTGGAGTTTATGTAAAGTTTTTAGGATTGTTTTTGAAAGGGCAAGCACCGTTTACAAAGTGAACGGAAGGAACTTACGGATTCTACGTAGGCATAACTTGAGACCTAAATCTACGAATTTTGATGGTGGCGGTTGAGGGGGTGGCCATAATAGGTTATGCGTTCTGCACAGCCACGTTTCTGTAAACTCTGAGCGACCTAAAGGCAACCTGACATACCTCAATAACAAACAGGTGATTTTGGAGTATTATGGTTATAGGACATCCCTAAGTATAGTCAATAAGAATGTGTATCCTCGCTGTCAACCTCATAAGTTACCAAACCCGACCCCAACGGCAGCCCCGGAGATGGAAAGGCCGAGAGAGCTGATAGATGACCCGCTGAGAGGATTGTCGGGAGCTCCAGAGACGGTGAAAGGGGATTTGGAAGAGTTTAATGGGTCATTGATGCGAAGCCCGATACACTCGCGAATCTCCAGCAGTAACTCACGCCCGATATAAACCCGACTCATGCGATTCACAAGGCGAAAATACATAAATCGCCGAATCGAGAGAGATAATTTCGTGAAATCCAATACGTAACTGACCACTAAGTTATTATCGGCTTTCAACATGCCGAAATTTTGGGTTTACCCCCTTTTTTAAATATATATAATATATATGTTCTCATTCACATTCATGGGACGTTCTGGAATATAGATCGAAGCTTTTAAAGCCGGCCAATAAATGTATCCGCCAGCGAAAACCATTAACACAAAGGTTTATTATCAGCGAACTGAAGACGAAGTAACGTTGATCCTTGATTGTATTGATCAAGTCATCCTTGATTGAGGGGTGTCTCGAGCATATCTGCCGTTGCGGATGGGAGTCTGGATTAGACGGGCAATATTAGGCAGGTAGGTAATATCTTTATTCAATAGTCCGAACCCTGATTAGTATGAGACTTCTCCATTTTGGCATTTGGTTTATTATTCTGTGGATAATACACCTATGTATTCGCTCAGCAAAAAATGTTTATAACACCCCCCTCAAAATTTTTTCTTTTCCGTTTCAAGGTGCGTAGATTCCAAAAATGCAATGTCCGTCCGCCGTCCGCCGTACGCCGTCCGCCGTACACCGTATCACGCGTACCGGCCTCATTTTCGGTCTAAAAAATTCTTTCTTTCGCACACATGCTCCATTTGGGCCCTTGTTGTGTCCCGAAACTTTTCAGCCCGATCGAAATATACCCAGGGGTGTTATGAATTAAAATGAGTGTAAAAATAGGTACTTTTTGCGTTTTAGCAACATGTTAGTAACATGAGCATTTGAGGTATCTTTTTCCATGTTTTTGGGACGAAAAGACCGACCATGAAGTCGAGTTTGACCAAAGAGTGGAAAATTGAGGTTGTACCACATGTTCAGCTCCCAAAATTGATTTTTCGTGAGTCAAAAACCTGGGAAATCGTCTGAAATCACAATCAGTTTGTATTATAACACTGGAAAAAGTTTCAACACGTGGATCAAGACGATTAAATGGCACTACCAATGATCAAAGATAATTTGAAAAAAAAAAAAAAAAAAAAAAAAGAGGAGTGTACCTAACTCAAGTTTTGGGGGCCAAAATTGGTGGGAAGCACCAGAAATAGCTATTTCAATTATTTTACATGAAAGAAACAATAAATGAACAGCCAACATTTCTGTAGGTATTATGTCCAATAGCAAGCAATCAATCAGCTTCCTTTGTTGAAACTATAGGGGTTTAAAATATGTTCGTTTCATGGGAAGGTTTTATACGAAAACCAACATGCAAGAAAACTCCTGATAATAAAAAATTAACTTTTCTCTGATACATTTATATTCAAAATGAAAACATCAACTTCATACATGGCACGAACCAGATATCAACCATATCTTATTAATCTAAATTTACGTCCTGGGAATTCAAAAGCTCAGTACCTAACACATTTCAGCTGATCAAGCAGCCTGAGTTTCAACTCATTTGGTAGACGATTAAACGCTTAGGCCCAAAATATCTATAATTAATAAGGACAAAAATATCTATAGGTACTTATATTATACATTTTAAATAATATACAATTAAAATAAAATAAGCAGGATGCGGTTATTTAAAATGAAATGTTGTTTCGGAGTGGGTTCTGGGGACCGGAGTGGACCGTACCTCGACCAGACCTTTGTTTTCAATATCCAGCATGCTCACAGTTGTACCGTGTAACAGTGTGGCTGTTCTCGAGTAGTTTTTTGGTCCGGTGGAGACGGGGTCGCTGGGCTGAAGCCTAACCGATATCCCTTCAGTCTGTGATAATCTCGCTGGTCTAGCAGGGGGACTCTCGAGGGTCCACCACCACTGTCACACTCTGCCACAATCGGGGCTGTACTTCCTGGAGTTGTTACGGTACTTATTACACTTCAAGACCGGGACACCCTCGCTACAACTGGACCCAGAAGCGCCGGTACTACACCGCAGGAAGGGACACGTTCCAGGCGAGTTGGAGCAGACTTACCAAATCCCAAGACAAGAACTTGGAATTCATGTCAGCCAAAATGCTGAACCACCTGCGCAGCCTTCTTCATCTGACTGCCACCGGCCTCTTTAGGACAATTCGTAAGAGCCTCACAAGTGAGCCAGTTTACTCCATCTGTGAATTTTTTGAAATATCTTTCCGAGTTTTTATAATTTGTTATTCTATGATATTGTTGTGCCATTATTTGAATGCTTATGTAGTATTTAGTAACTAATTGACTATGTGTTATTACATTATGTGTTAGTAGGTATGTACTAGGTATATTTGACGAATGTAACGATGGATCGTTGTCAAATACATAATAAAGAATCTGACCTAATCTTCTGTTGTACATTTACTCCCACACTTCTTAATTCTGCATACGTACAGGTGACTTTTTGTGTGTGTAATACTGCTCAGTAAGGCCAACTCGAAGGGGTTCGGTTTAACTCACGCAAAACCGGGTGGGTGTCGAGTGAATTTTCTATGCTGTGAATACTAAACTGTGAATTTTCTAAACTGTGAATTCTGAAATCCGCTATCAAGAATCACCTAATTCGTTCAAATTCAAAGCCCATGTAAAGGTGCCTAATTAATTCACCTGTCGACAGGATATCCGTTCCAGCAATGTCCCGGGGACAAGGAATGAAAAACGTGAGATCCTCGCCTACTTTTGCGTGCAAGAGATCCAGCCAAATACGTTACACAAACGCTGCCACGGAAGGTGATAAATGAGGCCAGAGGGTTGTAAGGGTGTGTTGTTTACATGCGTGGAATGATGCGGCAGGGGAGGCTTGGGGCGCAGCCAACTCGAGGGCCAGACCAGGGACAAATTGAGGTTGACTGAAAGTAACAACGCCAGACAAGGATTAATACAGTCCGTATCGAGTTTATACAGCGAAAATAACCTTTTTGTCTGTCCCTGTTCAGTGGTGGAGGACGATGAAAAATCGCTTGGTGGAAAACTGATAAATTATTCCGGTATGCGATGGGGCATTGGAGGCCGCAGGATCGTTCGTTCACCGCTGAAGCGGCGATCCGCGCCAGCTCCGAGTCAGACGTCGGTCACAGTCCAAAGAAATATAATGCACACAGCTTCCAAGTTTACCTATTAAGATGAAGCTTCCGGAGGCTGATATCTTGCATGACCTAAGCAACGGATTCGTCATGAAAGCATGACGTACAATCTTGTCGACGAAATCAACTAATTACTAGTACAGTATAAGTCGCTTTGTACAAATAAAGGTTAAGGAATAAGTCGGATATAAGGATAGATACACTGCCAAGGTGATGGCACAGGAGCTTCCTCGTCACAATCAGCGTGACCCATTATAAAATAGAACAATGACCCATTATAAAATAGAGGATAAAGGTACGTTTTCCTAGCGGCAGGTTTTTTGAGCAGCGCACGACGTGATACGCCGAACGTTTTACGTCGCCCACTTCTACATACAAATCTAGTGCGAGTGTTTTCCTAGAGAGCGCATCACGTCAGCGTGGAACGTGTAGCGCCAGCGCGGTGGACCCGACCGCTTCTGGAGGAGTCTATTGCGTTGTGCGTCGCGTGGTTTCACCATTTTGTATTTCACAGCCAAGATGTCGAAGTTTTCTCCCGACGAGGATGAAATTTTACTTGAATTTGTGCAGAACCATTCAATATTGTACGATATGAAGGATAAGGAATACAAAAACACGTTGAAGAAGGACCTCATATGGAACGAAGTTGGAAAACTCCTGCAAAAAGAAGGTGAGTTGTCAAATACTTGAACAAATGTGTGTTTTTATGTCAGTCTGTCTGTTTGTCTGTTCCATGCTGTAGTCCGCAATTTCGTGAGCTGGGTTGTTACGTAAAAGTAATTATAACAGCAACGCCAACATCTTCCTCTTCCTGCTTGACTCCATCATGAAACTGGCAAGCTGCGTTGACGAAACTCGCCGTTGTAGGTACTGCGTCGACGAAATGACGCTGTCGAGGAAAACACTTTCACGCCGCGTAATAAATTTCACGCTTCTGCCTACGCAATTAGACGAATTCGGTTCTGCGCTGCTCATAAAACCTGCCGCTAGGAAAACGTAGCTTTACATAACATTACATAACGTGAAATATACATATTACATAACATTACATTACATAACATAACATTACATTACATAACATTACATTACATTACATAACATAACATTACGTCCATAATACATTAAGTCCATTATACATAGAAAGTTATGCGTGTTTGAAGAATTTCACGTTAGCGCATGCGCAGGGCGAACCGCTGGCTCTATCATGTTGAAATTTATATGGGACCTCAATGGGCCCTACCCGCTTAATCCCTGAGAATTACATTGAAATTGGGTGAAATCTTTGGTTACTACGGCTGTAACAAGGAAATTGAATCTATTTCACGCCAGCGCATGCGCAGAGCGCACCGAGGGTCCGATCATGCTGAAATTCATACTGGAACTCACTAGGCCTTGTCCAAACAACCCTTGAAATTTTAGCGAAATTGAATCAAAATTGTGAGTTATGCGTGTTTGTTGAATTTAACGTTAGCGCATGCGCAGGGTGTACCGCTGGATCAATCATGTTGAAATTTGTATGGGACCTCAAGGGGCCTTATCCGCACCATCCCTCAAAATTTGAGCTGAATCAATTCAAAATCGTGGAAGTTATGGCTGTAACAAGGAAATGCGGACAGACAGACCCACAGACTCACAGACCCACAGACCGACAGACACGGAACCAAATTTGTTCAGTAGGCTTTGAAACGCAAAATGCAAGTGGAAATTTTGATTTCTGAAGACAAAAATTTTTTGGCTCACGAAAGTGAACACAAGGCTTCCGCTGCTTCGCAGACTCGGAAGCAAAACAGTCAGGTCCCGATCGGCTGTATGTAAACCCACAGGGAACTGGCCTGTTATAGTGAACAAAAGGACGGTTATAGTGATCAGTTTTTGAATTTCTGAGTGTCAAAATTCGGAAAAATATGTAAAATTGGCTGAAATCTCTCAAAATTGGTATATATTCACCAGAAGTGTATATTGAATGATGATCGGAAACAGAAGACCTACCTACAGGTTTTAATGGATTTCCTCAAAAAATAATCATCATCATCAATCATCATCATTCATCATTCATTTTAAAGTATGGGGGGGAGGGGAGACATAATTCACCAATACCGATAAAAATGGCTAAAATCACCACAAAGTACAAAAGCGACTTCTACTGTACAACGCTCAGTCGAGTTTGGAGGAAACTAACTATTCTGCCCCACAGTTATGACGAATAGTTTTCATCATTTTGCTTCCTCACTACCGAAGGCCATGGATTCGTGACTGAGTAACAAATTTATGTCTTCCAAAATTTATATTTCCACTACCATTTTGCGTGTCAGACATCAAGGAACATTTTTGGTTCCGTGTATGTCTGTCTGTGGTAATTCCTTGTAACGCCTACAACTACCTACCCGAAATAATGGTCGAAATCGACTGAAATTTGGAGGGTAGGTGCGGGTTGGGTCACAGATGGTTCCACACAAAAATCATTGAAAAATTACGGTAACTTTCGTCTGCGCATGCGCAAACGTGGAATACTTGAAACGCCCATAATTACTTCAAATATCGTTGAAATGAGTTCAAATTCGGAGGTTCGATCAGGACTAACACTCTTATATTCCGCATGAATTTCATCGGAATCGTACTGTAACTTTTGTCTACGCATCCGCGAACATGAAATGTTGACCATTACCTTGTAACGCTTGTAACTACACGAAAAATAGTTCTAGAAAGCAGACACTTTGAGGATGCACGCAGATTGGATTGCAGATGGTCCCGTTTTAAAATCATGAAAATCGTTCCCTCTGCGCATGCGCAAACGTGAAATACTTGAAACGCCCAAAACTACCTTATATATCGTTGAAATGAGTTCAGATTTGGAGGGTCGATCAGGACTAGACTTTTATAGTTCCGCAGGAATTTCATCAGAATCGTACCTACTGTAACTTTCGTTTGCGCATGCGCGAACCTGAAATGCTGAACTTTTTGTTGTAACGCTTCTAACTACGCGAAAAATAGTCGTAGTGAGCTGAAATTTTGAGGGTGAACGCGGGTTGGATCACAGATGGTTCCGTATCAAAACGAGCCTACCCAAATATTCTATACGTTCATGTGATTCAAGTGAGGAAGCTATACTGCCTACTCGAATTGGCAGACGTTTTCCAGTGAACATAAATACGACATAGACAATCACAAATACATAAATGAAACAGGTTCGGATCTATGAAAAATCGACGAAACTGCCAATATCAAGCGGGAATTCTCCGTGGCTTCTGTTCGCCTAAGGTTGGTGGGTCGGAAACAAGTTTTCACGGCGGTTGCAACCGCATTAAAACTACTTTTGTGGTACATATGCCGTTCAGCATTAATTTGACGGATTATAATAATAATAATCGAGTAGTTGACAGGTGGATGCCTTCATGTTTCGTACTTTCCCTTAATGTGTGATTCATAATAATTAAAATCATGAAGATGTGTGTCCAATCATGAGAATGGAGTGGCTGGTGTGATGCTTTGCTAGAAGCGGAATTTAAGATTTCATGGCATTTCCTAGGGTACAGATGAGATTCAATGTCAGATTAATCGCTAGCAGAAATTTGTGAAACTCATTATCAAGAGCGAATTTTTCGTTGCTGTTATTCGATTCCTCCCGCCCTATCGAGCCAGTTGTATTTACAATGGTTTCTCCTGATTCTAAATAAATTAATATATGATGAAGCGCGGTCATACTCGTTCGTAACTGAAGCCATCCCTGACCCACAATCAATTTTCAATCTCCAATCAATGCTGGATCTCGGACGACGGGTTTTTAAAACAAATCCGATCTGAAAAAGCCCTCCTTCGATCCGTGAACCTCTGATTCAGATTTTATTGCGCATACCCCTGATTATCTAGAGGAAACGTAATGAGCCATAACGGCAGATAACCTTCCCAACGATGGAAATGTATTGGGAATGGCTCGACGAGGCTCCATTCCCGAAAAGGGGAAGAATCTAAATCTGTGATCTCGTCGATGGGGGGAAAAAAGGTCTGTCTTCCTGCGAGATAAAAACCCCCGTTTCGCACAGATACAACACGCCGGGATTTATGAAAATTACGTTCCCTTTTTCGCTGACTTACCTACCGACATCTCTAGTCACGTGAATTGTTTCATGCGAAGCTCATCCAAAAATGAAGAAGAATTCTTTTCCTTCATTTGTAGATACACATTACAAATTAAAATGACAGTATCCCACTATACATTTTATACTATACAGCTGAAAACAATTCTATGTAACCTTAGGATCCTTCAATCTCGATGACGATCCAATGTACTTACTATTATTTTCTATTTCTATACAATACTTGATGGTTTATATAATATTATTACAATTATTATATTATTTTATACAATTTTGGTTTATTATTTTCAATAATGAACCTTTGGAATCGAGTATGTAGAATAATTTTTAACCCCCCCCCCCCCCCCCCGCGCCTCAAAACTTGAAGGTTTACAGTACATGGTATGTAGAATCAGAAAATGCCATGAAAACATTTCTGTATGTCCGCCGTACACCATACGTAACACTTTTCTTAGTTACCATGAACCAAAATTAATGAAATTTGGTTTGTAGGACACGTCTGGGGTCTAGTTGGTCCGCGAAGCTCGGCGTTACTGTCAGTCATCTCTAAGGGGTGAATTTGTAGCGTTTTCAAATTGACTTTGAACTAATGAATTTTTTGAGATCACCCGGAGCATTGTAAGACCAGCTGTTTGTTTGTACCGAAAAGCTTCGTCAACATGATCGTGAATCAAACGGTATAAATCCGGCCCAGATATCGTTGCTAGAGAGGGCATCTATATAGGTAAATAATAAACCGTTTTGTAATAATTTGCAGCAGCGTTTTTTTAATTGGATGATTTTGAGACTTGTGTACGCTTACCTTTGAATCCTCACAATATTTTTTATGGGGTAACACTTTTCTTTTTTATGACACCGAATGTTGGAGAGGCTCACGACCTTCAGAACAGTCAACAGCGGAACGTGTCAATCAATACAAGAAGAAAGAGCTAATTTCGGGTCATACCGCTTGATATTTGAGAGTATAGTATCGAATGTGCTGGTCCATGGGCTGACAGTGACTGATACAAATTTTGACTGCAAACCACAAGACGGTATTCGTCACCGCCCTCGTCTTCACCTGACTGTCACTGACCGCCTTTTTAAAAATGCCCAACACCTTCTCTTAAATATCTAGTTTTTGAATACCTAACAAATGTTCTAATTTTGCCTACTTCAAATTTATTTATTTATTTATTCAACATGGAGTATTCGTCCCTGTGCGCTGCATTTTTTCTTTTATATTATTCTTTATTATACAGCGCACTATATCATACAGACCGTACAGTAAACAGAACAAGAAAACAGAAACGCAACATGCGATGGACGAATATAGCGCTCCAAGTGACGGTCAGGTGAAGACGGCGGCGGTGACGGATACCGTCTAGTCTGCAAAACCATCACTTTCTACTGAGGGGGATACCTCGTGAGCTGTCAGTGTTATTTTCCATAATAGAGCGAGATGCCGGCCGCGACCAACAAAATTTATTGCGTTCCCAACAGCAAAAACTATCAAAGGAAAGGTGGAACGGCATTTCGTGGATGCCCAGGAAACGCAGAACTTCGTGAGAATTGGAAAATCGCTCTCAAAACGGGGCTGAAAACGTTTTATGCGGGGAAAACGTGATATGTGGGAAAAACGAAAGCCGCGTTTTTGAAACACCGCAGTTTCAATCAGTGTTATGACGCGAAGGGATTTTCTACTTCGAAACCCTCTCGACGCCGAAGGAGTTTTAAAAAGGCGGAGAAGTCAATTTCCCAAATGAGTTTCGCCCGGCATCCCATCACAGAGTCTGGTGCGCTACTCTTCGCCCTTCATTCAAGAAAATGATTGAGTCTCCCGGCTAATTGAACTCTCTTGATTTTCACTTCTTCCTGAGGTTTGGGAGAGCACCTTAACTTGTCGCTTCGATTGCTTTTCAGTGATTGTTAATAAAGCAATTTGGATTTTTTTTTTTTGACTCGCCCATTCCCTGCGAAAACCGTTTCTTCTGTCGGGTTCTGGTAATTACGGTAAACGATGCTTTCAAACGATGATTATCTTTCACTCCCCTTCCACTCCTCCTCCTCCATTTCAGCCAATGGGTGGTGAGTTGTGCTTAGACGAGAGGGCGGAGGTTGGGAATAATCGAGCCATTTTCTTCAGTTTCTTGTTACCCTCCTTCGGCGCTTCGCCTCGATTTCCCCCGGTTTATTACCCAATTTGGTGGCACGAACTGCTTTCGGATCTATTGGGTCAGACGAATAATTTTCAATACATTGGCAAATAAGCAATTTAGAAAGTTAATGCATGTATCGACATCGCAATACAGTATGTTTCATGTATGCCACTGAATGAAGATTTTGACTACAAGACTCGATCATTTCAGCATAATCATCACGTCCACATTAACACGAAAAACGCTGCAAAGTCCTTGTCACATGGGGTTATTATTCTATTGGACATACCTACAGAAATTAATGTTGGCTGTTCATTTATTGTTTCTTTCATGCGTAATAATCGAAATAGCTATTTCTGATGGTTTCCATCAATTTTGGCCGTTCCTTTTTTTTTTTCTTTCAAGTTATCTTTGCTCATAGGTAGTGCCATTTAATCGTCTTGATCCACGTTTTGACACTTTTTCCAGTGTTATTATACAAATTGATGGTGATTGCAGACGATTTCCCAGGATTTTCACTAATAAAAAATCAATTTTGGGAGCTGAACATTAGGCAGAACTCAATTTTCCACTCTTTCGTCAAAATCGACTTCATATTCGGTCTTCTCGTCCCCAAAAATATAGAAAACGATGTCTCAGAAGCTCATGTTACTAACATGTTACTAAAACACAAAACGCTGCGAAGTCCTTGTCACATGGGTTTATTATTCTATTGGACATACCTACAGAAATTAATGTTGGTTGTTCATTTATTGTTTCTTTCATGTGAAATAATTGAAATAGCTATTTCTGATGATTTCCACCAATTTTGGCCCCCAAAACACAAATTAGGTAGGTACGCTCCTTTTTTTTCAAATTATCTTTGATCATTGGTAGTGCCATTTAATCGTCTTGATCCACGTGTTGACACTTTTTCTAGTGTTATTATACAAACTGATGGTGATTTCAGACGATTTTCCAGGTTTTTGCCTCATAAAAAATCAATTTTGGCAGCTGAACCTTTGGTAGAACTCGATTTTCAACACTTTGGCCAGAATCGACCATATTCGGTCTTCTCTTCCCCAAAAACATGGAAAAAGATAACTCAAAACCTCATGTTACTAAAACACAAAAAGTACCTATTTTTATCCACATTTTCACTCCTAACACCCCTGGGTATACTCCGATCTGGCTGCAAAGTTTCGGGACACAACTAGGGCCCAAATGGAGCATGTATGCGAAAGAACGACTTTTTTAGACCGAAAATGAAGCCGGTACAGGTGATAAGGCGGACGGACATTGCTTTTAGCGAATTTTCGAAGAAAAGGAAGCTATGATTGTTCTCGGTCCAAAATTTTTAAAACTCGAATTTCCGAAAGATTTTTATACCAAAATCCGTTTCAGACCATCCTGAATTCCCTGCCGAAAGACACCAAAAATTATATGTATATATATATATATATTTATATATATATTTATATAATTATATATTTATATTTATATATATATATTTATATATTCATATATATTTATATATGTATGTGTCATTCCAGACGATAACTCTCGAAAGAATTGAGATAAAAAGTTCAAATTTGCACGAAAAATCTGTCTTGGCAATCGACAGGCTAAGTTCGAAGATGGGCAGAATCGGGTCACCCTAAGGGGGAGTTTTGGGGAGTTTTAGGGGGGGGAAATTACCCATAGATTCCCAAAATGAAAAAGTCTGACAAGTGACACCTCATTTTAAAGGTTTTTGTACGCTGAACACGATGGTGAATTCAGAATTGCGATATCTCATTCCATTCTCAAACTGGAGCACTTTGAAGATGAAGGAACGTGGTTATTTCTTGAGATGTTCTTCCTGGTTCGTCTGCTCTAATCTGATAACGGAATGGGATATCGCAATTCTGACTTCACCATCGTGTTCAGCGTTGGAAAATCTACAAACCGAGGTGTTACTCGGCAAAAAATTTGTTACGTAGGTACCCAATACCTACTCTTCTGGTATTCAAAACATTTTTGATTTCCCCCTCCCCCTCCTTCCACCCCAAATATTACTTTGCGTAAAACTACTCCTGTTTTAATTTTGTATGGTATCAAGTTGGGAAAACATTGGCCGAAAATTAATTTTCAGAAAATTTTAGGCGGAGGAGGAAGATGCCGAAAACTTCGAAAATTCGCTCTTATAGCCATGCTGCATGACTGTGGTTTTTTGGAATCTACGCACCTTGAAACGGAAAAGAAAAAAACCACAGTCATGCAGCATGGCTATAGGAGCGAATTTTCGAAGTTTTCGGCATCTTCCTCCTCCGCCTAAAACTTTCTGAAAATTAATTTTCAGCCAATGTTTTCCCAACTTGATACCATACAAAATTAAAACAGGAGTAGTTTTACGCACAGTAAAATTTGGGGTGGAAGGGGGAGGAGTGGGGAATCAAAAATGTTTTGAATACCAGAAGAGTAGGTATTGGATACGTAACAAATTTTTTGTTCCATTTTTTGCCGTTCCGTTATCAGATTAGAGCAGACGAACCAGGGAGAACATCTCAAGAAATAACCACGTTCCTTCATCTTCAAAGTGCTCCAGTTTGAGAACGGAATGAGATATCGCAATTCTGATTTCACCATCGTGTTCAGCGTTCAAAAACCTTCAAAATGCGGTGTCACTTGTCAGAATGTTTCATTTTGGGAATTTATGGGTAATTTTTCCCCCCTAAAACTCCCCAAAACTCCACCTTAGAGTGACCCGATTCTGCTCATCTACGAACTTAGCCTGTCGATTGCCAAGACAGATTTTTCGTGCAAATTTGAACTTTTTATCGCAATTCTTTCGAGAGTTATCGTCTGGAATGACACACACATAATATATACACATATAATTTTTGGTGTCTTTCGGCAGTGAATTCAGGATGGTCTGAAACGGATTTTGGTATAAAAATCTTTCGGAAATTCGAGTTTTAAAAATTTTGGACCGAGAACAATAGCTTCCTTTTCTTCGAAAATTCGCTAAAATTATGAGGGGGTGTTATAAAAATTTTTTGCTGAGCGAATACATAGGTGTATTATTCACAGAATAATAAACCAAAATACCTCATTTCTCTCGACTAGGTCTTGTTCCATCTGAAATAATTAGAATCCTACAGCGCAAATACAAAACTTTACTAACCTCAGGATACCTCGCATATTTTAATTCCTATTTACAACGGTACCCCCACAGTTATTGCGACCAAATCAATTCCGTACTCTCATCAAACCTCACATAATTACACTTCTTAACTGACAGTAGGATGCTAATAAGATACTTGTAAAACGAGATTCGAAAAATCACATGAATGAAGATTCTATGAGACAAAAAAAGCCTGTCTAGGGGTATTACACCTCTCACGAACATCCAGGACGACTAACTGCTGGAAAATTGAAACAAATGCGGGGGTGTCTGCCGAAGTACTACCTCGCGCCACCCCACATAATCTTTTTTCGCTTTTTGCGAAACTCGAAGCGAGAAAAAAAACACCTACACAAAGAGAAAAAAATAATAATCCTAGAGCTCCACGCGGCCTTGCAATTTGCGAGATTACCGCATTAATAATTGTCGGGGTAAACTGCCAGAAAAAGGCCGGGAGTCGTCCAGGGTGGGCGGACGTGGCCGAGAATGTTCGCTCCCTTGCCAAGAAAGGAGAGAAAATGGGCGGATTATTTCGAACTCCCGCGGGGTCTTAGTCGAAGCTATTAAATTTTATTGGTTCGATGAGCGTAATGACCGTTTAGAGTTCGGTGTACAGTGGCCAAAGTTCTCCCAGTTAAAATCGCTTTCAAGAGCAGACCGTTTTGATTACTGACTAAACAATTTTGATTGAGATTTGTAGATAAAAACTGGAAGGTGAAAATTTTGAAGGCATTGGATATGGAATCTCAGAAACTCTCGCAAGGTAACTCGGGAGTGAGGAAGCAATAATTTTTGGTCTGTGGACGGGGGGAACGCTGTTCGGTGATTTGTATAGTATTGGTCTAAACTAGCTGTAATTCGTCCACTAACATTTGTCCATCGCTCCAACTCGATCTAAATAGCTTTCACTGGAGTCAACGTGGCAAGTTATTTCGGGTATCCTCGAGTGTTGGTTATCAGTCTGGTGTGAACAAGGGGGAGAAGTATAGTCTTGATTCACTAATGGCTGGTGGACAGTGCTCATCCATCTGTCAGCTTGAATTATCACCTCCCTCTGCCCTCGCCCACAGGCTTGGTCGTAAATCATCAATAAATCCACGCGTGGTACCAGACCACGGCCGCCCAAAAAGGTTGTCACAGTCTCGTTATGGCCTTATTTACACAGACGGGCATATTTCATCCGTGGAAGGAGCCCTTTGTTCGAAACAACAAAACAACTGCCTTATGTCAGTTGAACTCTTTTCTTCTCTTCGTACTTCCGAGATGAAACTAAACTCGTTAGCTCGTCTTGATTCTCATACGATAATGAAAAGAGTTTGTTCTCATAACTGGTTTGGTTTATAATTTTCAATAATGAACCATTGGAATGATCATTCAGAGAAGGGGAAAAAAAGAGACCCCTCCTGGTCGAGTGTACTTGGCATTTCCGTTAGTGACCATGAACCAAAATTAATGAAATTTGGTTTATCTCATTTGGTTGGACAACAATGCTGGCCGTAAATGTCAGTCATCTCTAAGGGGTGATCAGCAGGGGTTGGCATGTTGAAAACACAGCACAGTGGTCCAGGGGTAGCCGAAAACCCTAAATTTTCAAGTTCAAAAACAATGTTATTTCACTTACTGCATCCAATTTTATAACAGCTGACTAGAAAATGCCATTCTAAATAAGAGAAACTAAATCGCCGAACTTGCTGTACTGTCTTCACGAAAGTACTTATTTGTGAAAACAAATATTATTTGTAGTTAAAAAATAACAAGCTTCTCTCCTTCTATAAATTCAATTGGTAATACTTTAGAAACCTATTTCTTTCTAGCTACTAAATACGTCCTCATCTAAAAGCTCCAAAATGCAAGTTTGCAAAATGTTTTTGGCCTGTTCCATAAGTGAAGGACAGCACTGTTGGAAAATACTGAAAAAACACGTTATAAGTAAGTTCAGAAGTGTACAACTAAGAATGAGAAAACGTGCGTTGGTTTCGCGCTGGTCCAGAAACATTCAGTAGGGTCCCACTTAAACAGTGAGATTAAAATCAGCTGCTGCAATCCACCCCTAGTCGTTTTTATTGAATTCTTATTGCAACATGTCCCTGGATGAAAGATGAGCTCAACACCAGTAAAAATGATTGGAAACGGTAAAGCCAAGTTTGATCCATAATGCCAATACAGAGAAAGAATGAGTTCAAAGGCCAGCAATTTTGTTTGTTGTTACAGGTTGAAAAACAAGGACAAAATTGGATAAAAATCTGTTAAAATTGCGAAAAATGATCTGAAAAAAGAGGTTTTTTTTAGTTTGCATAACAAGTCCCATTGCATGACCATCACTTTTGCAAACCAGTTACCTACAAGCCTTATTTTAAGAAAAGTTGATTGGAAAACAGGTTTTGAGCTCAATAGGTAGGTACCCACTGCTGTTTGACAAAAACTGACTTCAAATCTGAATTCAGCACCCGAAAAACGGAGTATATCAAGTCAGCCAATTGATCCGATGACCGTTTTTACGGGGCTCTGGACCACTGTGCGCCCTACCTCGAAAACCTTTAATAGAGTACCTATGGTTTTTATGAAGTTTTGAAATTGATTCCAATCTTCGTGATTTTCCGAGACCACCCGGAGCATTGTACGTCCAGCATTGTAAGCTCGAAAAGCATCGAAAAGCTTCGTCAACATGAGAGTGAATCATATGGTATGGATAAAGCCCAGATATCATTGCTGGGGAATATCTGACTATAATGACGCATGGCTTTATGAAATTGAGTTTACTGTGGTTTTGACCACGGAAAACAGCGATCCACCCAGAAGGGGAAAATAATAAACCACTGTATAATATACTTTGCAGCGTTTCAACTAAATAATGACCATAATATAATAACTAAATAACGTTTGACACAAGAATTTGGGTTAAAAAAAAAGAAAGATAAAAAGAGGCTACAACTAATTAGACACAAACATGTCGAATGTAAAACGCATGAGGCGAAAATGGTTTCCTACCACGTTCTTTGGTACGCCATTTCGAAGATTCGAACATAATATGGTCATGATGCCTAACGGAAACTTCCCAGATAAGTTTGCCTCAGTCATATTTCCTGAACACGCATTTTTATTAAGTATACTACCCTGAATTCCGGCAGCACCAAGCTCGGGCATTCAGTTATACGGGTTATTCTTCCAGCTTTGACAAAGGCACTCGAAATTAACGAACCCCAAAGTTGAATTATTAAAGCCGAGCCTTTTCAAGATAGCTTCTTCATTATGCTATTCCTTCACTCCCTTTCTTATTTTCCCTTGTTCTTCCAGACTGAGGATTCACTGATAGCAACGTAAATTTACAGCAATGATAAATAATAAACAGTACGAGTGTCGAATGCTCTGAAAGGGCCGTTAAGGATCGACCATTACTTATTTGATGAAATACAAAATCGTGGGTCTAAAAGGTACTCTGGGATTGGAGAAACGCATTCTGGTGTGACCCGCAACATTTAGGAGGGCGTTCATCAATTACGTACTCGTAGGTAAGCAGTTAGGAATGGAGTGGTTTGCTTGAAATAACTGCTCATAGGAGGTTACTGAGGTAGCGTTTGGTTTGCTAAATCCTTTTAAAAAAACGCTGCAAATTATTACACAATGGTTTATTATTCACCTGTATAATGCACCTTCTGTGTAGATCACTATTTTCTCTGTTCAATAACTACGCTCGTGCTCCCCCCCCCCCCCCCCCCCCCCCGCAGGAATACCATCAAGTACTGGAGCCGGCCCGAGAATTACAGTTTCATAAAAATGCGCAGGATTCAATAATTCAGTCATTGATTATTTGTTGTGATTCATGAAGCATAAAGTTTTTTCACGTTACAAAAGTGCCTATGAACAAATCCAAAAGAATCATCATTCTTCAGACGAAATAATACCACACAACAACCAACTCGACTTCATACAGCCATCCGTGATTATAATCAGGCGTTCTATAGCAATGACATCCGGGCCGGATTTATACCGTTTCATTCACGATCATGTTGATGAAGCTTTTCGGTGCAAACGAACGGCTGGTCGTATAATGCTCCGAGTGGTCTCAAAAAATTATTTAGTTTGAAGTCAATTTAAAAACGTTTTTAAAAAACCTTCTATTGAAATGTTCGAGCTACGGCGTTCTGAAAATGTCAACCCCTGTTTTTCACCCCTTAGAGGTGACAAATGGAACCTGAAACAAAATTTCATTCATTTTGGTTCATGGTAACTTAGAAAAGTACTGCGGATGGACAGAGATTTGTTTAGTCCGTTTTTGGATTCGAATGGGGGGGGGGGGGAATAAGTGGGGGGACAATGTTTTTTCATGCTCCATTCTAAAGGTTCCAATTGAAAATAATAAATCAAAAAGCAGGTATGTATACGTTTCAGAACAGAAATACGAGATTAGTCTAAGTCTAAAGTATAACCTCTCTCTCCCTAGTTCTCATGAATTAGAATGCCTAAGCGAATTCCTGGTCATCAAAAACTATTTTTACCCCATCCATCCGCTTCAAAGCAAGTGACCAGGGATAGGAGAAGAAAATCCAAGAAGAAATATACAACGAGGAGAAAACACGAAAAAATAGGTGATTTGAAACTAAAAAACGCTGCAAATCCCTGCACAACGGTTTATTATTTTGTATAGAATACCCTTCTGTTACAGATCACAGCTCTATGTATAGATAACCCGTCTATATAATATGATATGTACTATTCTATACATATTATGTAGATCGCAGACCCTCCGTAGGTTAGTACCTAACCCCGTACTCGTTACTAGGTACCTACCTAAATCACGAGTTAAATGTTGCTAAAATAATTCTGCCGATGACAAACAGTACCTAACAAAAAGAAACACACATAATGAAGTTCTGAAAAGAAATTGTTGATGAGGAGTGAAAAAGTTGCAAAAGTACCTACCAACAAACTCCAGCCCCTTCTACGTAGATGGTATAATGAACCGTTGTGTAATAATTTACCGTTGAGTAATAATTTACCGTAGTAATAATTTACCCATCAATAATACTTCAACGTTTGTTCAAGTTTCACTACCTACCAACAAACTCCAAAAGAGCCATCATTTTTCAAATTAAATAATATCACAGAACAACCAACTCGACTTCATACTCCGCCAATATAATCAGGTGATCCCTACCAATGATTGGCCGTATTCACAAATTCCTATTGTGGGCGCGTCTCTAGTTACGAGATTTGGTTTGAATTGTATACAATTTCATTCAAACTGGAGTCGAAAATGCCTGTCGGTGCAAACTTCGGGGCCTTACTGTGAACGAACGGCTGGACGTACGATGCTCCGGATGGTCTTAAAAAACTCGCAAGTTCAAGAACTATTTAAAACCGTAAAAATATTTACGTAAAAAAATGGTATAGGCGTTTTGAAAATTTCAACCCCTATTTTGAACCCCTTAGAGATGACTCACAGTAACGTCGAGCTTCGAGGACCAACTAGACGCCGAACGGAACCTATAACCCGAATTTCATCAATTTTTTTTCATGGTAACTAAGAAAAGTGGCCCGTACGGCGTACGGCGTACGGCGTACGGCGGACAGACAGAAATATTTTTATTGCAGTTTTGGATTCTACATACCTTGAAACGTAAACCATCAAATTTTGAGGGGGGGTAAGAATTTTGGTTTATTATTTTCAATAATGAACCATTGGAATCGAGCATGAAAAAAAAAATTCTTACCCCCCCTCAAAATTTGATGGTTTACGTTTCAAGGTATGTAGAATCCAAAACTGCAATAAAAATATTTCTGTCTGTCCGCCGTACGCCGTACGCCGTACGCCGTACGCCGTACGGGCCACTTTTCTTAGTTACCATGAAAAAAAATTGATGAAATTCGGGTTATAGGTTCCGTTCGGCGTCTAGTTGGTCCTCGAAGCTCGACGTTAATGTGAGTCATCTCTAAGGGGTTCAAAATAGGGGTTGAAATTTTCAAAACGCCTATACCATTTTTTTACGTAAATATTTTTACGGTTTTAAATAGTTCTTGAACTTGCGAGTTTTTTAAGACCATCCGGAGCATCGTACGTCCAGCCGTTCGTTCACAGTAAGGCCCCGAAGTTTGCACCGACAGGCATTTTCGACTCCAGTGTGAATGAAATTGTATACAATTCAAACCAAATCTGGTAACCAGAGACGCGCCCACAATAGGAATTTGCGAATACGGCCAATCATTGGTAGGGATCACCTGATTATATTGGCGGAGTATGATGTCGAGTTGGTTGTTCTGTGATATTATTTCATTTGAAAAATGATGGCTCTTTTGGAGTTTGTTGGTAGGTAGTGAAACTTGAACAAACGTTGAAGTATTATTGATGGATAAATTATTACTACGGTAAATCATTACTCAACGGTAATTTATTACACAACGGTTCATTATACCATCTACGTAGAAGGGGCTGGAGTTTGTTGGTAGGTACTTTTGCAACTTTTTTCACTCCTCATCAACAATTTCTTTTCAGAACTTCATTATGTGTGTTTCTTTTTGTTAGGTACTGTTTGTCATCGGCAGAATTATTTTAGCAACATTTAACTCGTGATTTAGGTAGGTACCTAGTAACGAGTACGGAATTAGGTACTAAATTAGGTAGGGTCTGCGATCTACATAATATGCATAGAATAGTACATATTATATTATATAGACGGGTTATCTATACATAGAGCTGTGATCTGTAACAGAAGGGTATTCTATACAAAATAATAAACCGTTGTGCAGGGATTTGCAGCGTTTTTTTTTCATGCTCGATTCCAATGGTTCATTATTGAAAATAGTAAACCAAAATAGAAAATAATTAAAAATCAGATATCAGTATCTTTTTTATGCACCTCACACTAATTATGTCACACACACACCACACACGCACGCACGCACGCAAGCACATTCATGTTTTCTCGGAGATTTTATTTGAGAATGGACTAATACGGCTATTGGTTTATTATTTTCAATAATGAACCATTGGAATCGAGCATGAAAAAAAAATTCTTACCCCCCCTCAAAATTTGATGGTTTACGTTTCAAGGTATGTAGAATCCAAAACTGCAATAAAAATATTTCTGTCTGTCCGCCGTACGCCGTACGCCGTACGGGCCACTTTTCTTAGTTACCATGAAAGAAAATTGATGAAATTCGGGTTATAGGTTCCGTTCGCTGTCTAGTTGGTCCTCGAAGCTCGACGTTACTGTGAGTCATCTCTAAGGGGTTCAAAATAGGGGTTGAAATGTTCAAAACGCCTATACCATTTTTTTACGTGAATATTTTTACGGTTTTAAATAGTTCTTGAACTTGCGAGTTTTTTAAGACCATCCGGGGCGTCGTACGTCCAGCCGTTCGTTCACAGTAAGGCCCCGAAGTTTGCACCGACAGGCATTTTCGACTCCAGTGTGAATGAAATTGTATACAATTCAAACCAAATCTCGTAACCAGAGACGCGCCCACAATAGGAATTTGTGAATACGGCCAATCATTGGTAGGGATCACCTGATTATATTGGCGGAGTATGAAGTCGAGTTGGTTGTTCTGTGATATTATTTCATTTGAAAAATGATGGCTCTATTGGAGTTTGTTGGTAGGTAGTGAAACTTGAACAAACGTTGAAGTATTATTGATGGGTAAATTATTACTACGGTAAATCATTACTCAACGGTAAATTATTACACAACGGTTCATTATACCATCTACGTAGAAGGGGCTGGAGTTTGTTGGTAGGTACTTTTGCAACTTTTTTCACTCCTCATCAACAATTTCTTTTCAGAACTTCATTGTGTGTGTTTCTTTTTGTTAGGTACTGTTTGTCATCGGCAGAATTATTTTAGCAACATTTAACTCGTGATTTAGGTAGGTACCTAGTAACGTGTACGGGGTTAGGTACTAACCTACGGAGGGTCTGCGATCTACATTATATGTATAGAGTAGTACATATCATAAATTATATAGACGGATTATCTATACATAGAGCTGTGATCTGTAACGGAAGGGTATTCTATACAAAATAATAAACCGTTGTGCAGGGATTTGCAGCGTTTTTTTTCTTTCGGCTTTAAGTTATGCACCTTACCCCAAAAAATTGAAAACAGAAGGCACCGAAAGGTAGGATCCACTTCTGAGGGGGGGGGGGGGGGGGCGCTAAAAACGGTTGGAATCCTGTGTCTTGTTACTCAGATAAAAAAACCCAGTTCGAGCAATGCTGTGTACCTCTACCCTCCACATACCAAGGCGAGTTTACCCCACAGTCTAAAACCGCTCGCCCCAGGCAACATACATGTATGCAAACCCCCCTCGTGTAGCTAGCCATCCCTGGACGCTGGCCAGTGCCTGTTTGAGCAATCCTTCCCCCTCCAAACCGTAAATTTGGATTTTTTTCTTCGTTTGAACTTCGTTCTTTTTTATATGGAGATAACCTTTGTAGGGTCTGACTTGAAGGGGTGAATTTTAATCTTCACTACGCCACGGGTTAACCCAGAAGAGTAACGGCCGTTCACGGTGTGCGTGACTGATATTCCTAAATGAAATCTGACCAAATTAAATATTTTGAAAATAATCAAACAATGATATTCAGTTATGGTAAGTTTCGAGTTACTTCTTCAACTCTGGAATACTCGAATTCTGAGCCAACAAAATCAATAACGGACCAGTAATGAGGTAGGTGAGTAACCATTGAATTTGTGTAGTTAAGTAGGTATCAGTAACCGAAAAGGTACATAAAATTAGCTGGATGTAACTTGGGCGGCCCCTGCACAGTCAACCCCCAAATTGTCACTTAAAACGGACGATTTGGTAGATGTCACGAAAATTCGGCAGCCTCGCTCCCCTCATCATAACCTCCAGTTTGATTTAAAATCATTTCATTTGAAGAAAGAGGGTTATATGGATTTTGTTGATCAGTACTTTTTCAACCTATTTTGGTTTATTATTCTGTGAATTCGCTCAGTAGACAAATTTTTGAACACACCCTCAAAATTTCTCTTTTATGTTTTTATTTAATTTATTTATTTGTTGATTACGGGCGATTGCCCAATACGAAAATACAAAGAATGAAAGTAATATAATGTACTAATAAAAAATAAAATAAAATAAAATAATAAATGTCTTTACGTTTGGAGGTGTGTAGGTTCCCAAAATGCAATGTCCATCGGCCGTATCATCATATATCTACCTTCATTTTCGGTTTAAAAAATTCATTCTTTCGCAAACAGGCTCCATTTGGCCCCTCCTAGTTGTGTGCCAAAACTACGTTACGGGTAAAAATGGGTGTAAACATAGGGCTTTTTGGTGTTTTAGTAGTTTTAGCTTGTGAGGTATTGCTTTCCATGTTTTTTTTTATGGCGGGGAGGTCGAATATGATGTTGATTTTATCGAGAGCGGAAAATTGAGGTTCTAGCAAAGTTTCCGCAGTCAAAATTCTTTTTTTATGAGTCCACAACCTGGGAAATTGTCTTAAATCACCATTAATTTTTATAATAACACTAGAAGTAGTATTGACAGGTGAATAAGACAATGATCAAAGATAATTTGTCAAAAATAGCAGCCTAATTCGAGTTTTTGGGGGACCAAAATTGGTAGAAACCACACAAAATAGCTATTTCAATTATTGCACATGAAAGAAACAATAAATGAACAGCTAACATAGGTACTTCCAGTAGAATAATCAACCCATGTGACAAGGACTTCGCAGCGTTTTTTGGTAGGTACAAGTTTGTTCGCGGTCTAACGAATCCCCCAAATTAGGTGAAAATTTGGGAACACGTCGAGGGTCCTACATAGGTTAAGCGACCACCAGAATTTCAAAAATCACCAGGTGAGTGCCGTAATAGCGCGTTACTAGAGATGAGGGAAGTGGAAATGCTTTATGTAACTAGAATTGCCAAACGTTAGAGAGGTTTATACGCGAATCTGGTGGGATTTTTGTAGTTCGTGTATGTGCATGCGTGGATATTTATGTATCCACCGCAAAAATCGACCCTACTAAGTGACATCTTAACAAGTAAAGATGTATCTTTACAACAAAATACAGAAGGGGCATTTTTACAAGTAAATAATAAACGAAGTTGAGTGATGGATCTGTTTTAGACTAGGTAGAATTGTTCTGCAATACCTGACCTCGATCACAGAAATTTTCGTCTCTCACCTGTGAACAACAAATTACATAGTTAGTCACCGAGTCAGAAACAGGTTCTGTGGAAAAATGTTTCTGAAGAATTCAATACACGCCAAATTTAATACATTTGACAGCAACAAATCTTCGCATAAGTATGATTAAAATTACTTTCAGGCAAACAACAATCATTTGATCTGGATCATATACCAAGAAAATTGTAGTATACCTATAATCGGACGAATGGATGAAAATAGTTATAATAGCCCGTATTTGGATGGGAACACACATCATGTTACAGTCAAGCAGCACGACCATATATTAGCGAAGTTTAGAAATTGGGGACAACAAGCTATTTTTGACGATTTTTAGCAATTTTCGACTCTCAAAAAGTCGAATTCCACCCAAATTTTCTGAGACAAAAATATTTGTAAAAATCATTACCTACCAGTGATTCTAATTTTCATCACATAAGTAATCACAAGTTTCAGTTCGACTCTATTCATTACTGGCAGTTCATTACATTACAAAACCGACTTTACACAAAGTTTGCGAGCTACCGAAACGTTGCTATGTTTACTGACATGGAAAGCAGATGTACCCACTTAGTTGTGCAATAATAATTTTTAACGAGCCCAACTTTCTTGAAAGACTCGGAGAAAGCAACAAGTGAATAAAGATAACAAGAATAACTAGTAAGAAAGTAAGAGAGAGAAATTGAGTTACGGGAGTAAAGAAAAAAAGTCCCTTCTAATTACTACGAATCCTACTACTGAAAGTTCGATATTTATTCATCGATTTCTAAACAACTTCAACAGCATTCAGATTCAGTCTGAAGCAGTGACATAAATTCAATGTAGCACACTTTATTTCTCTAAGGAGAAATGGGCTGCGAAATGATCTAAAACACAACGCATTCGTTAATACGTTTCCACGGATGCCCATCATAACTTCACGCATAGATATTCATGCTCACAGATATTTTTCAAGTAATAAAGTGAAAACCCAAAAGACGCGTAGGTACTATGAGACAAAATTTGTGAGTGGTGCCGGGGCGTTATCCGCATTGATCTTTTTTCATCGACTATTTTTGGGTGTGACAGTGAGGAAAACTTCTGGACTGTTGATATCAATGGGTACTTGGTGTGACAGATTCGAGCAATGTTCCCGAATTATAAAATGCCTTTTCTGTGGTTTTTAGCCTAGATGTAGCTACGACTGCTTTCCGAATCTCCTTCCTCATACTAGGTACTTAGCAACACTGGTTCTCATAGAATTTATGGAAACTGATGTTGGTAATTCTACAGTGAAAATGGGCTCCATAATTATCATAAAAGAGTAAGGCTCAACAATAACAATCAACAAGTAGCTGTATTTTCAACTTGAACCCTCCAACTCAACACACAAATTTAAAATCAACGGAAGTCGTAACTAACAAAAACATCTGGTACTTTGTGTGTGGAATTACACTAAAAATCGCAGTATGTAAAATTACGATGAATTATTCGAAATTTATTACTAGTTATATAAATTAATTTATAAGGTAGATCAAGTAATTAACTATTACTAGATAAATAAATACCTAAATTATTAGATGTATTAGTTAGTTCCTAAACTAAACACCGCACATTTCTTGGCCAGGGTGATTTCCAGCTTGAAAAATTGTGATAATCCCAGTTGGAGTTGTCGATTTGGGAAAAGACGCATTTTTGTTAGTTACTTAACATCTAAAGTTTTGATTTGTCAATTTTTTCGAGCACCTCCTCGACAACTTTCAAGCCCTTATTACCTCTTTTACTAGTCAATAGTAATGATATTTTTTATGATTTGTCAATTTCTTGCTGCCAAGATCCAATCAGTTGGAGGTCCATGATTGCTGTAAGCGAAAGTGAAGTGCTGAGGGGAAGAAAGATGTGTTTAACTTCATTTTGCTCGTACTTAACAAAATGCCCACTGTATAGGATGTTTTAGAGTAAATATACCACGAGGAATGAACCGGTAGAACGTGCACATAAATCTACACTAAGCACCGTTTGAATTGAAACAGGTATGATGGTATAACGGTTAACCTAATAGAACTGTGAAAGAATGAAAAGATTGCCGAAGTAATCATACTGGGCAGTGACACATTCACTTACTGACGATCGACCGTCCTTGACGATGAAACGAACGGGTAGCAGTAAATATTAACAAAAGACCGTCTAGGCCCATAAACCGGGCGCTCAGGGACAGCAGAATGGACTTGCTTAGATCACCGCTTCACAATAGAAGCCTCAAACCTGACATCATCCCGAGAGAGTGGCCACTCCGACACAGGAATGCTTCGGCTTGTCAAGACAATAAATGGAGAATGGTAATCAAACCGCGAGCTCTACAAGCGGCCCAAAGACCGTTCTGACTCAACCCAATATTATGTAATGATGTAGATCAGTGGAACGATACAATAATTGACGAACTATTTCCCACTGTGCCCGGATGTTTGTCCTTCCAAAAACGACCCTTCTAATGGGTCTCAAGAATTCTGAAGTTATTAGTACTCGCTGGATCGTCAGAAATTACTATTTCTGTGGTTATTATTAACTAGCATGACCGCTCGCTTCGCTCGGTATCCGAGATTCGCTGTACGCAGTATCGTACTTAATTCCGACGTTGCACAACTTGGGAGCCTACTGGATATTCGTGCCAAATTTGGTCGATATCCGTCGAGCCATTCAGGAGTTGACCATGGTCGACCATAATTCCGCTATGGTCAGGGAATTAAAAATGCGACGCTGCACAACTTGGGAGGCTACCGGATATTGGTGCCAAATTTGGTCGATATCCGTTGAGCAATTCGGGATTCGACCATGTAGGGGCCCATGGATGCGTTATGGTCGACCGCGGGGGTAGTCCGAAGGGTCGAACGTAGATAGAATTTCACGTAGATTACGAATACGCGATAAAAAATAGGGGTTACCATTTCAATTAACGAAGTTGACCATGGTCGACCATAGTTCCGCTATGGTCAGGGAATTAAAAATGCGACGTTGCACAACTTGGGAGCCTACTGGATATTCGGGCCAAATTTGGTCGATATCCGTCAAGCCATTCAGGAGTTGACCATGGTCGACCATATTTCCGCTATGGTGAAGGGGACCGAAAAATTCCGACGTTGCACAACTTGGGAGCCTACTGGATATTCGTGCCAAATTTGGTCGATATCCGTCGAGCCATTCAGGAGTTGACCATGGTCGACCATATTTCCGCTATGCTCAGGGAATTAAAAATGCGCCTACGTTCAACTTGGGAGGCTACCGGATATTGGTGCCAAATTTGGTCGATATCCGTTGAGCAATTCGGGATTCGACCATGGAGGGGCCCATGGATGCGCTATGGTCGACCGCGGGGGTAGTCCGAAGGGTCGATCGTAGATAGAATTTCACGTAGATTACGAATACGCGATAAAAAATAGGGGTTACCATTTCAATTAGCGAAGTTGACCATGGTCGACCATAGTTCCGCTATGGTCAGGGAATTAAAAATGCGACGTTGCACAACTTGGGAGCCTACTGGATATTCGTGCCAAATTTGGTCGATATCCGTCGAGCCGTTAGGCCGTGGGAAGACAGACAGACACACAGACAGAGATTCGTTTTTATAATATACTAGCCTGACCGCTCGCTTCGCTCGCTATCCGAGATTCGCTGTACGCAGTATCGTGGAACCAACAAACGACGGAAAAATCCCATAGCCTACCGGGTATTTGTGCCCAATTTTATCAAAATCCGTCAAGCCATTCAGGAGTTGACCATGGTCGACCATATTTGCGCTATGGTCAGGGAATTAAAAATGCGCCTACGTTCAACTTGAGAGGCTACCGGATATTGGTGCCAAATTTGGTCGATATCCGTTGAGCAATTCGGGATTCGACCATGGAGGGGCCCATGGATGCGCTATGGTCGACCGCGGGGGTAGTCCGAAGGGTCGATCGTAGATAGAATTTCACGAAGATTACGAATACGCGATAAAAAATATGGGTTACCATTTCAATTAACGAAGTTGACCATGGTCGACCATAGTTCCGCTATGGTCAGGGAATTAAAAATGCGACGTTGCACAACTTGGGAGCCTACTGGATATTCGTGCCAAATTTGGTCGATATCCGTCAAGCCATTCAGGAGTTGACCATGGTCGACCATAGTTCCGCTATGGTCAGGGAATTAAAAATGCGACGTTGCACAACTTGGGAGCCTACTGGATATTCGTGCCAAAGTTGGTCGATATCCGTCGAGCCGTTAGGCCGTGGGAAGACGGACAGACAGACAGACTCACAGAGATTCGTTTTTATAATATATAGAGATAGAGATATAGAGATCATTAATTAATTATTATTAATTATTAATTAATTATTACCGCTAAAAGCAAAAACGCTGCAAATTACTACGCAAGGGTTCAGTATCGTCAGTAGAGATGCCCCTTCTGCGTAGATCACTGTTTTCTGTGGTCAACACCTATCCTCCCCAAGGAAAGCCGTAATTCGTGTACTGGAGCCGGCCAGGCAAGTACAGTACCATAGAACTTATGTGGTGCATTCAAGAATTCTATCTAAACTAGCTGGATTACCCGTTCGTTGCACAGTGAAGACGCTGAACTCCGCGAGTGCTAGTATAAATGTTTCACCCTACTCACCAAGCAACATTCCCTACATCCTCTTTTAACGGACGAACGGTTAATCGCAGAGAAATCGTTTTGGTCACGTTGGAATCAGCGAGAAAATCTCTTTCTATCAAATCGTTTCCTCCGGATCCGCCTCCAAAAGTTATACAGCTTAAATCACGCCCTTAATTACAACGAAATGTAGACATTCCTGTCCCTGTGAAGGACCACAGAGTTTACGATGAAGAAGCCGGATTTGGAAGAAATTACTGATAGTCCCGGGGGTTGAAATTTGGTACGCGTCCTCAGGGGCCCCTCCAAAATGGGGGCACGAAAAATCAACACCTGAGAACCCAAGGGAGCTGTATGTAGGTAGGCAGGTATGGTGGTTTTCTGTAGCTCCCACGTCCCTAGATCAGCTGTTTCCTACCGATATATTGTCATGGTACCCTTATAATATACCACTCCTGTAAATAAGTTAAGATTGTTACCAGTAAAACCTCGGAGAAGTCGATGGACAAGGCCCAGGTAGCTCTCCCTCCAACGGCTCCCAACAGCCTCGGTGGACAGTGGGAGGGTAGAGGCGCGTTTATAAGGCGCCCGGCTATCCCAGCTCGACATTCATCCAATTTCTCTCGAACCAGAGCCTTCTCTCTCTTACCTTACCTCCTCATAATCAACTCACCCTTCTCCTCATCACTACGTTCTCAACATGGTGAAAACCGGACGAGTTTTTCCATATATTCAACGTGGTGAAAACTGGACGAATATCCTCCCTTCCTCTCTTCCAAATATCCATGGAGGGGAGAACCGCGCGGATATTTCCTTATCCCAATATCCAACGCGATGAAAACCGGGCGGATATTTTCCTATCATAGAAACGCATCCAAGGAAGTGAAACCCACGCCAATACGCTCTGGCACTCCTCTCTCACCGCCTCATTCCACCCCACCTTCACTCTTCCAGAACTCCTACCTACCTCAAACCATGCTTCACCACATTATCTATATTACCACCATACCTTCCGGAGGATTCCGTCGTCACTAGCTGGATGAGTACTTCCACCAGCTAATGACGACGAACTCCCGCGGAAGGGATGGTAATATTATGTACTTCTTACACTAGCGGAAATAACCCTTTATATGTATTTATCTATTTCGGATTCTACGTACCTACCTTGAAACGGAAACCATCAAATCTAGAGGGTTCTTTTCTGGTCATTATTGTTTCTCACCCATTCAATAAATTATTGATGGAGAAATCGCTGCTGCATGGCTTGCTTACCTACTGCATGAAGAATAATAACGGTGCCTTTGTGTAAAGCTCTGAATAGGTAACGGGTCAAACCGGGACTCTACAGGGAGTTGTTATTTGCAAGACGAGGAAACTGGTACAGTACGTATCGAGAGGTTTAGGTTTGGACTTCCCATTGCGTACAATGCTTAACTGCCTGAATGTCAATAATACAATTTCGAATAAGCACCCATGACAAACTTTTAGGAACTCAATCTTCGCCTAGTCAGCTAGCCGACGCTATTACGTTCATGGCAATACCACGTTGCAGGCAAGAACGAGAATTCCGTAACTTCAAACCCATCACGAAACTTTTGCTAAAATGATATTCCTAACTCACTCCGCAGTTCCACAGCTATCTCGCGAACCACGGCCTCTAAAGCGGCAAAACTTGGAAGGAAACGTCTTTCTGAACCTTGAAGCCCCATGGAGAGAAAATCCGGAAAAGCAACAACGCTTTTCGAGATTAGAAGTTGAAGCGCAGCAAAGGCAGGAAAAAACCCAGAGGAATGGGGGAAGCGGGTAGTAATCCTCGCCGGAAGAACTTTATCCTCCAGGACTTGTACGGGGGCACAGACAGTTTTTGATACGGGCTAAAGGGCAAGCCGTACAGGCTTCTTGTACATCATTTGCCCCCATCAGAACAAATCCGTCGATGATACAGTAGGCCCTTCTATATCCTACAGTTCCGATCCTCTCAATCATTGTTGTTTTCTCATGTCGTTTATACCATGTTGTATTTCGAGTAGATAGCTCACTAGTTCATAACCACCAGTCAACAAGTGTATGAGGGGGGATTGAGGTTGAAATTTTTAAAAATACAGGGCGCGAAATTTCAGTCAGAGCGAAGAGGTGTAACTCTAACATGGATATCATTTCCGGCTGGGTATAAAAGGCAAAATCGTTTGATCGAATAGAACTCAAATTATGATCAACTACTGTTGGTAGGCAACAGGTGGAGATATACAACGTAGATACATATTAGTTACTAGCTGTAAATGAACATTTTTCTATTTCGAGTTCCTTGAAACGCAAACGGAGTAAGTTTTATGTTAGGTCAAAAGTTCCTTATTGATAACTATAAACCTAAATAGAAAGGTAGATAGACAGGAAAATCGTATCTTGAACGACAGTGGGTTTATGAGACTGGAATCCTTAAGGCCTTGATGTACAAGCTCACCAAACTATCGCCTCCGGTCTGAAGACCGTATACCTATCTATAACCAGACTCAGGTTGTTGCGTTATTAGTTCAGAGGATTATTTGCTCATCAATTCGACCGTACCGCTCAAGAGTAGGTAGGCACTAGGAAGCTGAATGGATTTCGTCTTCAACCCCGATTTTTCACCCCTTAGAAATGTCCGACAGTAACGCCGAGCTTTGCGGACCAATTATACCCCAATTGGGACAATGGGACTTACGAACCAAATTTAAAGAAGCCTAAAGAAGCGAAATGCCGGCGTACGGACAGAATAATTTTGTTACCCCATTTTTGGATTCTTCGTACCTTGAATAAACAAACTTTGAGGGGAGCAAAACAATAAAATAAAATAATAATAATAATAACAAAAATTACGCTTGATTCCAAATGTTTATTATTGAAAACTAGCTGTGTACCCGCGCTTCGCAACGGTAGAACAGACACCCCCTTTAGGACAGGCCCCACTCATAACAGTTTTATGATATATTATACTATTTGAACCGACGCGTGTTGCTGCGATTTAAATAAATGGAGCCAACGGTCATGTATTTTAATATGCCTGTATCCCCCCCTCCTCAACTGATCAGAAACCTTCCCCAATGCCAACCCTAACTGCCTTTAACCCCCCCCCCCCCGTATCCTATGAACCCTCACTACCTGGTTAGAAACATTCCTCAATGTTCACACAACAAATTCCCAAAGTTGCACTCCAATTGGTCAAGTAGTTTTGAAATTTCTGTAGACCCCCCCCCCCCCCCTCTCATAACCTGTACCCCCCTCCCACTAACATCCTGATTGAAGTACCACTTGAATGTACTCGTCGAGCTGAATCCAGAATCTAATTACAATCGGATTTACGTCCAACCGTTCAAAGTTATTATAAGCATAAACGTCCTCATAGAAGTGGTTATAACACGTTTTTTAGTAGTATTTCATTCATAGCGTTTCAACGGATGGACAGATTCAAATGCGGATCTTTCATAAACCTTCCCAGATAAATTCTGCGTCAAATGGTACCAGCCGCAACTTTCTACGTTCAGCCGTTCTCAATTGATGCCGAGACAAACAAACAAACAAACAGACACTGTTTTATTATATGTATAGATAATAAACCACCACTTACCCACTCACCAATTACTTGGAACTCAACGAATTAACCGGTAGATGATGGCATAGTAGGTAAGCTGAGCTGCGCGATTTTAGCGTCTGCAGATCGGAGAGCCGAGAATAGTAATATTTGGATCTTCCGGATAACTTAACATTAATTTTGCCAGTTCAGTAAATAACCTATGTACCAACCTACATACCTACGAAGCGAAATCGTGATGAAGTCTTAGTTTCAGAACCACCTTGTTCTACCTATTTTAACCCAAATAGACACGGACAAACCCAGGGTTATACTTGCGGTTTTGGAAGGAAACTTTCAACCAACTCATCCACCTCACCGGATTAAGACGGATTCAAGATGACCAATTAAGCGCTGAACGTAGCTTCGCGCTTCGTGTTAACGGTTCAAACTCTGTACTCGTTCGCGTCTAACGACTCTTTGAACGACCAACCCTTGGGCCTTTGTCTTTGAAAACTTTGCCCTCCCAACGACTCCGAACAAGTAGAATAGCCTACTAACATCTTCGACCCCGACTCACAGTTTTACGCAGTAAAAATTCTAAAAATTCTACTTGAAAATAGTAAAAAAATCAGTCATGCAGCATGACTTAATGAGCGAATTTTCAAAGAAATATTCGAATTAATGGCTATGGTTTTGAATAAAGGAAAACTTCGGTCTAAAATTTGGTTTTCTATGTATATTCTCTTCGTATTTATTTTAATTTGTACGTTTTGTCCATCCTGATTCTACCGTTTGTTTATTACGTAATTGTACTAAGTGCTTATTTATTTGATCGCTGTGGGTAAATTCAAGGAGTTGTACTAATCGTTTGCCTCCCCCTTTTTTGCTTCGAACTCTCGTCTTCAATTAATACTTCTCACATTTTTCAATCTGACCACTCTAAGGGGGTGGGGGTAAGAGTTTAAAGATTATCCTAGTTTTGGGTAATTTTTGCGCACTTTAAATGCTCTAATTTAAGAACGGATTTAGATATCTAAAATCCGATTTCACTATCGTGTTCAGCGTGCAAAAACCTTTAAAATGAGGGGTCACTTGTTAGAAAATAACATTTTGGGGATTTTTGGGTAATTTTTGCGCACTTTAAATGCTCTAATTTGAGAACGGATCAAGATATCTAAAATCCGATTCCACCATCGTGTTCAGCGTGCAAAAACCTTTAAAATGAGGGGTCACTTGTTGGAAAATAACATTTTGGGGATTTTTGTGTAATTTTTGCGCACTTTAAATGCTCTAATTTGAGAACGGATCAAGATATCTAAAATCCGATTCCACCATCGTGTTCAGCGTGCAAAAACCTTTAAAATGAGGGGTCACTTGTTAGAAAATAACATTTTGGGGATTTTTAGGTAATTTTTGCGCACTTTAAATGCTCTAATTTGAGAACGGATCAAGATATCTAAAATCCGATTCCACCATCGTGTTCAGCGTGCAAAAACCTTTAAAATGAGGGGTCACTTGTTGGAAAATAACATTTTGGGGATTTTTGGGTAATTTTTGCGCACTTTAAATGCGCCAAAACCCTCCTTAGAGTAGGCCAATTTCGCCCATCTTCGAACTTAGCCTTTCGATTGCCAAGATAGATTTTTTGTGCAAATTTGAGCTGTTTATCTCAATTCTATCGAGAGTTATCGTCTGGAGTGACGCATATATAAATATATATATACATATAAAAAAGTGTTAAATTTCAGGAATCGTTTTAGAATGGTCTGAAACGGATTTCTATGAAGAAAATTTCCAAAAATTTATATTATTTAAATTTCGAAGCCATTGCAATAGCTTCATTTTCTTTGAAAATTCGCTAAAAAAAGAGTTTAAAACGTTCTCTATAGATATGAATTACTGTTTCGTCCGTTCTTTTTATTTTTGTCCCACTCTTTCTCTCGCTAAGAATAATTGAAAAGAACTAAAACGGTCCGCTGCTTTTCTGGAGTAGTTTTTGTCCGGTTTTGAAAGAGTTGAGGTTGAGAGAGCGGCGGGAGCAATTGATGGCCATTAATCATTCTGGCAATAATTTATTATTTTGGAGCTCTTTCACCCTTCCCCTCCAGGCCATCACAAACCCAGCGATCATACGAATGGTCAGCCGCTTACACGTAACCGTGAGCTTTTTTCTCGTTGGGTTTGATGAGTTATTTAAAACTGGGTCATTATCCCCCCCACCCACCACCGTCCTTCAGCGACCGACGAATCTGGACTGAATACCACTAAGACCTACGTCCGTATATCAGAACCCTAACGTACCTACTCAACTAACTCCTCAAAAACTGTACCAAATAGGTATTCGTCTCTTCAATGGATCAATAAGATCGGCGAATTCCATCAAGAAGATTTTAAAAAATTATTCGGTAATTCTGTTCAGACCCGCGACTGATGATTTCTTTTTCAGTTTGTTAATTTTCGTTGTTTTTATTTTTTCATATCAAGGATTGTATTTTTGTTGTATGCTGCTTTTAGCTGAACTATTCGCAATCTTTTTGCAAAAAAAAAAAAATTTTCCCCGTCAATGTATTATAAATAAATAAATAACAGACATATCTAAATCAGTGTGTAAAATCCAGGCATTCTCTATAATGACTAGTCTTTTTACAAAATGACTGGCTGTTCATGACTAGTCGTTGTATAGAATGACTAGACATTATACAGAATGCCTAACTTCACACGCTGTCTATAATGCAAATACAACAAAAGACAGGGAGGATTCCACAATCAGAAAAGATCGGTACATATCCTTACTACTAGCTCCACTAAGGGCATCAGCGGCGCTCGTGGAGGGGTCAAAAATTATTAGAAATAAAAGTTCGCCCACCATAGTCAAAGTCGTAAAACAACCTGTGCCAGATCGTGACAAAAACCCAACAGCACGAATTCTGTCGAGTGTGCCCATAAAACTTAAAAACCGCGAGTGACACTCGCTTCCTGTAGATCGTCCTAGAATTTCCGTATGACTCGCGTAGTGTAAACCTGTGTTGGCGCGAATATGAATATTAGAATAGAACGCAGCGCGTTGAACTTATTGAAAAATATAAGCTTTCATATATTAGCACTGTATATATTGCAATATATTCGCACACTCTTGAGGAACGATCTTTGAAATTGTACACTTCAACGCTCTGTATAGGTATTGGAGACTTCCGTAGGAAACCATGCCCTGTCGCAAGAAAGCTGAGAGTGATGGCGAGTAGCTTCCCTCATTACAGTATCCTGCTTTTCAATTGTTGGACCAATCAATCCAATAATACAATCAAAATCTTCCTTCTTCATTCTAGTCAAATTCTTTTGGGTGTCGTCAACTAATTTAACCTGCATATTATGCATTAGCCAGTTTCCATACTGCATTCGTTGACGGAACAGCTCCACCAACGGCGCTGTCGCATTTCCTGACGTCTTTTCATTCTTTTCAGTATACCTACAAGTAATAAAACTAACGCGAATGACGCTGCTGCGCGGGGAGGTATGGACGTATGACTCGCGGATACTGACGGCTCGTTTTTTTGGTTTATTATTTTCAATAATGAACCTTTGGAATCGAGCATGAAAAAAAAAAAAAAAAAATTCTAACACCCCTCAAAATTTTATGGTTTACGTTTCAAGGTATGTAGAATCCGAAAATGCAATAAAAAAATTTCTGTATGTCCGCCGTACGCTGTACTGAGCACTTTTCTTGTTACCATGAAATATATATTTGATGAAATTCGGGTTATAGGTTCCGTTCGGGGTCTAGTTGGTCCTCGAAGCTCGGCGTTACTGTCCGTCATCTATAAGGGGTTCAAAATAGGGGTTGAAATTTTCAGAACGCCGTAGCTCGAAAAGTTTCGGTAGAAGGGTATTGTTTTTCTTTACGTTATTAAATTTGTCTTGAGCTAAACAATTTTTTGAGACCACCCCGAGCATTGTACGTCCAGCCGTTCGTGTGCACGAAAAAGCTTCGTCAACACGATCGTGGATCAAACGGTATAAATCCGACCGGGATATCATCACTAGGGAGCACCTGATTATAATCAAGGATGGCTGTATGAAGTCGAGTTGGTTGTTCTGCGATATTATTCACAACAAACAGCAACAAACTTTGAAGTATTATTGATGGGTAAATTATTACACAACGGCAAATTATAACACAACGGTAAATTATTACACAACTGTTCACCTACCAAGAAGGGGCTGGATTTTGTTGATCGGTACATTTGCAACTTGAACAACCGTTGAAGTATTACTGTAGGGCAAGTTATTACACAATGGTTCATTATACTTGACCACGAGGGTAGGTACTGAACACAGTTTTCACTCCACGTCAACAATTTCCCTTCAGAACTTCATTATTTGCGTTTCTTTTTGCCATTTTAGTTACTGTATGTCATCAACAGAATTATTTTAGCAACATGTAACTCGTGATTTAGGTAGGTACCTAGTAACGAGTACTGGGTTAGGTACTAACCTACGGAGGATCTGCAATCTACATAATATGTATAGAATAGTACATATTATATTATATAGACGGGTTATCTATACAGAGAGCTGGGATCTGTAACAGAAGGGTATTCTGTACAAAATAATAAATCGTTGTGCAGGGATTTGCAGCGTTTCCTAGTTACTCCGCGCATAAATTCTCGCAGAGTTTGCCGGTGGGTACTCGCGAGTGCCACTCGCGGGTAATAGTCGCGTAGAGTAAACGCGGCTTTAGACCATTCTTTTTCCATTTTGAGGTGTCATTCTATGGCGCCATTCCAGGTCGTGTGATGGAAAATAAAATACTGCAAAATAAAATACAGCAACTCCAAAGGTCAAACGAGTATCCCAACATTTTAACCCACTACCCTGCGAGGGATACAATCTGATATATATGTCGGCGCCGTCGACGTATAAACACACCTCTGCTGGGTATCGCAATCAACTCCTTCGCGGCACCGAACTTATCAAGCAAATCCTGGTGCCCCATACACTACATGCTTGAGGTTTAGCTACCCAAAATGAGCGAGCGAGCTTTTTTGGATTTTTGGTTCGTCATTTACGCTACTCCCTGGTGCCATCGTGACACCTGAAGTAGGGCTAACTCGAAGCCCCAGCTAAGGCTAACTCAAAGTGCACCATTCGAAAATGAGTCCCTTTGCGCCGATGATATCGCTTCAAAAAGGGAAACGCGAAGTTGGAATGTCCTCCAACCATATGATGTTCATTCCAAACCTTTGAGACCGTTTATATTTCGGAAAAAAACGGCGAGAACACCCCTTCTATGCAAACGCATGGCTCCCCATTACCCGAACTTCGCCCAAATCCGTACGTATACGACAAGCAAAGGAAGCTACATCAAACGCCTCGACATTAATTTATCGGTTGCCTCTGGCAGAAAGACTGGAAAACGTCGAGCTACGGGGCGGTGAACTCCGCCCTTAGGCACATTCCGAGAGTATTGATGGAGTTGAACGAGTTATAGATGCGTACGTACGGTTCACTGCGGAATACACCAAATTTTCAGCGCTCGAATAGGCACCTCCGAACAATCCTCCGAAATGCTACCTCAGGAGTACTACATGACATGTTGAACTTTATAAAGCTTTTACGAGTTGGAGAAGATCTGTTTTACTTTTGCGCTAGTTTATCTACAAATAGCACGATTAATTACTGACTTATTGCATTTTATTATGTGCTGGCAATATGTGCAAACAACATAAATTAAATTTCAAAAAAAACTTACACTAAAACCTTTGACCATTATAACTTCTAGAACTAAAGATTTTGTCCAAGTTGCCCTCAAAAGATAACTACCTACCTATTTCGTGACTTGAGATCAATAGAAAAGACAGATCAACTACTTTATACCAGGACTCATGACACATAGGCTCCTAACAATGACAAACCGAATAGTCACTACTTCTTGTCCACGTCTAGGTAATATCCTATCCAGTTCAATTCAATTCAGATCAATTTCATTTATTTGTATAAACCACGATGTTATTACAAAGAGGTCAGTTGTTCATTACGTATAAATAAATAATATTTCAGTACATGAACGATTTGATATTTCATAGTATTCTACATACGTAGTACATATATGAAGTACATAATGTTTCAAGTAGAATCCAGTAAGTACCTACCTTGTGAATTCTTTTTGGTTTATTATTTGCAATAATTAACCATTGGAATCGAGCATAAAAAAAATTCTAACCCCCCTTCAAAATTTGATGGTTTACGTTTCAAAGTATGTAGAATCCAAAACTCCAATAAAAATATTTCTGTCTGTCCGCCGTACGCCGTACTGCCCACTTTTCTTAGTTATCATGAAACAAAATTGATGAAATTCGGGTTATAGGTTCTGTTCGGGGTCTAGTTGGTCCTCGAAGCTCGACGTTACTGTCAGTTATCTCTAAGGGGTTCAAAATAGGGGTTGCAATTTTCAGAACGCCGTAGCTCGAAAACTTTCGATAGAAGGGTTTTTTTTTTTACGTTATTAAATTTGTCTTGAGCTAAACCATTTTTTGAAACAACCCGGAGCGTTGTACGTCCAGCCGTTCTTGTGCACCAAACAGCTTCGTCAACACGATCGTGAACCAAACGGTATAAATCCGGCCGGGATCACTAAGGAGCACCTGATTATAATCAAGGATGGCTGTATGAAGTCGAGTTGGTTGTTCTGCGATATTATTTCATTTGATAAGTGATGGACTATTGGATTTTGTTGGTAGGGACTTCTGAAACTTGAACAAACGTTCAAGTATTATTGATGGGTAAATTTATTACACAATGGTAAATTATTACACAACGGCAAATGATTACACAACGGTAAATTATCACACAACGGTAAATTATTTCATAACGGTAAATTATCACACAGCGGTCAATTATTACACAACGGTTCATCTACCAAGAAGGGGCTGGATTTTGTTGATCGGTACTTTTGTAACTTGAAGAACCGTTGAAGTATTATTGATGGGCATGTTATTACACAACGGTTCATTATACTTGACCACGAAGGTAGGTATTGACCACAGAAAACAGTGATCTACGCAGAAGGGGCATCTATTTTCCTTCAGAACTTCATTATTTGCGTTTCTTTTCGCCGTTTTAGTTACTGCTCGTCATCGACAGAATTGTTTGAGCAACATTTAACTCGAGATTTAGATAGGTACCTAGTAACGAGTACGGGGTTAGGTACTAACCTACGGAGGGTCTGCGATCTACATAATATGTATAGAATAGTACATATTATATTATGTAGACGGGTTATCTATACGGAGAGCTGTGATCTGTAACAGAAGGGTATTCTGTACAAAATAATAAACCGTTGTGCAGGGATTTGCAGCGTTATAAAAATGCATACGTAAAAATTGCATATAAATAGGTACATAAACACTACGAACAGTTTGCTTCACGTTTTCTACCTCACTGAATTCCACGTTGACAGAACAACATGGACTATCCAATTGATTCCTTACACACTTTAATCTTGCGCTCCATTTCTACAAAAAATGTACCCTCCAACTTACATAATTCATTTTTCGTAATTCCGAATAATCGCCGCAATGCAGCACGGGAACTTTTCAATATTTCATGTTGCCTTTTAATCTCTCCCTCGTGCTCTTCAGCCATGTTGCTATAATGTTCAATGCTGAAATGATCTGATGATCTAAATCCATCGATGCTACGATCAGCCGAGACGAGGAACGAACAACTCACCGCCGAGCGACGGGACTCGCAACGTCTGCAAGCTCAGCATTAGCGTCCAGCAATCCAATCCAGTTTGTAACAGTGCGGCTGTTCTCGAGTAGTTTTTTGGTCCGGTGGAGACGGGATCGGTGGGCAGAAGCCTGATAGATATCCGATATCCGGTGATAATCTCGCTGGTCAAGGAGGGGGACTCTCGAGATCCACCACCACTGCCAAATAATAATTCCCAATACAGTATTAGGTACAATTATAGGGGAAATCTCCTAATTCCTAATCTTCCAATTTTTTGTTCGCTCCAACTTTGGGATAGATACCTCCGTTTCTTCGATACTTTTCCAGCTTTTGGCGGCTGTTCAGTGACAGGTTTAAAGCCTTGATTAATAGCTAAAACAGGTTCCGTAGAGCGTAAAACATGTTCGGTTGGTAGGTACATCAGCACTACAGCAGTACAATCATAAAACCTGTAACTTGAGTCACTCTAGGGTCTACTTTTTAGAACTCCCTGACGTCTAGAGGTAAGCTTCATTTTGAAGTGCGACAGGCAAAAGTAAAGAGAACTACACTTATTAATCTCACTGTATTCCTTCAAATATTTAGTCAACTGGATGATGGTTTATTTTTTTTTTTTAAGTGCGGTTAACTACGACAGAGAAGAATAGCCGGGACTGGAGGGTAATGTAAATGGGTCTCTATTTGCGACACATGCAAAATGGGGTAACAGACGTTTTAGGGCCATCCTAGTGATTGGGATTTGCTAAACTATAGTGACAAAATAAGGACGCAGTGAGATTATAGTGGTAGTGAGTGAGCCTAGACAGTTAACTGAAATTAGGAGGAGAAGAAGAAGACAGCATTATACGATCAAATTCACCTAAATGACTGACTGAATCCCGTTTTGACCTACAGGAACCTAGACAATATGGATTCATTTCGAGAAGATTAATGGGGAAATCGAAAAGGGCTTTCAGAGGGTTAAACACGTCATATAAAAAGTGGCCGCAAAAGTTTTGTTTCTTGCCCACCCCATAACCAGGTTGAGCTGCGGTTATATTACTGGCTTCAACAAAGCCGAAATAGCAGTTCTCGCTTGTGTGAGAGTACCGTCGCTTTTATGATCGTGATAAAAAGGCAGAAAAGGGTTAGCGTTGGAAGGGAGTTGAATAGAAGGCTAAGGGCGGTAACCAGACAAAAGATGCAGCTTCTGACATGGGTAATAAGTTGATAATATGTACTTGGTGCCGAAGGTGATGTGTCAAGGTATGGACGAGCCATGTCCGTATGATTTCCGTATGATCATTCAAAATCGGACTTGCAAACCGTTCTTCCGTGTAGTGACGAGCGTTTCACAGATTAAATGAACCGAGTTGTTCATACCGAAGTTCTACTCCAATTTGAACAGCCTATAATTATTTGTCCCCTCCTAATTGTTATCATCGACACAGTTACAATTTCATTATCTATTTAAATATGTTTTATTCGTACTAGATGCAGCATCCGACAATGTATTGTAATTTCTATTGTATATTGTTTGTGCAATTGTGTCTATTGCACTGTAATGTATTATCAATAACAACGTGTGGGCCTTCCTTCTCCCAGAGCTTTAGTAAAAGTACTTTATGAGACAATCTGCAGAGGATTCTACATTCAAATAAACGCCAGAAGCCATGACATTATAACGTACGTACCCAGCCTCGCCAACTCCTATGAACACTCAATTCAGGAAGGAACAAACAAGTAGAAATTTACAAGCTTGCAAAACTGAAATTACCAACGAAAAGCAGCCTTTGAAAAAACCCGGAAACAACTGAAAACTAGACAGGGTGTTTTCACAGTCTGGTAAATTGCTTTAGAAAAGAAAGTTTCCTAATAAAATAAAGTGTAAGGACTCAGTTTTCTTCGTTTTGACGTTCACTGCGATATGGAACTCCTGTCGGTTTCATAAGCACAATCGGTGTCGAGAAGTTGGTGTAACTCGAGAGAGGATAACAACGAAGTCAGCGGTAATTCCGACTGAGGGGCGAAAAAAGTTGGGAAGGGGCCGATTCCTGTATGCACGTTTTCTTTTCGAATTGTTCCGGCGTTATTGGAGTTGGAGGAGGAATGTTGGCAGGGGATGGAGAAAGGGTGTTTTCCACTCTAACGAAATCGGGTGGGTTGTAACAGTAGGATTACTTGTGAGGCAGCATAGGCACTTGAGGGCGGGATGGTAGAAATGTTTTGGCAAGCAATTACGTAACTCATTACTAGAGAAACACTTCTTGGTACTTAGGTAGGAGTGGAACTCGAATTTCTGAAATAATATATCCAAGTGCAATATAAACTGTCGGTATCGTAACACAGAACGTACATAGAGCCAGTACCTAGCGTATGTCTAACGAGTAGGAACTATACAGGCCAATCGGAGATCTTGGACAAGCCAGAAACAGGGAACTGCTGGCATCAGTGGCGCAAGAGGTGACACCATGGACAACTAAACGTAGGTATACACATGTAATACAAATAACTTAATGCTGGCAAAGATCGATACCAAAAACCTGTTTTTTCGACAGCTTGCATTATTTCAAACACCGAAGCAAGAGGTCTACTAGACGTTCATTTAATGACGTAAGGTTCAAAGAGGGTCGTTTATCGTGGCATCAAAAACAAAATTAAATGAGTGACTCCATTATCACATTCGGAAGAAACAGTTCGATACCTTCCGGATCTGTAACGTGTTCGAATACACGCCATACATACCCACAGGCATACGCTGCAATTAAAAATACCAGTGATTCATCGTTGAGAGAAATGCGGTGTACCTATACTGATCAGAAAAGGTATGAGGGTTTCTTATTCCTTGAAAAAAAATATTGCAAGTAGGTATCTATTCCTCCCGATGGAGAAGCTAAGGCACGTACATCACCCACTCATGATGGTTGTGACCCCTAATGGTAGGGTAGGTTTGGGTAAGGGTGAAGGATGAGTGAGATGAGAGATTGGGTAAGGTGAAGGATGAGAGTTTGCCCCTTAGGAGTCTTTTCGGGGTGCTAATGCCCCGCGGTTATCACCACATTAGGCGTTAGTTGGATAGGAAGCTAGCACCCCGCGGTTATCACCACAGCAGGTGCGACGAAGGAAGGTATCCCGCAGTTATCACCACAGCAAATACCGGGAAGATGGAGACTAGCACCCCACGGATGTCACCACAACAGGTGCTAGACAAAAGGAAGGTGCCCCATGGTTATCACCACAGCAGACACAGGGAAGATGGAGGCTATCACCCCGCGGTTATCACCACAGTAGATGCTAGAGGGGAGAGAGGGAGAGAGAGAGAGAGGGAGAGGGAGAGAGAGACGTCTCGTGGTTACCACCACAGCAAACATCAGGAGGAAGAAGGCTAGCACCCCGCGGTTATCACCACTGCAGACGCCAGGAGGAAGAAGATGAATAGCCGGCGATTATCACCACAGCAGGTATTCTTAGAAGGGAGCACCCTGCGGTTACCACCACAGCAGGGGCAAGGAAAGGTAAGACAGAGAGGAGGTGTATGTCAAATGAGAGAGAAGTCGTGGGTAGGAGGGAGATTGGTTGAATGAAGAGCTGGGCTGGCCGAGCTGCTTATAAAGGCCCCTTTCCACTCGTCCCTCGACAATCAACGGCCGTTACAACCGTTGAGGGGCGATGGAGTTCGATCCTTCTACTTTCTCCGCGGCGTCGCTCAGCTCGTCGTTCCCCTCGTTTATTTGGTTAAATCTTTATCATACTCGTATTACATAGGAGTGGTAAATGTAGGAATTTGCGAGGTACCGCGACAATGATCACATACTGATCCAAAATTAATTATTTAACCTTTGTGTAGGCAACGATAATATCAATAAATTCAAGCAACTCCTCGATAAAGTCTTTCTGTAAATCGTTTAAAAAAAAAGTAAATACAATTCCAATTTTGGATTCTACATACCTTGAAACGGAAATGACCAAATGGGGGGGGGGGGGGGGGGATTAAAAATGTTCATGCTCTATTCCAAAGGTTCATTATTGAAAATAATAAACCAAAATCCAGAACTACCTCCCCCCCCCCCCCCCCCCCATTTTCTGGAATAGGAGTACCTATACTTCCTGAACAAGAAGAAGTTGAGATTACCAGCGAGAGGAAGTTGAACGAATTTAAGAGACCAGAGTGCAGTGAGCCAAAACGATTTCAAGGACCTCTACTCAATGTCTTGAGGTTCAACGCCAGAAAATATTTTTCTCCGAAAATAAAACCGTATGACCGGAAGAGACAGCGCGTCAGGAACTGTGACGGCTCGACGCGCCCTCCAAAAAGTCGGGACCGTCAGTTAATCAGCGCTATGGGTGGTGTCAAGGAGATGGGTCAGTCCGGGAACAACACAGTGGCGTGACAGCGGTTGGTCGTCAGAAACTTTTTTTTTCGCGTAGTGATGACTATGGAGACAGATGAGTGTGTTGAACCTGACTGCGTGTTATTGGCTCGTGTCATTCTGGTATGCCCAGAGCACCACGAAAGAGCAACGTTATGCAATACCCGGCGTTCAGGCTGGCACTTGGATGCTCTTTCGCTGTATATGCATGTATTATTACCTCACCATCACGCTGGTAATGTAAAGGTTGAGTGACAGGAATAGGGGCAAAAACAGATATATGTACATTCAGAATATTTTAGATTTACAACCATTTTATTGACGTTTTCTAAAAGGGGAATGAGTGACATTTCAAGTTTTATAAATAACATCAAGCATATGGCGTCCATCTTGTTCGTAGCAAGAGTCGCCAAGAAAGTTCGCAAACTACAGCAAGGTTTCGTCATCTGATGCCGTTTCAGCTCTTATTGCATCCCTAGGTTCATCCGAAATGCGCGTTTTGTCGCACAAACACGCGGCTTCGGATATCTCCGAAGGAAGAAGTCGCACACCGTCAAGTCAGATGACCTAGGAGGCACATCCTCAAAACGTGTTACAAGGCGACTGAGAAACATCACGCGTTCGTGAAATCGATTTGCTAAATAACTTCTCGAGACCTGAGCTGCGCAGAAGAAGGTGAATCATCAATCCTTTGGATCCTTGGTTGCAGCAAGATGGGGCACTTCCACACACTGCCACCGCCACAATGAACACTGTACGCGAGGTCTTTCTCCCTGGGGATGTGCACCGGCCTCCAAGGTCGCCTGAATTGGCATGTTTATGCGACAAAACCCCGCACTTTGGACTAACTTAAGGATGCAATAAGAACGGAAAATGCATCAACTGACGAAACCTTGCTGCAGCGCGTTCACGAAAACATTCTGGACCAACTAACTTCGTGCTTCGAACAAGATGGACTCCACATACTAGATATTAATTATACAACATGAAATGGTACTCATTTTCCTACCAGACAATGTCAAATACACTGCCAAGGTGATGGCACAGGAGCTTCCTCGTCACAATCAGAGTGACCCATTATACATTACATTACATTACATTACATTACATTACATAACATTACATAACGTGAAATATACATATTACATTACATTACATTACATAACATTACATGAAATATACATATTACAAAACATTACGTCCATAATACATTACGTCCATTATACATAATTGCGAAAGTTATGCGTGTTTGAAGAATTTCACGTTAGCGCATGCGCAGGGCGAACCGCTGGCTCTATCATGTTGAAATTTATATGGGACCTCAATGGGCCCTACCCGCTTAATCCCTGAGAATTACATTGAAATTGGGTGAAATCTTTGGTTACTACGGCTGTAACAAGGAAATTGAATCTATTTCACGCCAGCGCATGCGCAGAGCGCACCGAGGGTCCGATCATGCTGAAATTCATACTGGAACTCACTAGGCCTTGTCCAAACAACCCTTGAAAATTTGAGCGAAATTGAATCAAAATGTGAAAGTTATGCGTGTTTGTTGAATTTAACGTTAGCGCATGCGCAGGGCGTACCGCTGGATAAATCATGTTGAAATTTGTATGGGACCTCAAGGGGCCTTATCCGCACCATCCCTCAAAATTTAAGCTGAATCAATTCAAAATCGTGGAAGTTATGGCTGTAACAAGGAAATGCGGACAGACAGACCCACAGACTCACAGACCGACAGACACGGAACCAAATTTGTTCAGTAGGCTTTGAAACGCAAAATGCAAGTGGAAATTTTGATTTCTGAAGACAAAAATTTTTTGGCTCACGAAAGTGAACACAAGGCTTCCGCTGCTTCGCAGACTCGGAAGCAAAACTGTATACCTTTTAAAATGTGTTAACTATAAAGCAGCATGTGATTTTGTAGCTAACTACCAAATCACATGCAGGGAACATTGGAGACTATAAGATGCACACATTGCTGAATTTGTTCCTCGGATCTGAGTACATAGTTTCTGGTCCCAAAAAGGCATAAGAGAGTTTTTCCTCGGTTGTGATGAATACTGAAACAGATGAGTGTGTAACCAGAGAGCGTATATTACTACCGAGTTATTCTTATAATCCCAGGGCACAATCACAGCTGAGCAAACTAATGCAATAAAGCTACCAGGCTAGCTAGCTCTTCGATGTAGCACTGCTCAAACATAATATGTTTATGATATTATCGTTGCATCAGGCTCAACATGGTGGAGTGCTGAGTTGAATTCCCACAAAGCCAATGGATTTCTAAACAAATTTTCAATCTCGTGATTGCCTCCGTACTTGATGTCAACAAAGCTTATTGTGGGTATTGTCAGCAGTGGAGGCCTCCAGTACTCAACAAGCTAGTGACGACGGATTCCTCCGGAAGGTGTGGTAATTTTAATTATATTGCTAGCGGAAATAACCCTTTAGATTTATGTGTCGGCAAAGTCATCATGGGGCTAGTTTTCGAATTATTGTGACTTTTTTGGACAACAGGTCCAACTTGACGCTCGTGTTTTGTGACACCTACGCGAGAAGACACCAAGGTAAAAATAAAAATGGAGTTATTGAAAGGTTGTCTATTTCCACTAATACACGAAAAGTATAAAGTTATACCGATTTCGGTGATCGAACTATCGTCAGTAAAAAACAATAGCGAATAAAAACGGAGTTGTTGTTTGTTACTGACGATGGTGTGATCACCGAAACCTGTATAACAGTGTATTTTTCGTGTATTAGTGGAAATAGACAACCTTTCAATAATTCAATTTTATTTGGAAATTGGTTTCCACGATTTCATCGCGAATGATTTAGTTCAAAGGTGGTTCAGTTACTTACATGAGAACCTGAGATACCTACCTCATGACAGGCTGTAGCGAAATGGTTCGTTGCATCAAATTGGAACCCAAACTAAGGTTCCATTCTTCTGAGGTTTGAAGGCATCCAAGATTTTTTTAATGGCCTTCGGATCGTATTGGTTTCAGATGAAACAGCTCCGTTATCTGAGACTATTATGTTACATCCCCCTTTCTAAGTACTTGGTTCTTGTTAGCTTGTTGAGAAGATGAGCAATATACATAAAGTTGTGGTGCAATTGGCATTATTTATTGTTTCAGCATTAAACGGAGGAGTTATAGGACGAATCAAGGTCAGGTTTCAGTTCAATGATTCATCCACGTGATAAGAACCGCCTCTAGAACGGTGGGGGATTATGTTGAAAGTGTTTTGAAGCCTGGGAGTATCAGAGTCGATTAGTACCGCCCGCTAGAAGGTAAGGCGGAAGAAGGGCCTTTCCATGGCGAAGTTATCGCAAGTCAAATTATGTTTATATCTCCTCACCCGTAACTATTACCGACAGGCAAACGCAGCAATACTCCCTTCGTCTCACACTCTGAAGAGCTTCTATCAAGACACTGATCCAGCAGTTTTAGGGACATTGATAAGCTGATGACTCAATTAACAATTCGAAGAGAACTAATTTATGATATCAGTCAACCAACATTTCGGGTGCCTGATCAAATGCTGAACCTACTGCCGTTCCAGATAAAAGACGTCCGATTTCCTACTCAACCTAGGATGCTGGGGAATCAACAAGGAGCCTCTGGAGGACACATAGTGCAAGCTGCGTATTGTACTGATAGGCGCATTACGTACATATTTACCAGTCTAATCCGAAATGAGATGAGTAGGTGATGATCTATTATAATACTCGGTATGTTTGTACCTCCCAAACAAAAAATGCTCGGTATGCTCGTACCTCCCAAACAAAAAATGCTCGGTATGCTCGTACCTCCCAAACAAAAAATGCTCGGTATGCTCGTACCTCCCAAACAAAAAATCTCCGAACCACACTGATATTTGTGCAGTCTTTCTGCTACAAGGTTATTAGAACCAGGACGAATAGCACGAATATTTCATACCTAAGTGTATTCCGGAATCTGTTGATGACGTCAAGATGAATCCAACGAGGCATAATAGCGAATTTTACTCTCCCTTTGTTCGGACGTTGACGCCATTCAGCAGACCGCTCCAACTAATGGAGGCCCTCGACTCGAATTCAACTCTGGGGAATCCGCGTCCAATATTGCAGTTGTTACGACGACGCGGAAAAGGGAGCAGGCCACAAAAGAAGCCTTTTCATCAGAGTCAGCGCGACGAGATAAAAAGGTCCGCGAGCCTTCTCATCAGTTAAAACTGTATAAAAGATCGAATGACGCAGGTTGAGCGGTGAATAAATGGGTAGGTGAATCGACGAGAGTCCAAACCCCTCTACGTCGCCTTTTATTGGCAAAAGAAAGAGTTATTTTCAACAAAAAAAGCCCAACCGGTGATACAGAAAAGGAGAAAAAGCGAGGAAATTACAATCGTCTTACAATGGCAACTTCTTCCGGAACGTGCCAAGGAGTCAGGAACTTAGGAATGCTATAGATTTTTTTTTTCATAGTGTTCCATTCATTAAGAAGGCGTTTACAAAGACATTTGCATTCTCAGTACTCTCACTCTATCAGGTAACCATTTCATTATCAGGTACCTATTTCGATTTTTCAACACAACTGAATCCAAAGAGCTAATAGCGGTGGTACTGTAACGAGATAGCAGATAGATTGAACCTACTGTGTTCCCTTGATCTGACAGTGAAGGTGAGTTAACGTTGTTGATCAGCTCTTGATGATAAACAAGTTGTACAACAAGTGAGACCTCAATCCCGTCGACCTAACCCCCCTGCATGATATATCGTAGCAGGGGTAGGTTATTGGCGTTCGTTCTGTAAGTAGTCTACCAATGTTTGTGCGCATGCGCAAGGGGAAAACGTTTTAGAAAATGTCCTACATAATACTACCTATATATTATGAACACAGACACCTAATTCCACATATTATAGTACCAAGGCCGAGCCATGCAATCCATGGATTACTCTATACCATAATGTTTTGTGCTAAGCTCCGTCGTAGACTAAGACGGCATAATAAGGGAAAATATGGCTATACATGAGGTCGACATCGAAATTGATGGGACCGGAAGTTGTTTTGTGAAACCTTATAAGAAGTTACAATAATTATAATAATCGAACCCATTGTGGGAGATTCCTAAGAGGAAGATCGAACAATTCAAGGACAAACTACTATATACCTATTATTTTTTGATTCTCTACATGTAAATGTATATTATTGTATGAGTACTTAAATGTTTCATTTGGTGAGCCTGAAGCTATGAAAATCAGCTAAAAATGTCTTTTTTACCATTTGAAAACCAAAATTGACTGACCTCATTCAAAACACAATAGGCATACAACTTCTCAATGATTAGCGAGAAGCACCAACCCCCTACTACTTCTCTATACAAATCGATTCACAAATTCATAGCCTACTGAGTCGGGAAGGCGCTAATAAATTGTTTTTGAAGGTGCCGAATAAGAAAAGAACGCTGGCAACTTTCCGGCACAAAGGCTTAATTTTAATTAAAAGTTTTGAGTTCGCCATTGAGAAAGTTTACCTTTTTCGGCCCACTACGATGCCGATTCCATATTGAGAATTAGAAGGATGAAGGCTAAGAAACATCAAAGGCGGTTTCAACTTATTTGTTTAAAGTTTGAAAACTTTTTCCCTTTGTGTCTGAATAATTCAAGTTGGATTCAAATAAAACTGATCGAACTCAGTTGAGAAACGGATAAACCGGAAAATTTACCAAATGAACGTTGAGGTAGAACATAAATTTATAAGATAGGTATTTTCTATGTGAGGTATATTCTCTCACCATGTTCGTTCACAAGCTTATAGAAATATGGACGTTCGGTCACCAAAACCATTCTTTCGGGTTGTATGTTTATGAAATGCGATTTTCAAGAATTTGCGGAAACACAGATACGAAAAAGAATCAATATGTCCAGAAAGGTCTGAAATACAAAATACGAGTGGTAATTCTGGGTATTCTTCCGTTGAGCCCCCCCCCCCCCCCCCCAACAATTTTCAAACGCCGTTTAACTGCACCTCACACATCCAACGCATTTTAAATTTTAACCAGTGCCTGACTGAAACTTCATTTGATCAACATTTTGCTGGGCTCACTCGTTATTCCCGTGTATTATTAATTCACAACATGAAAAAGTGGGAGGCTGTACCAACGGAAGTTTCCCTGGTATCGAACTTCCGTACGGCCCGCCAGCTTTTACTAACTCACTAGCTCTAACCCCTTAACTTTCGGTCAAAGTAGTTATTTCTTACTGCTTGGCGGTAAGCTTCCTTTTTAATCTGTTATAATATTTCACGTTCAGGGCAAGAGGAATAGTTCTTCTCCTCATAAATGTCAGCTGGAGCTGTGGCATACCAGCAGCGTGGAGAAAGGCAGAAATAATCCCGATCCTTATGAAGGCAAAATGTAGCTGAACTACCTAGCCATAGGCCCATAGCACTAACAATGCATGCTGCAAGTTCATGGAGAGGATGACGGTAATTATCGGCTGAATGGTTTCATTGAGGAAGGAGGGTTACTGACGGGCTTTCAGGCCGGATTCAGAAAAAAAAACCAGTCATGCAGCATGACTTAATGAGCGAATTTTCAAAGAAATATTCGAATTAATGGCTATGGTTTTGTTTTGCTTCGAACTCTCGTCTTCAATTAATACTTCTCACATTTTTCAATCTGACCACTCTAAGGGGGTGGGGGGGGGGGGGGTAAGAGTTTAAAGATTATCCTAGTTTTGGGTAATTTTTGCGCACTTTAAATGCTCTAATTTAAGAACGGATTTAGATATCTAAAATCCGATTTCACCATCGTGTTCAGCGTGCAAAAACCTTTAAAATGAGGGGTCACTTGTTAGAAAATAACATTTTGGGGATTTTTGGGTAATTTTTGCGCACTTTAAATGCTCTAATTTGAGAACGGATCAAGATATCTAAAATCCGATTCCACCATCGTGTTCAGCGTGCAAAAACCTTTAAAATGAGGGGTCACTTGTTGGAAAATAACATTTTGGGGATTTTTGGGTAATTTTTGCGCACTTTAAATGCGCCAAAACCCTCCTTAGAGTAGGCCAATTTCGCCCATCTTCGAACTTAGCCTTTCGATTGTCAAGATAGATTTTTTGTGCAAATTTGAGCTGTTTATCTCAATTCTATCGAGAGTTATCGTCTGGAGTGACACATATATATATATATATACATATAAAAAAGTGTTAAATTTCAGGAATCGTTTTAGAATGGTTTGAAACGGATTTCTATGAAGAAAATTTCCAAAAATTTATATTATTTAAATTTCGAAGCCATTGCAATAGCTTCATTTTCTTTGAAAATTCGCTAAAACGAAGTACGATCGACTAAGTGCAATTACTAATCCTTGCCTTGTGCCTTTTGTAATCAATAAACGACGGTTTCCACAGGGAGCAGTCTACCCACGCCGTCTTTGTGGATTTTAAGGCAGCTTATGACACAGCTTGGCGCTAGCTTCTCCCGCAGAAACTCCGGACTGTTGGTATTACTGGTCGAATGCTGGGTTGGAAAAAGTCCTTTTTAGTCCAAAGGTTCGCCAGAGTCAACTACCAAAACACCAGATCCAAGTACATCCAGATAAAAAACGGCCTGACGCAGGGTTCGGTGATCAGCTTACATTGCTAACATCATGATAAAATGATGAACGACCTTGCTGAGTACCTGCAGTCTATACCGTAGGGTCTATAGAGTGAGCTGTCTCCTATTTGCAGATGATTCAGTCATTCATGCAATGAGCAGTAATAGTAATATAATCAAGATCTGTGAAACCCTGAATGGAGCTACGGAGAGGCTGTACTAGTGGAGTGACACAAACCAGCCAACCGTCAGTACCCAGAAAACAACGCGCCAGTTATTCTCGCTCTCTACAAAGCATGTTGACACTCCCATCAGGTTTGGTGGTGTGGAGCTGCCTGTTCAGGACTCAACAACTTACCTCGGTGTTGTAGTCGATAAGAGGTTGACCAGGAGAGGGAATGCTGAGAAGCTGGCAGCTAGTGGAGCTTCCAGATTTCGGATTTTGAAGAGAATGACGGGGGGTGACATGGGGAACAAACAAAGACCTACTATACAGGGTGTCCCAGTTAAGATGGTCCAAACTTCAGGGTTCAATTTTACGATCGATTTCTGACAAAAAATGTCTCTTAGCAATTTTTCGAAAAACGCTTTGTTTTTTGAGTTAGGTATTCCACTTTTAAGATTTTTTAGTTTCTTTCCACATTTTTTCAGTAATATGGCTATAACTCCCTCAAATATTGACTTAAAGTTAACAAAAAGGGTACCATTGGAAAGAGCATTAAATTTCCTATAAGATGATGCCCCACTCATGTTTCCAAACTGGGAGTTGGTTTGTTTTTTTCGAGCCCAAACTTGAAATTTTGTTTTTCCCTCATAAGTGATGCGAATTTCACTTAAGGATTTTCACCTAAATCGTAGGGAGCAAAATCGATGCGGACCAAAGGAAAAACATCTTCAGATTCTTAGCTTTCCAACGATATACCATTTTTTGTGTTTACCGTAGTTATTTGAGGAGAAAATGGCATCTGAATGCGAAAATCGTGAAATTTAAAAAGGATTCTGCACGCTACATGTCCCCCCCTCCTCATGCTAATAACAAGAGAAGTTGACTTCATTCTACTCGCTGTCGAACAGTGACTATTCATACTAATCGAATAGTGACTATTCGATTAAATGAGGGGGCGTTCTGTGATTATAAATTATCAAGCCACAAATTACTCTTAATTATGTTGCACACCTCTACCCCTTGGTATTTGGTGGTGACATGTCGCCCTTCTGCTCCAACTCACTTAATTACTCGAAAAATTGTGAAAGATGTGTTCGTTTGTGTACATTTCAGCGAATGTGAATAACCTTTGGCACTCGTAGTTAGAACAAACACTAGCATTTAGATTGATAGTGAGTCCAAGTTCGACGTATTCCATCTTGCAAGACAGAATGCTAATCAGTTCACCATATGCATTCTCACGATGCCAAACGTTAGTTACTATTTAAGTTCTATTTAATAAGTTACATAATGATATTTTTGTGACGATGATACAGGTAAATAATTGGAAGAGATTCGACACTATTCGATTCAGCGAGTAGAATGAAGTCAACTTCTCTTGTTATTAGCATGAGGAGGGGGGGACATGTAGCGTGCAGAATCCTTTTTTAATTTCACGATTTTCGCATTCAGATGCCATTTTCCCCTCAATAACTATGGTAAACACAAAAAATGATATATCGTTGGAAAGCTAAGAATCTGAAGATTTTTTTCCTTTGGTCCGCATCGATTTTGCTCCCTACGATTTAGGTGAAAATCCTTAGTGACATTTGCATCACTTATGAGGAAAAACAAAATTTCAAGGTTGGGCTCGAAAAAAACAAACCAACTCCCAATTTGGAAACATGAGTGGGGCATCATCTTATAGGAAATTTAATGCTCTTTCCAATGGTACCCTTTTTTTAACTTTAAGTCAATATTTGAGGGAGTTATAGCCATATTACTGAAAAAATGTGGAAAGAAACTAAAAAATCTTAAAAGTGGAATAACTCAAAAAACAAAGCGTTTTTCGAAAAATTGCTAAAATCATTTTTTGTCGGAAATTGATCGTAGAATTGAACCCTGAAGTTTGGACCATCTTAACTGGGACACCCTGTATAAGACTTAAACGTCCTTGCACTGAATATGGTTCTGAACTTTTAATCTACATCCTCTAAAAATACCTGCTCCCTACGCAAGAGTTCAGAACAATGCGCTGAGAGCCATAACTGGTGACAAGGAGAATACGCCTACCCCTGGATCATTGGAACAGTGACCGCCAGCCAATATCCAGACTTAAAACCCAAATGACGATCATCTCAAAGGTGGAAGAATTTACGGAGAGCTACAACTTGAACTGGCCAGCACGAGAGTCGTTTAGCCAGGATCCCTAACAACCGCCATGGGGTCTCTCTCGTTATCCGGCTTCAGGTGGAACAAGGATAGTATCAGTCCCCTTGAGCTGAGAGCGCCGGCTCTGGAAACGAATTTTATGAATACTGTTTTCCTTCTAATTCCTTCGATTCCTTCGATGGCCAAACGATTTCGAAGTCAAATGCACACCAGATCGAAACAAATTGGGCTTAATTTGATTTTATTTTTTTCTCCGTTTTTTAACCTCTTCATCATCCTGCGTCGCAAATTAGTACTACCCTCTAGGAAATAAATATCCTCCTCTTCCATGTTAAAAAAATGAAAAAGAACATTCTAGATAAGTTACACAACCTTTCAAAGCAGCAGCTACCTACTATCTACAACAGCTACATGAACGCCTAGCGCCAAAGTAAAGCTTCCAGAGCGAAGACGCTTGCAGTGAACGACCACACTTATACTGATTGGGACAATACGGGCATAAATGTGCTCTTAGTTGACATACTTAGGCCATTGTACACCGTTTAGTAAATATTTTAATTCTTCTGTTGTACACTTGTCTTTCGCTGTTTTATTCGCGTTATAAATATGATCGACATTGTCAAATATATTAGCGTGGATAATATTTTATCTAATTATTTTTGGGGGCCTCCACTGATTCGAATGGCGCACTCCACCACTAGCTGCCCCTTTCTCGTGCGGTTTTTCGTGGCTCGACCTAGCCTCCGCAAAACCTACTCCTACTCAAAGAGAGACCTCTTTCTCTCCTGCCTAGAAAGAGGTTCCCGATCTACCTACTCACCGCAAAGCGGGGCAGCACTTTGGGGGTAGCTAGTTGATGTCTACACTGAGGGCGCCGTCGAAACTACCCGATTAAATTGGGCTTTTAAGATAGAGTATAAATCTGCTAGTGAAAAAGTAGTTGTAAATAACAAGGCTTGAATTTTGTATCCTCCTACCGGGTAGGTCCTAGTGTAATTTTACAGATGAGATCTGACAGAAGTGGTTTTTACATGGGTGCCAATTTGTTATATCTGAGTTTGACCGGGCCTTCCTGCTACTAATATTTTCGTCTTCATGGTGGTTGGAATTGTCTTTGTCTTATACTACTTTCCAGACATTCCCCCATTTTTCCTCCGCGTCGCCATGGGTATGGCAATCATCATTTCCTTGAGCCTTTATCTCTAGTAATTGGACGTTACTGAAATGACGTATAGTATTGTAGACGTTTGGCGAAGCGGAGCCGCACGTGTGGACAATTTTCGGCAATGTAAACCTTACGACGGATTTCCCGATAGAAAACACTGGTTTTATATTTTCCCAAGCTGCGGTTTTCCGGTTGCTTCGGATTCGGAGAATTTAACTCGAGTACTGTTGACAATGCTTGTCTAACAGTGCTCAACACGAGCACATACTGTAGGTCATCCCGAACATCATAATTGTGTAAACAGCGTTCAACCCTAAATCAATGTTTGTTCGTTGAAAATGCCATGTTTTGATGGAAACTGTTGAAGACACACTCACATACGGTGTTATTATTAAGAGTATAAAATGATGAATCAACGGAATTTTACCGGAGACCGATCAACCGAGGCGACCGTCGAAATGAGCTTTTAGTCTGATATTTCAAAAGCACTGTTCCAAATGTTCACCTCATTACACCCACGGAACTGCATTAAAATGGATGATAGGTACCTAGATACCACGAACTGCTGGTGTTTTGTTTGACGCATTATTGAGCCTATTGAGATTCATCATACATTTCGGTTCTTTAATGTCTCATTTCCAATAATGAAACTTAAGAATCAGCATGAAAGAAAAGGTTCACACACCCCCCCCCCCCCCCACCAAATTTTATGGTTTGCGTTTCAATGTAGATACTACCTACTACGTATAATTCTTTTTGGTTTATTATTCTGTGAATAATACACCTATGTATTCGCTCAGCAAAAAATTTTTATAACACCCCCTCAAAATTTTTTCTTTTCCGTTTCAAGTTGCGTAGATTCCAAAAATGCAATGTCCGTCCGCCGTCCGCCGTACGCCGTACGCCGTCCGCCGTATCACGTGTACAGGCTTCATTTTCGATCTAAAAAAGTCGTTCTTTCGCACACATGCTCCATTTGGGCCCTAGTTGTGTCCCGAAACTTTTCAGCCCGATCGGAATATACCCAGGGGTGTTATGAGTGAAAATGTGTGTGAAAATAGGTACTTTTTGCGTTTTAGCAACATTTTGGTAACATGAGCTTTTGAGGTATCGTTTTCCATGTTTTTGGGGACGAGAAGATCGAATATGAAGTCGATTTTGGCCAAGGATTGGAAAATTGAGATTGTACCAGATGTTCAGCTCCCAAAATTGATTTTTTATGAGTCAAATACCTGCGAAATCACCATCAATTTGTAGAATAACACTAGAAAAAGTGTCAACACGTGGATCAAGACGATTAAATGATGGCACTACCAATGATCAAAGATAATTTGAAAAAAAAAAAAAAAAGATCGTACCTACCTAATTTGTGTTTTGGGGGCCAAAATTGGTGGAAACCATCAGAAATAGCTATTTCAATTATTTCACATGAAACAAACAATAAATGTACAGCCAACATTTCTTTTGAATAATAAACCCCATGTGACAAGGACTTTGCAGCGTTTTTTTACAAATTATCTCCCATCATTGATAGTGTAATTTAATTGTGTTGATTCACATATTAATACTACTTGTCGTGTTATTGTACTACTTTACAGTGATTTCAGACAGTTACCCAGGTTTTTGACCCATAAAAAAATTAATGTGGGGAGCTGAACCTTCGTGCAACCTCAATTCTTCACTCTTTAGTCAAATTCAAGTTCATATTCGGTCTTCTCGCCCTAAAAACCATGGATAACAATATCTCACAAGGTGTGAAAAAAAATGTTATTCTATTTTTACACCCCCCCCCCCCCCCACATAATACTCCTGGGTGTATTCCGATTGGGCGGCCAAGTTTGGGAGCACAACTAGGACCCAAATGTGTTCCAAAATCGAGACTCAAGCTGTGTGCGGAAAAACGACGATTTTACACCAAAATTTAACGTAAATTTAAGGCTGAAACTTCGTTAGAACCTAAACATGGAAAGTTTTTCGAAACAACTAGGGCCCTAGTGGAGCCTGCGTGTTAAAGAACGAATTTTTTAGACTGAAGATGAAGTAGATATGGATGGTACGGCGGATTGATGCCTACGCACCTTGAAACGTAAATGAAAAAATTTTGAGGGGGTGTCATAAAACATTTTTGCTGAGCGAATTTATAGGTGTATTATTCACAAAATAGTAAACAAAAGGCGCGCTCGCCCGCCAAACCTGATTACACTAGCCGAGTGGATGGGCGACAAGCAACTGAGCGAGTGGATGAGTGGTGGGGGGTCCCTACTCGGCCGAGTAAATAGAACGTGGTTCTATTCACTGACTCGCCCAAAATCACTCGCCCGTTACTAGGCCGAGTACTGTCTGGGCCGATCACACTGCGATTTACTCGGCCAAGTGCACTGTCTCGGCCCAGTACTCGGCAGGTGTAATTGGGGCTTCATCCTCAGTAGCTCGTCCGTAAAGGGTGCTCTGTAGATGGTTACGTACCCTATACGGACGATGACGGAGAGACGTGCACTGCCTCGACGTCTCCGTTAACCGGTTGAGGGGGAGGTGAAGGTAGTACACGTCTCTCCGTTGCTCGTTCATAAAGGGCCCGTGTGTTTCTATGGGGGCATCCTCAACGGAAAGGCAATGGAGGGTTGCGTTTCCTCAGCCTGTCCGTTAACCATCCGCCGTGATTCCCTACAATCACGGATCATTGAAGGAAGGGCACGGAAGCGTTAAGGACAGTGATGGGTGGGCTAGAGAAAACGTAGGGAGAGTCCAGGGATATTCACGGGAAAATCATGGATGGGCTACGGGGAGGCGATCGAGTGTTACGGGTTAGTCAAGGGTGGGGCTATGACGACCCGTACAAACACCCAAGGGCGTGCGATGGAACGTTGAAGGATTAACCAACGGAAATCACTACACTTATACGGGGATTTTCGGGGTACTCCCGTGAAAATGATCATCAGTTGATTTTGCCGAAATAGTACACCACGGAAACCACGGGTGTTTCCGTTGACGATCCTTCAACAAGCGGGTTACGGATAAATTTATAGTGTGCATCCGTAACCGCATAATATTTACGGATGCACAACTTCTGAGGGTGATTCCGTGAACTATCATTTAATGCCAATCTACGGGGGCGCTACCGTTGTTTTTTTTTTTTTTTAAAGGAAAACGCTCCTTTTGGTTTATTATTCTGTGAATAATACACCTAGGTATGTATTCGCTCAGCGAACAATTTTTATAACACCCCCTCAAAATTCTTTCTTTTCCGTTTCAAGGTGCGTAGATTCCAAAAATGCAATGTCCGTCCGCCGTCCACCGTATCACGTGTACCGGCTTCATTTTCGGTCTAAAAAATTCGTTCTTTCGCACACATGCTCCATTTCGGCCCTAGTTGTGTCCCGAAACTTTGCAGCCCGATCAGAATATACCCAGGGGTCTTATGGGTGAAAATGTGTACAAAAATAGGTACTTATGGTGTTTTCGTAACATGTTAGTAAAATGAGCTTTTGAGGTATCGTTTTCCATGTTTTTGGGGACGAGAAGACCGAAAATGGAGTCGATTTTGACCAAGGAGTGGAAAATTGAGATTGTACCAAATGTTCAGCTCCCAAAATTGATTTTCTATGAGTCAAAAACCTGGGAAATCGTCTGAAATCACCATCAATTTGTAGAATAACACTAGGAAAAGTATCAACACGTGGATCAAGACGATTAAATGGCACTACCAATGATCAAAGATAATTTGAAAAAAAAAAAGAAAAAAAAGGGAGCGTACCTACCTAATTCAAGTTTTGGGGGCCAAAATTGGTGGAAACCACCAGAAACGGCTATTTCAATCATTTTACATGAAAGGAACAATAAATGAACTGGGTTTCCCCCGATGGTGTAACAGAAAACCAAATTGACCATTTTGCTTTCAGTCGAAAATTCCGGCGATCTTTACTGGATGTGAGGAATAAACGCGGAGCGGATGTTGGGTCAGATCACCACCTGGTTATGGCTTTTATCCGATTAAAGATAGTGGCAAGTGGAAAGAAGTTCGAAAAGAGAGGGAAAAGGTATGACGTGGGAAAGCTCAGAACGGAAAGTTGCAGGGAGCAGTTCAAGCTTGAATTACGGAATAGGTTCCAGACACTCCAGGCACTGCAGGACCTTCAACCGACTGATGACATTGAAATGGAATGGCAAAGAACTGCAAATGTCATCGATGAGACCTGTGAGGCTGTTCTAGGTTTCCGAAATCCACTCAAAAAGGACTGGATGTCCGAGGAGACCTGGGCAGACATCAACAAAAGAAAGGAAGCAAAAGGACGGATAAATGCCAGCAAAACGCGTGCACAAAAGACAGATGCTCAAGCAGAATTTAACCAACTGCATAAGCTCGTTAAAAAGGGTGCAAGAAGGGACCAGAGACGGTGGGTAGATGAGCAGGCCACAAAAGCAGAAGAGGCAGCAAATAAGCAGGATTCTAGAACACTGTACAACATCACGAAGCAGCTCTCGAAGAAAGGTTTTAGGAAGAGCCAGCCTGTGAAGAGCAGAGAGGGAGAGTTGCTCACCTCGCCTGACCAGCAACTGAAAAGATGGGAAGAGCACTTCCGAGGATTGCTAAACCCAACACAAGATGAGGAGACAAGGCTGGATGATCTCTTTCAAGGTGTTAACAGGCTCATCCCGATTGTCGACTGCCAGGTGAACACGGAACCGCCTTCAGAGGGTGAAGTTAAGAATGCCATAAATGGGTTGAAGAATGGTAAATCCCCAGGTATTGATAACATCTTTCGTGGAGGCCCTATGCTCCTCTTAGGAGTGACAGGATATAGGAGGAGTGGAAAATTGAGATTGTACCAAATGTTCAGCTCCCAAAATTGATTTTCTATGAGTCAAAAACCTGGGAAATCGTCTGAAATCACCATCAATTTGTAGAATAACACTAGGAAAAGTATCAACACGTGGATCAAGACGATTAAATGGCACTACCAATGATCAAAGATAATTTGAAAAAAAAAGAAAAAAAAGGGAGCGTACCTACCTAATTCAAGTTTTGGGGCCCAAAATTGGTGGAAACCACCAGAAACGGCTATTTCAATCATTTTACATGAAAGGAACAATAAATGAACAGCCAACATTTCTGTAGGTATGTCGAATAGAATAATAAACCCATGTGACAAGGACTTTGCAGCGTTTTTGTACAAAGATTTATTCTTCTTATTTTTATAATAACTTTCTCACGTAGTTCTCATAAAATCATGAACTATTTTTTAAATTTTACAAGTAGAAAACAATAAATAATGAATAGAGATTGATAAAAACATTTTTCCAAATTATCTTACCAGAGTATCATATGTGTGCGTGAGTGCGCACGCGCGCGCGCGCGCGTGTGTGTGTGTGTTCATATTCCTTCTTCATTCTTCAGAACCAATCTATAGTTAGTAGGGAGAGGCGTTTATTTTGACGACAGAGAATTCGAAAATCATTTAGTCACTCACATCGCCTGTGAGGACATGAAGGTCAAAACTATGCTATTCGAACTACAGTGATTTAATTTTGACCAGGGGCTCGTTTGATGTCAGGGGCGTATAAGTTGGGCGTTGAGAGCACTTGGAGTTCAAAGAGGACTGGTTGTAGAAGTTGAGGACCACTCAGCCCCTTCGCCCTCTAATACGACGATGAAGTTGGTTGTCCGCAACTCGGAAATTAAGGGCTTTACCGGTTGTACTTGATCGTGGTGCATACTACGGTAATCTACAGTGTTGAGGTATTGGGGAATATCGGATACTCCTAATGTTAGGCTCGAATTGATGTAAAGGCTCTACCAACTGTCGCAGCTGTATATATTTGCCAAGCGAAGTTCATCCAAACTTGGTTTTTTGGGGAGATCATAGAATTCAACTGATTTGGAAGTGATCAAAGCGCATCTAGAGTGACACAGGCAAATGGGTTTCACCAAGACCAACTGAGAACCAGCTCCTAAACAAATCTAGCTTCCAATAGGAATAGAATGGTGGTTCCTATAATGCTGATTTATCGTGAAAACGCTGTTTATGTGCTGACAAAAGGAATGAAGGAGCTAACCTCACTATGGGACGAACAGGTCACAGTCAACTTGAAACACTCGCATTTTTTGTAGGCACACTGGAATGTACTTAATATTGCAGTGTACCTACAACACAACATTTCGTGCAAGCAAACGCAAAATATTATCAGCTTGTCTCACGAACTAAATCACTCGCGATGATAATAAAAAACGCTGCGAATCCCTGCACAACGGTTTATTATTTTGTACAGAATACCCTTCTGTTACAGATCACAGCTCTCTGTACATATAACCCGTCTATATAATATAATATGTACTATTCTACACATAATAGTAGATCGCAGACCCTCCTTAGGTTAGTACCTAACCCCGTACTCGTTACTAAGTACCTACCTAAATCACGAGTTAAATGTTGCTAAAACAATTATGTCGATAACAAACAGTAACTAAAACGGCAAAAAGAAACGCAAATAATGAAGTTCTGAAGGAAAATTTTTGATGTGGAGTGAAATGCGTGAAATGTAAATCTGCGTAGATCACTGTCTTCTGTGGTCAATACCTATAACGAACCGTTCGTTGTGTAATAACTTGCCCATCAATAATACTTCAACGGCTGTTCAAGTTGCAAAAGTACCAATCAACAAAATCCAGCCCCTTCTTGGTAGATGAACCGTAGTGTAATTATTTACCGTTGTGTAATAATTTACCGTTATGTAATCATTTGCCGTTGTGTAATAATCGACCCATCAATAATACTTCAACGTTTGTTCAAGTTTCACAAGTACCTACCAACAAAATCAAGCCCCCTATTGGTGGTTATGGCCCCTTATGAGAGGGTTATCCAGTAACTTCTAAACGAGAGAGTTGGTGGCCATCTTGGCATTTCCCATCTCTTCCAGAGAGACACCTAATTAGGTGAGAGAGGGGAAGGAGAGTCTCTTTCTCATTTCTGTTTGTTTGATAGTGATATCGTGCATCATCCTTCATTCATCCACTACCATATCGGTAATTTTGTTGTATGCTTTTTCATCTCTTTAAGGTAAGTCGATTGTTCATTAAAAATACATACATACAGAGGAAACAAGTCTAAGTACGGGTTGAGAGCACTTCAGTAAAATATACGAACCTGGGAGACATTGGAAGACATCGGGTCTCCCGAGGGAGACTATCTCTCCCATGAGATTTTAAAAATAGATAATCTCTTTTCACTGTCTCTTTTAGTGAATAGGCCCCCAGCGTCACATCCTTAGCATATCCATCAGCCTCATCATTTCCACGTTGACCCGAATCCAGGTTGGCATGAGCTTCCAAGACCATGCGGCAACCATCTTCTCGTCTTTACTGTACACAGTTAAGTAGATGATTCGTGTGGTCCCTTACTTTATAACAGCCGAACGATGAATCGGATGTCTGTATTAATAGCCACACTTTTCAAACGGACGTGCAACAGCTTACGGCTCCCCAAAACTCGCCTCTTTCATAGCCAAAGCCTCAGCCTGATCGTTCCTACAGGTTGAGGCAGAGCCCTGAGGTTTGTTGCCTTGCTTATGGATTGGCAAGTCACCGCAAATCCGACTTTGTCTTTATCATACTTACTCCGATCTGTATAAATCATTCAGCCTGGAAAGTTTCCTCCCAAGGGCCTATGAGTCGCAATGTTTGTCTTGCTCCAACGCCTTGGCAGATTTATCCATACACCGCTTGGGTGCACTCCACTCCCTCGAGTGTCGCGAACAGCTTACTCGGTGTTGCCTCTCCCCTAAGTTCAGTTCGGGCCAAGTCCTGAACCCATTCACAGCAAGCAGCACGAGCGAACCCAACACTGAATCCATCGGTGTACTTGCGTTCGTATAAAACACCAACCCACCGCCCGCTGTTCGGCAACCTGCACTTCTCGATTAAACCACCCGCAGAAAAAAAAACCACCAGAGGGGAAAACCGCGTTGGAGGGGGTTTGTTAATAATACAAAGTTGAACCGGACCCTTTCTGTTTCAGGTATGATCGCTCTGGTTTAGCGGTCCCCGCTGTGATGAGATTCAGATGCCCGTGCCCCCGGGACACCGGACCACCTGCCATTCGCCACTCCCCGATGGTCAATCACCTGTCTCGACTATAGGGCCTCGCTCGCTATCCCCTTTTCGAAAGTACGAGTATATATTCTGTATTTACCTCCGCACAGCGCTGCCCCTCGGTTTTCATCCCGAACGGTTTCGATCGTTGTGTTCACTAGTCATCAGGCATATTCTTTCTATTCTTCTCCGAGAATACAAACTCTATTTTCCTCAATCAAGGACGGTTTTCCACACCGCTGGCTTCCAGTTCTTCATTGACTTTCACAGAACAGATCGAAGATAGTTCTTTGTTTTCCCTGTTGATAACCACATATTTGACCTTTTTAAGTGGTTTGGGATGCAGAATGGATTGAGTTAACAAGCAAAACAGATCAGAATACTTTTCCCAACAAATCGGAAAAAAACAGTGGACTTTCCAGGTTTTGGGGTCGCTTAAATCGACCACCGCGATCATGACCAACGGAAACCTACTCAGAACAGCCGATAACTGCCACCACCAAAGGGTTTACAAACAAAACCGCGCACGAACCCGATAGCGTGTCAACAAAAAGAAAACGCATTAGCTACTAGGTCTTAGAAAACCTAGGATTGATTTTCAAATCCCTATTCACCGCTCTTCATCTTGAAGGTGTTATTCACATTTCTCTATTCTCGTCATTCACATCTCTCCTTTCCGATCGACTTGTGTGATAAACCTCTCATCCCTGAGGAGTCAATAAGATCCACAAAACAATAATATGAAATAATTAGGGAAATTTTTCTAGCCATGCAGTATGACCTTACGGGCGAATTACTCAAGTAACACACGTATCCACTCAAACTATCGGAGATTTTTGAAGGTTTTGACTATTTTCCTCCGACAGGTTTTGCTAGGAAATCGAAACAGTCTGCTGCGTCATATTACCAATTTCCCTCATTTTCGTTTGCCAATTTTACTGAATTGAAAGATTGGGGGAATATTTAGATACAATTCTGAAATACAACACTCGAATTATGACCTTTAATGCAGTTGATGTAGTAGGTATTTCTGGCGATTCCCTCAAAAGCTTAATAATTATAATTCTTTTGTACTTAATAACACTGTTGGAACAAAAACCCGGCAGCGGGCATAAACAGGGTCGTGTCAATGGTGGCCATCGATCAGCAAGTCTAACTTTTTTTTGGTGTTGAAGCAACCCCATAATGATTACAATAAATGTACTACAATGCCGAAAAAATACACAATAATTCCTCTCATTATATTATTGTAGGTTTTCTATTGTAAAATGTTGTTGCAACTGGTGAAATTCACAATTAGGCTTGAATAACACTCGAAAATGACGGATTCTGAGTCATTTGAGAGGATCTCTCTCACAGTTCTTCCTATCAGCGGTATTATGGAATAATAATTATAAAGGTTTAGCTTTATGAGACACACTGCGACAGTAAAAATTCTCATTTATGCTTACTTCCAAACGAATTCGTAAATTGAGGGTATTTTGCGATTTAGTTTTTTGACTCCTAAAGTGGGTCGTACAGTTGCGATCACAGGTTCAAAGTACTTTTGCTGGAAAACTCTGCACATGAAGCCCAATTTCAGATAGGTCCCTGGGGCCCTCGGGTAATGCTGAATGGGCCAGCGCATGTCAGCCACCCTCTCCGTGTGTCTAACCTAAATGTGATCCATAGACCTCATTGGCACAACTACCCTGCACACGTGAGTACGGGTAAAGATGCGAGCGGCTGATGGTTCAACAACATCCGTTCTTGCCACACAGTTCAACTTCATTTTCACCGAAGGAAAATACGTTAGAGGCGGATGTTGGGAGAAAATAAGGCACTTCTAGACACGCACGCATACATTCAGCCTTGAATAATCCTCCCGGAATAAATTCCCGCCCGACCGCCACCGCCCTCGAACTGGTAAATTTATAAGAGGATGCAAATACAAATTTACAGCCGTACAGTGATGATAGTTTTTCCCACACGGTCGTTTCCTTCACTGAATAAATGGTATAGACTTTATCCATGCTATGAGAATTCGGCATTTTCTTTCACGATTATGAGACCTACTTTCAGTTTTTCTAACGTTTTCTCAACAAAACTGGTGATAATAAGCCTAAATAAATACTTGAATCATCATTTTGAACACCATTATGGCTCACATTGGAATATGGGCTGATGTGAGCGTTCAGCATCAACAAAGGGAAGGTTGGTGAAAATAATGTTATAATCCCTCTCGAATTACAGTAAAATTCGGTTACAATGACATCGTTAAGGCCGAGCAAACAGTTACGGAATGTAACAACAGATTGCAACGCGGAATAAACAAAAAATAAATAAACCTTTAGCTTACCACCAATTTATTCAATACAAAGCTTTTCGCTCAACTTCTGAGCATCATCAGGTAGGCACTCACATGAACACAGATCCTGATGATGTTCTGAAGTACAGCGAAAAGCTTTGTATTGAATAAATCGGTGGTAAGCTAAAGATTTATTTATTTTTTGTTCATTCCACATTGCAAGATGGCTTACCACATAATGTGTCAAAAGAAATTCGATGAATTGATAACAAAGATTACTGAGCCGAGAAAACGGGTATTAAGACAACATTGGGTAGAGTTAACGATCATTTTCAGACCAAGATTTGTTCAGTGGGTACTTTGCTTATAACTACAATCCTTCGTAGATATCTCAATACCCCAACAGCCAAAAAACAATACATATTTCCAGTTGATTTTGTAGGTAGCTACCACAATCATAACTGAGAAGAGTGCTTGCTCCTGCAGTTGATACGTTTTTGATGAGCGGAGATGTAAATTAATGGGTGGGTAATGAGTAAGGGTGTTTTTCTATGTAGATGCCACTAACGCACCCGTACAATGTACATTTTGGCATTACACGTCCGCTGTTGGAACACTTTCGGCCCTTGGAGCTTATTGGTACCTATGAACGGCCAACAATAACATTACCAGAGTAACGAAGAACGCAATGGGGGAAGGACCATTCAAAATATTACACCGCTCGCAATAACCTCCGGCTATAATGTTTTCACGTTATGAAGGTACCATTAAAGAAAATACCTAACCATCACAGTCAGTTTATATGCCACCGTCGCACAATTCCGTCGCATTGTTTTTATTTTTCAGAGTCAGATTATTTCTGAGTGTTTTTAGGTTCTGCACCCCAGTCACAATAGGCCAAAATTGTTGAATCGAGGTGATTGTCAAATTTAATAATTATATGAAGCAATAAAATGCATTAGGTAAAGTAAATGTATAAAGTTGATATAAAATTACGTATAAAGTCAACGAGTAGCATAAATATAAGGAAGGTATACACTACCTACAGAAAATTTATAATACACAAAATTTATCATTTATAATACATGGCGGTGCAAAGGATAATTACTATTGCACATAATAATAAGAGTTATGTACAAATTCCTCTTATTATATCCGCTATTAGCTTTCCTTTGCACCGCCATGTAACCGATTATGACACAATATACCATTTTCCTGTATAGTCGGGGTTTCTTGTAGGTAGGGAGGCCTCGGATTCAAGAGAGAATCAAATCAATTACTACTTGTAATCCAAGATAGAAAATGTTTCTCGCCACATAAAACACCTGAGCCTCGAAAATAATCACAACTATTATGAGCGTTACATGGGTTCCTTTGTTTTGCTGCGGGGTTTCTTTGTTTTTGTGGGGCAACTTGGGACCCTCCTTACATGATTCCTCGAATTTTCTTCAACATTTTTGCTACATAGAACGGTGAGATAATTCATGATGACAATTAGAAGTTTGAAGATATCATACAGATCCACAGCATCAACATGTAGGCTTCCCAAGAATTATGTCGGAATCAACTGAACAGAACCAGAGTTAAGTAATTGTTGGGAATTTCATGTTTGCGAACGTTACAAATAGATTTTGATAACATAAATACGTAATTCCTATCTGGGGGTCTACTTGCATATACTGTCGACATTCCAGTTCGTCTGGATTGCTCATGGTACTTACAGTTAAAATAAATCTTTACATATAGACCAACAGACAGGCAGGCTCAGAACCAAACTTCCTTGACGTTTGAAACGAAAAACGCTGCAAAGTCCTTGTCACATGGGTTTATTATTCTATTGGACACATCTACTATTATGTTGGCTGTTTATTTATTGTCTCTTTAATGTGAACTAATTGAAATAGCTATTTATGATGGTCTCTACCAATTTTGGCCCCCAAAACACAAATTAGGTACGCTCCTTTTTTTTCTCAAAAAATTATCTTTGATCATTGGTAGTGCCATTTAATCGTCTTGATCCACTTTTTCTAGTGTTATTATACAAATTTATGGTGATTTCAGACGATTTCGCAGGTTTTTGACTCATAAAAAATCAATTTTGGGAGCTGAACATTTAGTAGAACCTCAACTTTCCACTCTTTGGTCAAAATCGACTTTATATTCGGTCTTCTCGTCGCAAAAACATGGAAAACGATGCCTCGAAAGCTCATGTTCTAACATGTTACTACAACACAAAAAATACCTATTTTTATACACATTTTCACTCATAACACCCCTGGGAATATTCCGATCGGGCTGAAAAGTTTCGGGACACAACTAGGGCCCATATGGAGCATGAGTGCCAAAGAAAGAATTTTTTAGACCAAAAAATGAAGCCGGTAGACGTGATAGGGCGGACGGCGTACGGCGGACGGACATTGGATTTTTGGAATCTATGCACCTTGAAACGGAAAATAAAAAATTTTGAGGGGGTGATATAAAAAATGTCTCCTGACCGAATACATAGGTGTATTATTCACAGAATAATAAACCAAAATTCAAGTCTTGATTGTTGAGGACATGAAACTTCCGAGCCCTACCTCCAGTAGTGAGGGATATGTAAAATGGTTTGTTCCAAAAGCGTCTGGAGACACAGGAATAAAGCAGGCTGAACAGAAAGGCCGGGGTCGCCCATGTTTCGGATAAATTTGTGAGGAGCCTTATTGGAACTGTGACATGTTCACACAGCGCTCCTCCCAGCCCGCGCTCGCTGCTTGTCAGAACTACACAGGTATGAATAACCAATCTTGACTCGAAAGGATAGAGAAGTGAGTTACGAAAAAAAAGGAACAACAAGGCGGAAGAAGGAGTTTCTTGATGTAATATCTGAGCCGCATGAGTGAGGCTCATAACACCCGTTCCTCACCGCCATGCCAGCACCATCCTCCGTCTCACAGAGAAGGCTTTGCATTTTTCATCGAAGCGCCCTCAGTTTCCAGGCATCAACCCAGTGGGAGGTCATATCAAAGACGTGTAAGCGACCGGGATAGACTCATTGTTGGGTCTGGATATTTTATTAGCGACGGCCGACCAGCGCTGGAAGCCCTTGTGGGGTCTGTTGCTGTTGGTGATGGTATAACTTGGTCAGGGTTGGTTTATCTTATAAAAACAATTCTTTCTCCCGTTCGGTCTGCTGAAGTTCCCAACTCTACACGAAAAGTTAGGGACCAATACCTAGTCCGGTGGTGGGTACCAAAAATCGTAACCATTTATTAAACGATCTCCTCATATTTTGGTTTATTATTTTCAATAATGAACCTTTGGAATCGAGCATGAAGAAATTTTTTTAGCCCCCCCCCCCCCCCACCCTCAAAAAATTTTATGGTTTCCGTTTCAAGGTATGTAGAATCCGAAAATGCAATTAAAAAAGTCTGTCCGTACGCCGCACTTCGCACTTTTCATAGATACCATGAACCAGAATTGACGAAATTGGGTTTATTGATCCCATGTGGGGTCTAGTTGGTCCTCGAAGCTCGGCGTTAATGACAGTCATCCATAAGGGGTGAAAAATTGGGGTTGAAATCTTCAGGACGCCGTTATCTCGAATTTTTGTGTGGTTTTAAATAGTTCTCGAATTTGGTAGTTTTTTAAGACCTCCCGGAGCGTTGTACGTCCAGCCGTTCGTTCACAGTAATGCCCAGAAGTTTGCACCGACAGGCTTTTTCAACAGCAGGGTGAATACATGTTGAATACATTCAGCCCAAATATCATCACTAGGGACGCGATAACAATCGGAAATAGGCCCCATCATTGCTAGGGAGCAGCTGATTATATTCACGTAGTATGAAGTCGAGTTGGTTGTTCTGTGATATTATTTCATTTGAAAAATGATGGCTCTTTTGGAGTTTCTTGATAGGTAGTGAAACTTCAGCAAACGTTGAAGTATTATTGATGGGTAATTATTACACAATGGTAAATTATTACACAACGGTAAATTATTATACAACGGTAAATTATTACGCAACGGTACATTATACCATCTACGTAGAACGGGCTGGAGTTTGTGTGGTAAGTACGTTTGCAACTTTTTTCACTCTACATCAACAATTTCCCTTCAGAACTTCATTATTTGCGTTTCTTTGTGCCATTTTAGTTACTGTTTGTCATCGACGGAATTATTTTAATAACATTTAACTCGTGATTTAGGTAGGTACCTAGTAACGAATACGGGGTTAGGTACTAACCTACGGTGGGTCTCCGATCTACATAATATGTGTAGAATAGTACATATTATATAGAAGGGTTATCTATAGGGAGAGCTGTGATCTGTAACAGAAGGGTATTCTGTACAAAATAATAAACCATTGTGCAGGGACTTGCTGCGTTTCAATGATACTTTTCGTTTGCTGCTGTTTCCGGCATTGGCCAATCGATCGCTCCGAATTATTACACAAAAGGTTTATTATTCTCATGTATGGATACTCCTTCTGCTTAGATCACTGAATCCCGTTAGTGAAAGACGTTTAGCCGTGAACAGCAAACTTGTAGTAGGTACCTATCAACATAGTCCAAAATTATCATCTTTCTTCTAGTTCAAGGCTAAAAAAAATCGATTACAAAAGGCACGCGTGATTATAATTTTAGTTGTTCCCTGTCAATGGGCTGGATGCATAATAATCATGTTGACTTTAATTGTGAAAGCCCGAGGGTAGGTAGTGACCAAAGAAAACAGTGACCTACGCAGAAGGGACACCTATACATGTAAATAATAAACCGTTTTGTAATAATCTGCAGCGTTTTTATAATACATTTTCGGATTCTGCGTGCCGTGGAACGCAAACCATCAAATTTTAAGGAGGGCGTTAATTTTTTTCCCCCATGCTAGATACTAATGGTCATTATTGAAAATAATAAACCAAAGTAACTGACTTCGAACATATAAAATCGTTGCTTCTCTTACTATCAGTTTAAAAGATTCCACTTCAGCGTCGACAGAAGAAACTGCTTCCCGAATACAGGTAGTCGTCGCCATGTTAATAAAAGACGCGCTGAAGGAAAGCGATGGGGAGAGTGGGGTACCTAGTTTATTTTCGTCAGTGTCACTCAATTAGGGGATGGGACCGTCTTTCCAGGCGAGTGCTGACACCTGTCAACATTATTTCCATTCGTCCAGTGACGAAGGCAGACTAACAAGTATCAGAGTTTCCCTCTGAAAAATCCGCCAAGACGCTTTGCTGAGACCCAATCGATCATCGGGCTCGGGAACCAGCTGCCGACACGCATTCAACGGGCACTCAAGATTCTTCGCATTGAATTCGTCGATGAAAATTGAAGAGACTGTTGTTCCGGATAGTCGACTACCAGTGTTTTTTTGGTAATACTTTCCAGACACACCCAGCTTCTGATGAAACACATTAGGTGATCATCGTGGTTTTATCAACCAAAACGCTGCAAATTACTACGCATCCAATCACAAAGGGACACACAAACAAAATTCAATCAATTTTCGTTCATGGTAATAAGGAAATTGCGAAGTACGGCAGAAGGGCATAAGGCGGATGGCAGATCTTACCTCGGATTCTACCATGAACATATCACCCAATTACTCTAAAAATTAAAAACGCTGGAAATTGTTCCACAACAGTTTATAATTTACCTGTACAGATGCCCCTTCTGCGCAGTTCACTGTTTTCTGTCGTCAGTACCCTAGAGCTCCCTCCAGGAAATAGCTAAAAGGAGTACTGGAGGCGGCCGGAGAATTAAAGTTTCATACAAATGCGCGGGATTCAATAATTCAATCATTAATTATTTGCAGTTATTCTTGACGCATAAGGTAAATAATAAACCGTTGTGTAATAATTTACCTGTATAGATGCCCCTTCTGCGTAAATGGTATAATAAACCGTTTTATAACAATTTACCCGTTAATACTTCAAAGTTTGTTCAAGTTGCACAAGTTGAAAAAAATCCAAAACAGCCATCATTTTTCAAACGAAATAATATCACATAACAACCAACTCGACTGACAGTCGAAATACAGCCATCCGTGATTATATCAGGTGCTCCCTAGCGATGATATCTGGGCCGGATTTATACCGTTTGATGCACGACCATGTTGACAAAGCTTTTCGGTGCAAACGAACGGCTGGTCGTACAATGCTCTTGGAGGTTTAGAAAAAATTCCTTAGTTCGAGATCAATTAAAAACGTAAAAAAATCCGACTATTGAAAGTTTTCGAGCTACGGCTTTTTCTGACAATTTCAACCCCTTAGAGATGACTGACAGTAACACCGAGCATCGCGGACCAACTAGACCCCGAGCGGGGCCTATAAACCAAATTTCATTAATTTCGGCTCATGGTCACTAAGGAAGGAAAGGCGCACGGCGGACAAACAGAAATTTGTTTATTGCATTTTCGGATTCTACAAACCTTGAAACTTAAACTATGTAATTTTGAGGAGGTGGCAGGGGTGGTTAACTTTTTTTTTTTCCATGCTCGATTCCAAAGGTTCACTGTTGAAAATAATAAACCGAAAACAGAACGAATCAAATAAAACCGCTCCTACATAACCCTAACGTACAGGTCCAAAACAAAGTAAAAATTTACGTAACTTTCATTCGCCCTATATGGACGTATGCTATACCCATCTGGGGAATATGTTCAAAGAGTTCCGCCGAATCGAACAACAGCAAAACGCAGCACTTCAACATCGAATCATCCTCCCTATGTGAGAAACAAAACCATTAACGGCGACTTCATTTTCCCTACGCCCCACCAAACTCGTCATCAAACACAACAGCACATTCATCCGAGATCATCTGAATCCACTAGCTACAGAAGGCCTGTCTCCACCACCACCAACGCCTCGATTAAATCGCCCGCCACACAATTTTTTTTGTAATTTCGCACACATGGAATGAATTACATATACTTGTGAATACTTACTTATCACCTCCATTCTAAGGACTTCAAGTTCAGTTTGATTAATTAAAATTGTGTTTGTTTGTACCCCTTGTCACTATGAAATATTATGTAAATTAACTGTCATAAATTAATAGAATGTCAGAAAAAAAACGCTGCAATGTCCTTGTCACATGGGTTTATTATTCTATTGGACATACCTACAGAAATGCTGGCTGTTCATTTATTGTTGCTTTCATGTAAAATAATTGAAATAGCTATTTCTGGTGGTTTCCACCAATTTTGGCCCCAAAACTTGAATTAGGTACTTTTTTTTCAAATTATCTTTGATCATTGATAGTGCCATTTAATCGCCTTGATCCACGTGTTGACACTTTTCCTAGTGTTATTCTACAAATTGATGGTGATTTCAGACGATTTCGCAAGTTTTTGACTCATAACAAATCAATTTTGGGAGCTGAACAACTGGTACAACCTCAATTTTCAACTCATTGGACAAAATCGACTTCATACTCGGTCTTCTCGTCCCCCGAAACATGGAAAACGATACCTCAAAAGCTCATTTTACTAACATGTTACTAAAACACAAAAAGTACCTATTTTTATACACATTTTCACTCATAACACCACCGGGAATATTCCGATCGGGCTGAAAAGTTTCGGGACACAACTAGAGCCCAAATGGAGCATGTGTGCGAAGGAACGACTTTTTTAGACCCAAAATGAAGCCTGTACACGTTATACGGCTGACGGCGGACAGACATTGCATTTTTGGAATCTACGCACCTTGAAACGCAAAAGAAAAAATTTTGAGGGGGTCTTATAAAATTTTTTGCTGAGCGAATACATAGGTGTATTATTCACAGAATAATGAACCAAAACCTCGATTCCAAAAATTCATTAGGTATTGAAAATAATAAGTAAACCTAAATAAACAAACTCGATTCGTGTCGTTACTACAAGCACAGTATTTTGGAACCACATTGTACAAAACCTACTTCCCTATTGTTCTCATCTCCGTTAAACTATTACCGTTGGACAAGCAGAAAGTGCTGTATGCAAACTTCATTCCTGAGATCGCTTCGTCCTCCCACAGTTTATTATTTTAGCAACCCCCCTCAAACCATCTCCGAACACTGCCGAGGGAAAGAAACGCGGGAAAAATGGGACACACTGTTGGTTGAAGGAATAAATTAATGCCCGTTGAAACATGAATCAACCTCTAAAAGGGACAAAACCAAGCAATATTTCCCTTCTGCGAAAACCTCAAGAGCGTCGGTGGAATTAATTTTTCCCGCACCTAATCTACTTACACGGGCAGTAATGAACGTTCTGCGGGTCATGTTTTTTTTAAAGCCTTTTTTCCTTTTGGGTGTACCGAATCATCTTTTCTTCCGTTCATCTGAAGGAAGATTAGAACTTTCGGAGGAGTGGCCAGGGGAAATGGGAGGGTTAGAAAGTTTCTTTCAATTAACTAGAACTCGCCTGAAACTCTTGAATAGCATACAAATCAAAGCGATATTGTACAGTGAATGAACTGTATCGCTGTATTTATTAGAACTCGGGCCGTCTCGCAGTATCTTAGCCAATATTTGCGCATCAAAGTCGTGATAATCAAGGATCATTATAATAATCCAGGGCGACAAATTTCGGAATGTTTTCAAACTAACTAAATCACTCGCGAAGAAATCGTGGAAACCCATTTCAAAGAAAAACGGAGTTATTGAATAAGTTGTCTATTTCCACTAGGTAATACTGTTATACTGCCGGTTTGATCACCGAATTACTGGAAATAGAAAACTTTTCGATAACTTTATTTTTCTTTTCTTTTCTATGTTTTCAAAAATTCAAGCAGGTACCTACCTATAGCATATTTTGATCCACCGCAATAGCTTTTAACACAGAATGTGTTTTAGCCATGGACTAACTAGCCAAAAAAGGTAACGAAATTTCGTAACGAAATCTGGGAAGCTGTTATGAAAAATGTCTAATGATTTTCACGTACAACCGATTCGTTGCTACGGAACTTTAACTTCGCCAGTTATCATCGTACAAAAATCGTTCACCACTCGTTGGATAGCTCTCGATTTACCTAACCATAATTACGTTAACCAATGCGGAGTGCGTGGCCGACAAGCTGCGGTATGAGCGTGATTGTTTAAATAATAATTGTTTACACACAGGTGATCATTCTCAATAATTTATATTGTGAACACGATTGCAAGCTTTATATAAGTACCGATGATACGGAACTAAGGATCGTGTAACCTGGTGTAACCTATGAGCAGTCAATATATCAGTCGAAAAAGGTTTATGTGAAAGGCGTGAGCTAAAACACATTCTGTGTTTCTATAATTTCGTCCGAAGTATGTAAATAGAGGTAACCGGGGGTCCAGGGGGCCAGGCCCCCTGGCGAGGCGCGGAGCGCCGAGTTTTTCTTTTGAAATTTAAATACTATAACTTTTTGTATACTTTTTTCAACTTGAAAAAACTTCAGAAAACTTCCGATTTTTTAAAAAATAATGCATTCGTATCGTGTTCTTACTTTGGCCCAAGTAACATTAATGCATCACAAATCCTGTGGAAACGGTACCTGAATTGAAAAACCTAGTGTTACAAATCTGTACCTAATCTAGTTTGATCGTTAAACATCAGCTTTAAGTCTCTTCTTCCATTTGAACAGTCGGAAAGGGTAAGATGACGATTAATTGAAATTCAATTCCATCTTCAAGTAGTGACTCCCGACTCAAACTACCTGATATAGCGTCTAGAAACTCTATTGTTAGGCAGAATTCAATTGGGACCCCATCACCTGAATTCTGTTGAGAAGTTCCCCGCTGGTTCTTACCTCCGCGATGGCAATCCTTCGCCCCCTCTTTATATGGATACGACTTGGGAAGTTCAAGTTTCGTTCCGGTGTATTTTCGGAAAGAAAATGGCTAAACTTGATGAAGGTTGTTCAACTCGAGAGGATTTTGATGATAATCCGAGGAAAACATCGTTGGAAACGAGAAGACGTATGACACTAATGGGAAGACCTTGTCGAGCCATTGCTGGCGAAGGGGAAAACGAGATGTTGAATGGCTACGAGCTAATGCATGAATATCCATTCGGCGAGCGAAATATACTGGTGGGTAAGCAAGCATGCGCATTGTAATAACCAGCCAAGAGGACAACGAAAATCGTTTACAAAAGACACCAAGGGACTGGAAGTTTTCGTATATTATAGACAGTTTCTGTTACAGGCTTCAGTACAGGAAGGACTGTGGTCATGAATCACTGTACTTCAACTAACCATTCAAGGAAAACGAACAATTCAAAGCATTTTTTCTGGCCAATTGCAACCTCCAACAGTCCTCCCATTCTCTTGTCACTAAAGAATAAGGAAGATTTATTGGACGAAACATGGTGGCAGACGAGGAAACAGTTGAGAATACAATAACCGAAAGAGAAGATGATGAAAACGCCTTACTGGAATAGTGCACCAAATTTCAATGTTCTAGGTCTATTAGGTATTGATTTATTCCATCGAAAATGTTGTTCTTTCTAGTTTAAATTAGCAATTTTCTCCATTTCCCGAATTTTAAATTAATAAAACCAACCATGTGTTTCTTCTTCTAATTTTACAATGTTCAAATGGTGATCATAAGTATTTACATTTTTACTTTTAATTCTGACTCAGTTTCATTTTAGTCTCAATAATTTTCGAACGCATCAAATGCAAGAATAGTTATCAAAAGATTTAAGATGTACAGGTACTAGTTAAGTTAGCTATTCTCGGACCACACAGAACAACAAAATACTATGCTGTTTTCCTCGAAAAAATGGCCTGAAAATTAAGAGGAAAACATCATGGGAAATTGGGCATTACTGTAATTTATTATGCCTGTAAGTACATTGTTTTAGAGCGAAACACTGGTTGATTACAGTTTTGATCAAAAAAATAACCGCGCTTTTCTCGGAATGACGTTTTTGATTTATTATTTTCAATAATGAACCTTTCGAATAGAGCATGAAAAAAGAAAACAGAAAAAGAAAAAAGAAACCAAGTTTGATGGTTTTCGTTTCAAGGAATGTAGAATCCGAAAATGGAATTAGAAAATTCAAAATTCTGTATTTTTTCAATCCCGTAATTCGTTTTTCCTTGGTTATCATCACCCAAAATTAATGAAATTTGGTATGTAAGCCCCATTTGGGGTCTAGCTGGTCCGCGAAGCTCAGTGTTACTGTCAGGCATCACTAAGGGGTGGTATATAGCTGTTGAAATTTCCAGAACGCCATTATCTCGAATTTTTTTTTAAACGTTTTTAAATTAGTCTCTAACTTGGGAATTTTTCTGAGACCACCCGGAGCATTGTAGGTACGTCCAGCCATTCGTTCACATAAGGCCCTGAATTTTTGCCGAAATGCTTGGTCTACAACACGATCGTGAATGAAACGGTATATATATCGAGCCCAGATGATTGCTAAGGAACATCTGATTATAATCACGGATGGCTGAATGAAGTCGAGTTGGTTGTTCCGTAATATTATTTCATTTGAAGAGTGATGGTTATTTTGGATTTTCTTGGTCGGTACCTACTTCTGTAACTTGAACAAACGTTATGCACCATGAATAAAAATCCCTGCACAACGGTTTATTATTTTGTATAGAATACCCTTCTGTTACAGATCACAGCTCTATGTATAGATAACCCGTCTATATAATATGATATGTACTATTCTACACATATTATGTAGATCATAGACCCTCCGTAGGTTAGTACCTAACCCCGTACTCGTTACTAGGTACCTACCTAAATCACGAGTTAAATGTTGCTAAAATAATTCTGCCGATGACAAACAGTACCTAACAAAAAGAAACACACATAATGAAGTTCTGAAAAGAAATTGTTGATGAGGAGTGAAAAAAGTTGCAAAAGTACCTACCAACAAACTCCAGCCCCTTCTACGTAGATGGCATAATGAACCGTTGTGTAATAATTTACCGTTGAGTAATGATTTACCGTAGTAATAATTTACCCATCAATAATACTTCAACGTTTGTTCAAGTTTCACTACCTACCAACAAACTCCAATAGAGCCATCATTTTTCAAATTAAATAATATCACAGAACAACCAACTCGACTTCATACTCCGCCAATATAATCAGGTGATCCCTACCAATGATTGGCCGTATTCACAAATTCCTATTGTGGGCGCGTCTCTGGTTACGAGATTTGGTTTGGATTGTATACAATTTCATTCACACTGGAGTCGAAAATGCCTGTCGGTGCAAACTTCGGGGCCTTACTGTGAACGAACGGCTGGACGTACGATGCTCCGGATGGTCTTAAAAAACTCGCAAGTTCAAGAAATATTTAAAACCGTAAAAATATTTACGTAAAAAAATGGTATAGGCGTTTTGAAAATTTCAACCCCTATTTTGAACCCCTTAGAGATGACTCACAGTAACGTCGAGCTTCGAGGACCAACTAGACGCCGAACGGAACCTATAACCCGAATTTCATCAATTTTTTTTCATGGTAACTAAGAAAAGTGGCCCGTACAGCGTACGGCGTACGGCGTACGGCGGACAGACAGAAATATTTTTATTGCAGTTTTGGATTCTACATACCTTGAAACGTAAACCATCAAATTTTGAGGGGGGGTAAGAATTTTTTTTTTCATGCTCGATTCCAATGGTTCATTATTGAAAATAATAAACCAAAATCCAGTTAATTTAAAGCTAAAGGAGTATCATACAAATGAAGAGGAAATCAAACGCTTGCATACGAGTCTGCAACACATTGGGACATTTTATGTCCCAATGGGAATTTAGGGATAATTGACGGTATCATTTACGGCAGTGGTCCGCAACCTTCTTTGAGTCACGGCACCCCTTTTCTTGAAGGCCTCAAGCGGCACCCCATCATACAAACAATAGATTTCGCAGCGTAACAAGTTGGGAATAAAAACAAGTTTTCAGTGGAGGACAAAAACTCTAGTTAATAGGTAGGTAAAATGGTAATCCTTATCTTTAGTGGTAACTTAAATCAATGAGATATTTGTCCTCGATGTTTTCGGCGAATGTCTGGGTCTTTCCAACATTCTCTGCCGTTTTTTCGTTTTCATGGTCGCAAGTGTCGAAAATCCATGTTCGCACATCCACGAAGTTGAGAACTGGAGAAGGATGTCGATTGCTTTCTTCGACAGCTGAGGATATTCTGCTGCAACGTCAATCCAAAATCTGTTCGGTGGGACGTCATTGAACTTGAGGTGTAGAGTTCCGTAGTTTCTCAAATCAATAAATTCGGTTTGAAGTCTTCTTCTACTTGCAACATGGTGGAAAACGGATTTCGAATCCGGTCATAATTTTTGATGGCCATGTCCGGAAAGTATTTGTCAAGAGCCAGTTTCAAGTCCATTAGGTGGTTTGTAATGCCTTGCAAAATAGGAGGGTTCGAGTTTTCCTCACCAGAAAACAGTGGAAACATATCAGTGAGTCCTTGTTCCAAATTATTCAGCCACGTACCGATTTTCTCTCCAAACGCAGGAAGTTTGTCTGTAGACGATAGAATACTGTCAGAAGGACCTTGTAGACCAGAACTGACAGCGTTCAGGTGCTGAAAAATGTTAGCCAGGTAGGCTAGTCTCGTCCTCCAGTCGTCGTATGTCAAGAGAAAGATAGCACAAAAATCGTCATGACCTCGGGACGGGGGAAAAATAAAACAAGGGAGAATGAACTTGCTGTTGCTCTGCACTTCCCATCAAATCATGACAGATACCACGTTGGCACTAGCTGTGCCTTCCGGCTGCTTTTATAATACGTTGTTTCACACATATCCTACTATGTAGCGAATCTGTTGGTGTTTTGGGATGTGTTTAGTTCCATATTTGTTTCTTTTTTCGATTTTCTCATTATAATTATACAACAAGTTATTCTGATCTTAAAATCTTGAGGAACCCCTGGACGGGGCTCACGGTACCCCAGGGTGCCGCGGCACCCCAGTTGCGGACCACTGATTTACGGGTTGCAAGATTACCACGATCCGGGTTACATGGTGGTGCAAGGTTACCACATTCGATTCTAGTAAGTAATGACTTTCTTCACTAGTCTGTTGCTGACTACCTTGTTTACCAGCCTTTTTTTCATCATGCTCAGCTCAGCTACCGCGCCAGGTACGGGGGTACGGTTAACAAGAAAATGTTCAATAAAATCACACGATTCCAACGAGTGGTGAACGGTTTTTGTACGATGAAAAATGGCAAACATGAAGTTCCGTAGAAACGAATCGGTTGTAAGCGAAAATCATCAGAATATCAACTGTAACGCTTGTTTACCGGTATCGCATAACGGTTTCGTATAACGCTTTTCGGGTCCATGTGCCAAGTAAAGACATAAAATGTCCAAAAAAAAAAAAAAAAATGGTAGAGCTCTTGAATCCACCCCATATTTATGAAACTTTCATTTCCCAGCCGGCTTCAGTACTCAATTTAGGGCTTTCCTAGGGGGAGCACAGGGCAGGTACTGACCACAGAAAACAAGTGACCTACGCAGAAGGGGTATCTAGTACAGGTAAATAATAAATTGTTGCGTAATAATCTGACGTATTAGGTATTGCGTTGCACCAAGGCCCAGATTATATCGTCTGTAATGGATAGCTAATAACAAACGATTTGTTGAGAGGAACAAATAGTTGTTGGAAAACTTAATTTTAAAAGTTATCTAGTCATTACAGGCAGATAAGGAAAATAGGAACCAAAATTGGGTGATCAGGTCATGCTTACTCGTCTCAAAAAGGCAAAAATGATGCTAAATTGTTTCAATCGTGAGCTGTTGAGGCTTAGACATTTTGAAATCTATAACGGCTGAGTCCTTTCTACCCGAAGGACCGAGATACTTGTCTAATTAGGCCGATTTGTCTATAATGTAACAAACGAGTTCCAATGCATAAACGCCTTATCACTCGTAGGACACTAAGAATTCATTCACTATAAGCGATAGTCCATTGCAAGCGATTTTGTTCGTGTTTTTTTCGATTTGCATGTCTTGTATAGAACTCACTACGAAAGACGTGACAAAGATATCATGTGGAAATAGGCCGCCTTCTATACAGTCGTAATTTACATTATTATATTATATAATCGTCTACCACCCGCCCTATCGTTGTACAATTAATACAGTACAACGTTCAAGTGGCATTGTGTGTCAGGATACATTAAGTTCAGACATCTTTCTTTTTCAACCTTCCTGCGTCATCAAGGCCTCCGCCCACAGACGGCAAGGAAGGCGGGAACGAGGAAATGGATCAGGGGCTGGAAAGTGACTGTAGGCATCGACCCATCAATCATCCCATCGAAATCCTGTTGATGCCGACCTGTTCGCGAGGAAAAATGGGAGAGCTCGATCATTATGATCTCGGGGAAAAAAACTCACTTTTCCTGTCGCTTGAGTCCAGAGATTCGAGAAACCTGATACGTGATGGGTTCGGTATTAATACCGATGCATTGGTCTGAGTTCATGGCTGAACACGAAATTATGTATAATAGTTATAGAATATTTATAATATTTATGTATAATAGTAATGAATGAAGAAGAAACACTGTGACTGTCTGCCTGTACTTAACTTACCCCGTTTTTCCTCCTGACCGCAATATCTGATCGAAAGAACAATCAAAATGAGCTGCAATTCATCAAAATCCCACTGTGAAGTTCGTCTTCGCATGCGCAACGTCAGATCCTTGCTGAATAATCGTATTAGGCTTAAATTCGGAGTTAGGTGCAGGTTTCACCCTCGATGGCCTCATATGGATTAAGTACCCGGAAGGAATTCTCGTATGAATTTCAGTGCGAGCAGAATGACAGCAGTGAGTGCGCATACAAGAATACATCGAAACCTCGAATCTCAACCGAACCAATCGGGGTTGGTTTCTACTCAACCGACATTTTACCTACAAAATCGGGGATTTTGGTTTCCGAAGTATCCCACGCTAGTGCCCAATATCTACGCCCCTACACACACTGGTTAAAGTTGGTTTTGTAGAAGAAAAAAAAAACGCTGCAAATCCCTACACAACGGTTTATTATTTTGTACAGAATACCCTTCTGTTACAGATCACAGCTCTCTGTATAGATAACCCGTCTATATAATATAATATGTACTATTCAATACATATTATGTAGATCGCAGACCCTCCGTAGGTTAGTACCTACCCCATACTCGTTACTAGGTACCTACCTAAATCACGAGTTAAATATTGCTGAAATAATTCTCTCAATGGCAAACAGTACCTAACTAAAATGGCGAAAAGAAACGCAAATAATGAAGTTCTGAAGGAAAATTGTTGATCTGGAGTGAAATAGACGCCACTTCTGCGTAGATAACTGTTTTCTGAGGTCAATACCTACCTTTGTGGTCAAGTATAATGAACCGTTGTGTAATAACTTCCCCATTAATAATACTTCAACGGTTGTTCAAGTTGCAAAAGTCCCGATCAACAAAACCCAGCCCCTTCTTGGTAGATGAACCGTTGTGTAATAATTTACCGTTATGAAATAATTTACCGTTGTTTAGTAATTTACCGTTGTGTAATAATTTGCCGTTGTGTAATAATTTACCATTGTGTATTAATTTACCCATCAATAATACTTCAACGTTTTTCAAGTTTCAGAAGTAGGTACCTACCAACAAAATCCAATACCTACTCCATCATAACTTGCCCATCAATAATACTTCAACGGATGTTCAATTTGCCATAGTACCGATCAACAAAATCCAGCCCCTTCTTGGTAGATGAACCGTTGTGTAATAATTTTCCACTGTGTAATAATTTACCCATCAATAGTACTTCAACGTTTGTTCAAGTTTCACAAGTAGGTACCTACCTGCCAACAAAATCCAATAGTCCATCACTTATCAAATGAAATAATATCGCAGAACAACCAACTCGACTTCATACAGCCATCCTTGATTATAATCAGGTGCTCCCTAGTGATGATTATCTGAGCCGGATTTATACCGTTTGAATCACGATCGTGTTGACGAAGCTTTTTGGTGCACACGAACGGCTGGACGTACAATGCTCCGGGTGGTCTCAAAAAATTGTTTAGCTCAAGAAAAATTTAATAACGTAAAAAAAACCATACCCTTCTTTCGAAAGATTTCGAGATACGGCGTTCTGAAAATGTCAACCCCTATTTTGAACCCCTTAGAGATGACTGACAGTAACGCCGAGCTTCGAGGACCAACTAGACCCCGAACGGAACCTATAACCCGAATTTCATCAATTTTTATTCATTGTAACTAAGAAAAGTGGCCAGTACGGCGTACGGCGGACAGACAGAAATTTTAGCATGGAACATGCTTTAGCCTTGAGCTAACTGGCAAAAAGAGTCACGTTTTTGGGAGACGCGGTTGGGAGACGCAATGATTTCCACTTACAACCAAGTCGTTGCTACGGAACTTTATCTTCGTCATTCGTGTTCGTAGAAAAATCGTTCAACATTCGTTGGAAAGCCCTAAATTTATGCATAAATTATATACTGTCAAAACCGCTGTAATTATGGAAGAATCTGAGATATACCCCTGAGTTAAAAGAACTGTAAACAACATTCGCGGTAAGAGCGGGGTTTTATTTCGAAGGAAGGTGTTGTTTATGTAGTACGTTGGCAACGTATTTACGAAATGGAATCTAAGGACCCTGAAACACGGGTGTAATATAAGATATTTTTATTGCAGTTTTGGATTCTACATACCTTGAAACGTAAACCATCAAATTTTGCGGGGGGTTAGAATTTTTTTTTTTTCATGCTCGATTCCTATGGTTCATTATTGAAAATAATAAACCAAAATCATAAAAGAATAATTATGAAATGCTCAAAGTCTGGAATATGTTGGTTAGAATCCTCAGATAAATGATCTCTTAGAAACAGGAATACCAGCATTATCGTGGCTTTCAAGTTTTCTGGGAACAAAAGTGTTCCAACCAAACACGCTCTTCCTCTTTTCGTTTGGAATTTTTTATAAATTGATTAATAATAGGTAGGTTCAGAACGTGTAGTTATGGCATGCATTTCAGATCAGATAGCACAGCAAATAATGAAATATTTGTATAACAATAAAGGTCGGTAGTTTGGTTCAACAGCCGACCCCAACATTGAACTTTGTAACGTATGCATTGAGCATCGTGAGTTTGAGAGAATTCCACAAGACGTCTCTCTCGAATTCACCCAACTTGGTGGGGAAGAAAAGTTTATCGCCTCGGGCCGCTCTGAATATTGAGTAGTTGAGGAATCACATCTGCATGAACGGCGGAACATTAGTTACAGCAGAAAAGGAGTCGGGCTCGAGGGCCTTGTATATAATTGAAAACTCTAAAATCCTAAATGGAAACCATAATTTATTACCAACGAATTTGTTGTTTGACTTGACTTGAGAAAACGTACCTAGTAATATCGTGGATTATGACACCCAGACAAACGAAATTAATTCATTTCTGCCTAACAGCTACCAAATTAACTCTATCTAACTTTCCACCTTTCCTTCTTTCCACCTTTCTACCTTTCTACCTTTCTACCTTTCTAACTTTCTACCAAATTAACTCATGGAAATTTGGGCAAAACTCTTTTTATGAAGGCTTCGGAAAGCAGAACATGAGGAAAGAGAGCCTCAACAATGAAACGTCTTTGACAAAACAAGTTCGATAAAGCGATATGAGTGGCACACTCCCAAAAGCTAGAGTCTCAAAAAAGATCGAAAACTATGAAGGGAGACTATTAAAAGTTGGCTAAATCAACAGAATTTGAACATAAAATATAAAACCACTTTTTTATTTTTTTCTCCAGTTATAAATCTAATTTCTCCTGCGAACCATGAAAATCAGCTCAAATTATGCGTAGGTACCTATAAGAATTGAAGCTCTCTCACATGTCCAACTTCGAAAGAAATGAGAAAAACACCGAATCAAGTCGGACTGGTGGCGTTTCAAAGTTGGAAAATCACTGGTTTGATCTGGAAACTTGGAATTAAAAAAATCGTGATACACCATAATTCTACCAGTTTTTTTGAGGGAGAGGAAACCAAAGCTGAAGTTAATTTTGAATGACAAGTGAAGAATCGGGGATTGTTACTTTCTTCTGACTCCCAAGTTTCGACTTAGGATTTGAGTTCTACATCGAAAATAAGATGCGGTTTCCTTTATGAACTAAAAAACGCTGCAAATGATTACACATCGGTTTATTATTTACCTATATAGATGCTCCTTCTGCGTAGACCACTGTTTTCTGTGGTCAGTACCCGAGAACTCCCCCAGGTAAGCCCTAAATGCTGCGTCCCTAGCAATGTTATCTGGGCTGAATGTATACAATTTCATCCACCCTTCTGTTGAAAAAGCCGGTCGGTGCAGAGCCTTACTGTGAACGAACGGCTGGACGTACAATGCTCCGGGTGGTCTCAAAAAACTCCGAAGTTCGAGAACTATTTAAAAACGTTTAAAAAAATCGAGATAACGACGTCCTGGAAACTTTAATACATATTGTTCACCCCTTAGGGATGACTGATATTAACGTCGAGCTTTGAGGACAAACTAGACCCCAAATGGGAGCTATAAACCGAATTTCGTCAATTTTGGTTCATGGTAACTAAGAAAAGTACAGCGTACGGACAGAAATTTTTTTACTGCATTTTCAGATTCTACATACCTTGAAACGGAAACCACCAAATTTTGAGGGAGGGTTAAATCTTTTTTTTCATGCTCGATTCCAAAGGTCCATTATTGAAAATAATAAACCAAAAAACGATAGCGAGCATTTCTGGGACACCCAATAAGTGGACAAAAATAGGTAACCAATGAATACAAACATGTAATAAATGAAAGTTGAGCGAGAGGGAAACTTCAGTAATAAATATAGATTCAGCTCACAGAGTGATAACCGAAAGAAGAAAAATGAACACTGGAAGTCGTCGGAAACAAGTGATGCATGCACGAATATAGCCGGAGAAGTAAGAAAAGAAGTCAAACTACCAAAACCAGTTTCATAACAAGTTTTCCGAAAATAAATTCTGCGAGTTGTTTGGTGTCCAGGGGCCCCTATCCAATTGCCCACTTTTCGCTGACGTTGATTTACAAGTAGGCGGTAAAGTGGCGACGAGGATGGAGTGGTGGGTGAGGGGAGGGCAGTGAGTAGGTTAGGCAGAGGAATGCAAACCAGAAAAAAAGGAAACCCAAAAGAGTGAGGAATGGACGAAAACAAAGGGCCGAAAAAGTTGTAGGATTCTGATGGTAGAAGGAGACGGTGAGGCAAAAGTTTCCGTTGGAGAGTAGTTTGTATTAACCCTCTGTTAGTGAGAGGGTGCGAGCTACTCAACAGCCCCCGGCCTCGGAATAAAAACCAAGTGGCCGGAAAAAAAAAATGCTCAAGTATCCATCTCCTTCCGGAACGATGCTTCGCCGGAAGTAGTGAAAAAGTTACTTATTCATGGTGAGAAGTATTGATGTTATTCTGAATTGAAACAACGGTCGAAAATTCCAACGTTTTATTTCATTTCTGTAATAAAACAAAAGGTTGCAAGTTTTCGACAACGGTTTATTATTTTCTGCGTATATAAATCGTCTGTCTCAGTGCTTTGATTTACTTACAACAGAAATGCACTAATAAGCAGAAATGTAAACATCAAATCATCATCTCCGATCGATTCATGGATTCCACAACTATGAGCAGCACATTCTGTTGGAAAAACGCTGCAAATCCCTGCACAACGGTTTATTATTTTGTATAGAATACCCTTCTGTTACAGATCACATCTCTATGTATAGATAACCCGTCTATATAATATGATATGTACTATTCTATACATATTATGTAGATCGCAGACCCTCCGTAGGTTAGTACCTAACCCCGTACTCGTTACTTGGTACCTACCTAATAATAATTAGGTACCTACCTAATAATTATTAGGTACCTACCTAATAATAATTCTGCCGATGACAAACAGTACCTAACAAAAGAAACACACACAATGAAGTTCTGAAAAGAAATTGTTGATGAGGAGTGAAAAAAGTTGCAAAAGTACCTACCAACAAACTCCAGCCCCTTCTACGTAGATGGTATAATGAACCGTTGTGAAATAATTTACCGTTGAGTAATGATTTACCGTAGTAATAATTTACCTACCCATCAAAAATACTTCAACGTTTGTTCAAGTTTCACTACCTACCAACAAACTCCAAAAGAGCCGTCATTTTTCAAATGAAATAATATCACAGAACAACCAACTCGACTTCATACTCCGCCAATATAATCAGATGATCCCTACCAATGATTTTATCTCCGCCAAATTTCCTATTGTGGGCGCGTCTCTGGTTACGAGATTGGTTTGAATTGTATACAATTTCATTCACACTGGAGTCGAAAATGCCTGTCGGTGCAAACTTCGGGGCCTTACTGTGAACGAACGGCTGGACGTACGATGCTCCGGATGGTCTTAAAAAACTCGAAGTTCAAGAACTATTTAAAACCGTAAAAATATTCACGTAAAAAAATGGTATAGGCGTTTTGAAAATTTCAACCCCTATTTTGAACCCCTTAGAGATGTCTCACAGTAACGTCGAGCTTCGAGGACCAACTAGACCCCGAACGGAACCTATAACCCGAATTTCATCAATTTTTTTTCATGGTAACTAAGAAAAGTGGCCCGTACGGCGTACGGCGTACGGCGTACGGCGGACAGACAGAAATATTTTTATTGCAGTTTTGGATTCTACATACCTTGAAACGTAAACCATCAAATTTTGAGGGGGGGTAAGAATTTTTTTTTTCATGCTCGATTCCAATGATTCATTATTGAAAATAATAAACCAAAATGAACCTTTCCGACCTCCATTTGCCTGTCCATTAAATACAGACGGTATCCGCTAGAGCTGCCACTAGAGCTGAAGACGACTTTCTATTGTTTCTAGTATGAACAAAATTTCTTTTGTTCCGGTGTGTTAGTTGTATATCTTCCGCCATTATACGTTTAATCTGAGTTTTGCAGCCAGCCTCTTTTTATAGAGTTTTATCCTCATAACCCTGAGTGTTTTTGGTTTATTATTTTCAATAATGAACCATTGGAATCGAGCATGAAAAAAAAAAAAAAAAATCTAACCCCCCCCCCCCCCCCCCCCTTAAAATTTGATGGTTTACGTTTCAAGGTATTTAGACCAAAACTGCAATAAAAAAAATTTCTGTCTGTCCGCCGTACGCCGTACGGGCCACTTTTCTTAGTTACCATGAAAAAAAATTGATGAAATTCGGGTTATAGGTTCCGTTCGGCGTCTAGTTGGTCCTCGAAGCTCGACGTCACTGTGAGTCATCTCTAAGGGGTTCAAAATAGGGGTTGAAATTTTCAAAACGCCTATACCATTTTTTTACGTAAATATTTTTACGGTTTTAAATAGTTCTTGAACTTGCGAGTTTTTTAAGACCATCCGGAGCATCGTACGTCCAGCCGTTCGTTCATAGTAAGGCCCCGAAGTTTGCACCGACAGGCATTTTCGACTCCAGTGTGAATGAAATTGTATACAATTCAAACCAAATCTCGTAACCAGAGACGCCCACAATAGGAATTTGTGAATACGGCCAATCATTGGTAGGGATCACCTGATTATATTGGCGGAGTATGAAGTCGAGTTGTTTGTTCTGTGATATTATTTAATTTGAAAAATGATGGCTCTTTTGGAGTTTGTTGGTAGGTAGTGAAACTTGAACAAACGTTGAAGTATTATTGATGGGTAAATTATTACTACGGTAAATCATTACTCAACGGTAAATTATTACACAACGGTCCATTATACCATCTACGTAGAAGGGGCTGGAGTTTGTTGGTAGGTACTTTTGCAACTTTTTTCACTCCTCATCAACAATAATTTCTTTTCAGAACTTCATTATGTGTGTTTCTTTTTGTTAGGTACTGTTTGTCATCGGCAGAATTATTTTAGCAACATTTAACTCGTGATTTAGGTAGGTACCTAGTATTTGCTACTGTGTTCGACTCGAGTGTTTGAAGTCTCCCCAAAGTAAGTGATTCATCAATCAGTTTGGATTAATATGAGTCAAGCTTTATGATAAAAGATCAATCAAAAACACTGATCAACCATCACTTTCAAATATTTTAGCTGGTATTTACTGGCCACCAAGTACACGCTTCCTATATCATAAAGTTATTTTCTATTGCCTATTTCAACAATAATCCTATCCACCAATAGTACCTATAACAATAATACCTATCCAAAATAAACTTTATTACTTGAGCTCAACTAATAACTCAGAACAACCATCTCGATTTCATTGAACCATGCGTTGTTTGAATCGGTTGTTCCCTATCATTGATAACTGCGATAGAGTTAATACCAAATTTGAACTGAATGCAACAGTTTTTATTGTTATAAGTTTTAGAAATTCGTAAAATGACATGTATGTATGTTTAACGCCAATGACGATAAGGTTGAAGCGTGCAATAAAAGGAATTGAATTAATTCACGCTCATGCTGATTTGAAAATACCATTCCCTGTTTTAAATCTTGGAGATGAGTGACCGTAACGCCGAGTTTATGAGCACAGCTAGACCCAAAATGGGTCCTTGAAGCCGAATTTCATTAATTTTGCTCCAGCAGTTCCGGAGAGTTGCGATGAACGGATTTTTAAAAATCAGTTTTCGGATTTTGCGTACCTTGAAATGTAAAACATAAAGTTTTGAGGAGGTTTAAGCTTCTTGATTTTGTTTTCACGCTCAGTTCCAAAGGTACTCTATTCAAAATAACGTTTGTTGTTTGGGATCGTTACTAACAATGTCTACCATGTGTTCGGTGGTAGAACGTTAGAACCTTTTTATTTTCAAGAGTCCTTAGAATGAAGAGAATCCATATGTCCTGCTTCACAGCATAGCTTAATGGACTATTAAATTGTTCTACGTGAGGTCAAAATGCCGTCCTTTGTATGGAAGCAGGGTTATTTATGTTCAAAACGTGTTTTTTCTATTATAATTCCTGTTACATTGGTAAAATTATATTGGTAAAATGACTATTTGTCCGATTTTGATATTCATGTGGTAGCAAATTACAAGTCGCACGACATTTTCTATAGTTCCACACCGGCGTGAACGGAACATTGTGGTTCTGATGATTCTAAAGACAGGTACTATGACAACTTTATCAAATGGATTCAAATAATATCACTATAGGACATGCTAATCTGAGTCCCCCATATGTACTTCAACTGCAACTGATTCCTCAAACCTCTCTCGAACATCATTTTTTTGTGACTAGGTGCATCTGATATTTCGCTGATATATTTATGCGACTGTAATTCGAGTTCATGTTACCGACAGAAGCGACTGTTTCGATGTAAATGAAATAGAAAACGGGATAAACTTTTGGAAATTTAAAGAAGAAACAACTTAATTAACAAAAAATCAACGAAGCGGTCTGCCCGCAGGCGCTTGGTAAAGAAAGATTTTAAACATTACGTAGGTACTGAAAAAACATAATGAAAGAAAGAGAAAAATTAGGTCAGCATAAAATCAATTATTATTTAATGATTATAAGTTAATACATACATTAATGATTATTATACACATAATTCAGGAGTAATACAAAATTACCCCAACTGAGTCCTTTTAACAGGTGTTGTATGAAATTCTTTAACATAACGAAATATTGGTGTCCACATGCCGAATTTCAAATCCTAAAAAAATATACGCCCAGTAACTGGTACACTGGTGTCTAGTAACTAGTGAGATAATTAATAACAATGTTTTCATTGTTTTGAATAATATAAAAGTCACGATTTTACATGAAATCGTGATTCCATCAACAACCTACCTGTGAAGTTCCTGCTAGATCAGGACACTGGGAAATTTTCAGATGCCTGGATAAAACACATTTTTGTGAATTTGTAGGAGCTTCTGACCAACGAATTTTGACATACCTGTCCAACAAATTGCCCTGGATACACCAGTAGTGGACTTTTAGAGTGATCAGCAGTAACCACCTACTTAGTCATCCTTATGTGAGTGAATACAACACACCAAACCAGCGAATGAATACAGCTCACTCAAGCTCCGCTCGCCCGGCGAATTCCCCCAACTTCCCAAGCTCAACTAAAAACAAGCAGAGAAAATATTTAGTCTGCAAGTCCGAAGTTATCTCGTGCTCCCAGTTTAAATTTATTCAAGGATCGTAGGGAGGGCCCTGTATATTTTCTGCCTATGAAAGCTCTTTTCAGCTCAGCAGGTGGTCAAGGGAGCAGAGGCCGCCATCCCGTACGCGTGGGATACGACGTCCTGGTCAGTTTTAATTAGTGACGAACACGGGCCCCAGTCAGATTCGTTAATCTTTCTCAGCTTCCGTTTCAGGAGTACGGTTCCCGTAAGACATCTGCCACGGAAAGAGAAATTTTACGGGTCAAAAAACTCATCATCTCACACACAACGTAGGACATCAACACACATGTGCCTTCTAGGTCCTCCTCATCACTACAGGATTTTGATAAGATATGCGTAAAAGTAGAACTCGCTGAGGTCACGGCGTAAATGAGCGTCAACCACACACATAGCACCAAAGTGTCCTAACAGGTAGGTATTCGAAGCAACAGACCATAATATAATCCTGCGGTACCGCAATGAATCTCCGATCTAGTTTAATTTCCAGTACTGTTAACAAAGCAAACGTGGATTACACAGTGAACACGGGGTTTCACGTAATTTCCTCTACAACAAAGCAACTTCGAAGCCACACGATTAATTTATAATGGTCCGTATGGTGTTTCATTGAGTGAATACATTTCATACATAATGATTAAAGTTGCAATTTGAATTAATGGTCATTGATATAATGGTCCTTTCACTTGAAACTAAACAGCAAAATCAATCACTTTAACGAGAACTTGAATGGATATTAAGTATTCAAGTTCCGACAGGTGATTCAAGAATCCAGAAGAGTACGTCAAGATTAAACGTTCGAAGTTCAGAACTTAATGTAGGAAAGCTTGATGTTTATGAGAGAAATAGCCGGCTTTTTTGGGGAAGAACTGTTACCAAATTCCTCCCAAAGAACAAGTAATCCTACTAACCATGCTCAAACTGCGCAAAGAGTTTTCCTTATTGGCCACGTCGAGAAGAGGTCTGTCCTACAGTTTACAATATTTTTTAAGAAAAAGTACACTACAGCGATACACTGATAAGTAGCATCTCTTCGCCCGAGTTTATGAGAACATTCCTTTTAGTAAACACTCATCAATAAAATTTACTCTAAATTTTCCTTAAAGCTCTCCGCCGAGAAGTTTTTCAGGATCATGCCTGGACAGAATGCACAGAACAAACTGTGACGCCTATATTTACAGCATTTCCCATTGTTAGCCTTCTTGAATATAGTAAAAATGAGGCTAACATTACAGACGGTTGGCATTTCATCAGATCGACGCTGCAGCCGAAAGCTTCATATCGATTTAAAACCAACCTATCGATTATGACAATTAACCTTCTTCATCATCTAAGGCATAGCATGGCATCTTCTTCGTGTGCCTTGATTCTTCAATCTTGAACCACAAATATATACAAGTAACAGTGTTCTCTCGAAGGTTCTATAACTTGAATGTTCTTCTGGACCATCATGTAGAAGTACTGTTGTTCTATACTTCCTTGCTCGAAATCCAACACTCCGCCCAGCGAATGATATCAAAATACACTGCCAAGGTGATGGCACAGGAGCTTCCTCGTCACAATCAGAGTGACCCATTATAAAATAGAACAGACTCGGAAGCAAAATAACATAACATTACATTACATTACATAACATTACATAACGTTAAATATACATATTACATAACATTACATTACATAACATAACATTACATAACATTACATGAAATATACATATTATACATATTATACATAACATGACTTCCATAATACATTACGTCCATCATACATAACTAGCCTGACCGCTCGCTTCGCTCGCTATCCGAGATTCGCTGTACGCAGTATCGTGGAACCAACAAACGACGGAAAAATCCCATAGCCTACCGGGTATTTGTGCCCAATTTATCAAAATCCGTCCAGCCATTCAGGAGCTGACCATGGTCGACCATATTTCCGCTATGGTCAGGGAATTAAAAATGCGCCTACGTTCAACTTGGGAGGCTACCGGATATTGGTGCCAAATTTGGTCGATATCCGTTGAGCAATTCGGGATTCGACCATGGAGGGGCCCATGGATGCGCTATGGTCGACCGCGGGAGTAGTCCGAAGGGTCGATCGCAGATAGAATTTCACGTAGATTACGAATACGCGATAAAAAATAGGGGTTACAATTTCAATTAACGAAGTTGACCATGGTCGACCATAGTTCCGCTATGGTGAGGGAATTAAAAATGGGACGTTGCACAACTTGGGAGCCTACTGGATATTCGTGCCAAATTTGGTCGATATCCGTCAAGCCATTCAGGAGTTGACCATGGTCGACCATAGTTCCGCTATGGTCAGGGAATTAAAAATGCGACGTCGCACAACTTGGGAGCCTACTGGATATTCGTGCCAAATTTGGTCGATATCCGTTGAGCAATTCGGGATTCGACCATGGAGGGGCCCATGGATGCGCTATGGTCGACCGCGGGGGTAGTCCGAAGGGTCGATCGTAGATAGAATTTCACGTAGATTACGAATACGCGATAAAAAATAGGGGTTACCATTTCAATTAACGAAGTTGACCATGGTCGACCATAGTTCCGCTATGGTCAGGGAATTAAAAATGCGACGTTGCACAACTTGGGAGCCTACTGGATATTCGTGCCGAATTTGGTCGATATCCGTTGAGCAATTCGGGATTCGACCATGGAGGGGCCCATGGATGCGCTATGGTCGACCGCGGGGGTAGTCCAAAGGGTCGATCGTAGATAGAATTTCACGTAGATTTCGAATACGCGATAAAAAATAGGGGTTACCATTTTAATTAACGAAGTTGACCATGGTCGACCATAGTTCCGCTATGGTCAGGGAATTAAAAATGCGACGTTGCACAACTTGGGAGCCTACTGGATATTCGTGCCAAATTTGGTCGATATCCGTCGAGCCATTCAGGAGTTGACCATGGTCAACCATAGTTCCGCTATGGTCAGGGAATTAAAAATGCGACGTTGCACAACTTGGGAGCCTACTGGATATTCGTGCCAAATTTGGTCGATATCCGTCAAGCCATTCAGGAGTTGACCATGGTCGACCATAGTTCCGCTATGGTCAGGGAATTGAAAATGCGACGTTGCACAACTTGGGAGCCTACTGGATATTCGTGCCAAATTTGGTCGATATCCGTCGAGCCGTTTGGCCGTGCATAGAAGGATAGACAGACAGACAGAGCGCATGCGCAGGGCGAACCGCTGGCTCTATCATGTTGAAATTTATATGGGACCTCAATGGGCCCTACCCGCTTAATCCCTGAGAATTACATTGAAATTGGGTGAAATCTTTGGTTACTACGGCTGTAACAAGGAAATTGAATCTATTTCACGCCAGCGCATGCGCAGAGCGCACCGAGGGTCCGATCATGCTGAAATTCATACTGGAACTCACTAGGCCTTCTCCAAACAACCCTTGAAAATTTGAGCGAAATTGAATCAAAATTGTGAAAGTTATGCGTGTTTGTTGAATTTAACGTTAGCGCATGCGCAGGGCGTACCGCTGGATCAATCATGTTGAAATTTGTATGGGACCTCAAGGGGCCTTATCCGCACCATCCCTCAAAATTTGAGCTGAATCAATCCAAAATCGTGGAAGTTATGGCTGTAACAAGGAAATGCTGACAGACTCACAGACTCACAGACTCACAGACCGACAGACACGGAACCAAATTTGTTCAGTAGGCTTTGAAACGCAAAATGCAAGTGGAAATTTTGATTTCTGAAGACAAAAATTTTTTGGCTCACGAAAGTGAACACAAGGCTTCCGCTGCTTCGCAGACTCGGAAGCAACATACCTATTTCCCGTCTAAAATTCTCCGAATTTGCTTTTGCTCTGGATTATTCAAGAGAATTCAGTGATGTATCAGCAGCAGCGGTCGACAGTCTATTTTTGTCCTTGCATGCCCTCCTACTGTCCAAGTGCTGATTGATAATGAATAAGAAAACCAAATACAATAAGACAACGACTAGCTAGGCGGATACCCACTTCAACATGCTCTCACAGTCCACCTCGGGCTCACCTCCATAACTGGTAGAACAGCTGTTCATCCAATACATATTATAGCTCATACAGCTTCTTTGACCAACGACGGTTTAAGTCTGTTTCGAATCGGTACGCGGAGAACTGTAGAGCCTCAAAGCCCACATAAAATATTTTTATTCCTCGGAAACAAGCGGGTTGCCGTTGTCGCGAGTTGATATACTTTTATGGACCTTCAAGTGTTTTTTTCTCCACTCCCTGGCCCCTTTACTCCGATCTAGTGATGTTTTTTTCTCCCAACGCCCCCTTTGCAGAACAATAAACATGAAAGTTGGAGCGGTCGACGCTTTGGTAAATGAATGCGCCCCCCCGTAGATTTTCATAGCTTTCCATAGCTACTCGTATATTTGCTCTCAATGGTATCACTCCAACCACATATATTTGATGAGTTCCGTAGTTCCATTAATTCACTATAGCCCTTCCTCTTGCAATCCATCACCGGGAAGCAGTACTGCTGCTCCTGGGTGCTCTAAATGGAATAATCAGAACGATAAAATGTAATGCGAGACTTGATCAACGAGGAAGATAGGAATCGCTTTTCAAGTGCGTAAATATTCGTGCAGCACCCTTATCAAGTAACAGTGAACGTTAAAGGTAATAAATCAATTATTAGATACCAGATTTCATAGTAATTGCCTGCTAGAAAAGTGAATGAAACACGATGGCAAATACACCGAAAAATAGGATTTGTACGACGAGTTAAGTTGCCCTTTGGTGTCAATTAATTATTTAGCTCGATTACCCGTGCACTTTACAGAACCAGTTCCATTCATAAATTCTGAGAATTACAGTGACAAAATATTCTGCCAGGAAGTGCATTACGATTGTGTCCTGAATGCAAATATTAATAATGGTCCAATAAGAACTGTAATGTTGAATGTATTGCCTTTATGACTGAGACGACCTCGATTATTCGTGCACTGCACAACAGTGAATTTGTTTAGTGCTATGCTCTGAATGTATTCGGTATGGGGAAACGCTGTATTTTCAGACAAAAAGACGTACAATTTGATCTTTTTATGCTTGAAATATTTCAGACAAACTGCTATAAGATATAACTTGGTCTGTTGATTGCAAAATGTCGAATTTAAAAGTCACTTATTTAGTTTACAAGTTTCTTAAAAAGCTATTCGTTGGGGTATAATTGTAATGACTATATTCAACAGATTCCGGTGTTGCAAGAAGAACCCTTTCTTCCCTAAATGGGAAGGTACCCCGTGCGCGAATATGATGTCCTCGTCCTTGCAGACCACGATAACAGAAGAATAGCCACATCACTTTCTTCTTGCATGTACGTGACGTTAAGAAGAAGAAGAAGAAGAAATATTTGTACTGGCATTTAAGAAATGAAAAATATAAAACAAATTAAATAAACACTCCAACATATACCAATGCCTGCCAGTTAAGAAGTTCATAAGAATTTGTGTAAACTGTCTGTATCACATCGAAATCAAATCATTAAAAAGGAAAATTAAATTTACAGCTGAATATTTATGAAAGTAAAAGAATTTGAGATAATAAATACTTCATTAAGTGACTCACACTTATAAAGTCCTTAGGATTGACATTATTGGAATAAGGCAATTTAATATCCTGCACAAGAACCTCGGTTGTAGAACTCAGTTCTGGTTAGAGGAATTCTTAAATTGCTATTGTTAAAAGTTCTGGTATAAGGTAGGCTAGAAATGCAAGCATCAAATGAACCCAATTCAAAAACTTTTAGACAAGACGAAAGCAAAAAACACTGTTTAATTTTTAGAACATTAAAGTTTTTATAGAGAACAACCGTGGGATACCGCATAGGTTTACATAAAATTACTTTAATTAGGGCATTTTGGACCTTTCAAATGAGTTGCGCATGTTCCACCCCACATGACAATGCCATAATTGATAACGGAACTAGCCAACGCCAAGTAAACAGATCGTAGCAGGTACTTTGGCAAAAAATCGCGAAAAACTTTGAATACGTGAAGCAGCTTTCTTAAATGGTTAATCACTGAGCTTATATGGTGCTTAAACTTCAATTTGTAATCAAACCAGACTCCCAGATATTTGCAAGTACCGGAAAAAGATGAACTGTTGCAGTTACACGTAACATATTGCATGGAACACGTGTACTCGCGTAGTTTCAGCTTTTCAGAACTGGGGCGGGGGATACTGGAAATTGAAAAATTCACAATTGACGTCTTTAAAACATTTAAACAAAGCTTGTTTCTATCCAACCATTGCTTAACCATGCTGAACTCGACGCTTGATTTACTTAGTAATTCACTGAAATCATCCCCCAACAAAAATCATTGCGTTAGTTAGTACTATTAGATATAATGTAGAACAATTTAGGGAAGATCAGAGAATTTGAGCATGTTGCTTCGATCGTGGTTGAATTCGTGGGGATCTTACCCTGACACTGAACCCGGGAGGATCTGATGAAAGACTAATTTTTGAGACTATTTCAAGATCATTTTCAGTACACTTAGGAGGTATTTTTCAAACATATATTTCGCTTTTACCCTTGTGATTTCGATGAAATTCACAAGGAGTCAGCCAGAATCGTTTCTCGAAGTGTTCAACTTGATCTGACAAGTTTTCTCCCTTCAGGAAACGAGCATACTACGAGCACTGTTAGTGAGGAAAGAGGCGCCTCGCTTAGTCATTTGCTTGGAAAGAACTTTGAAGAATCCCAATAATTCACAGTCGGCGCCCCAGCAGGGAAAAATAGGAAAAAGAGAAACGCATTGTATCAAACATCTTTTTAGAAATTCCAATCGGAGATCGGAGAAAAACAGCGGCAGTTGCATACGTTTGACAAGGGGTGACCCGACGACCGGACCGAACACGATATTCCCATGGACAACGAATAAAGGGGATGATTTATGTTGTCTTCCTTGAATAATATTTATGGTTCCATCTCTCCCCACACCTGAGTCAGGCCCCTTTATTTTCAAACCTTCGCCTCGCACTGTATAATAAACGATTGCTCCCAGATTTATACATCGTGGAATGCTTATGGCATGGTTTGGGTACCTACTACGTTACTGGGTACCTTACGGGGTTAAACTGACTTCATGTTATTGAAATATCAGCACAGTGACGATAACTGAATAGCAAGGTAAAGATGAGAAGGTGGTTCTGTATTCCTGGAGTAAGGTGAATAAAGAGTGTATAACTACTCATCTAACAACTACACTTCAACTCCCGCAGTGAAGTACGTATGGTCTTTGGAAAAATAACTAGATATTATGCAATCACTATAGGTAACAGGATTTTCCAAAAGAAAATCTAGACATTATTTCGAATATTACCGACTTGCAATACCGACACAGTGTACGTACAAGTTAGAGAAGGATTCCTAACTTGGCTGCTACAGTCGAAGGAGCTGAATCAAGGCCAACCAGGCGAGTTATACTTGAATATAGTAATTGCATTATAGGCGTATTTGGAATTAGGACCAGTTCTATAAATAATATTGCAAGACCGAGTAATCAGATTTGTTGCTGAAAATCGTGGAAGACTATCAACCATGACTAAAGCAAGAAAAGTGTACGTTTTTCCAGTCGTTGGGAGGGAGGCGAGAAGTTTGACTTGATTTCAACAGTGAAGAAGGTATCGTACCAAGGTAGTTGATTAAAATCTCTGATGGTGGTTGGAAGGGTGACGAAAACAAAAAGCAAACAAGCCCAGGACAATAATTTTCGATGCACAGGATACAAAACAGGAATACGTTTCTTCGTTCTAACGTAGACATGAAAGAAGACACTTTCGTGTTCGCACCTTCCTACCTCCTAACTCCTCCACGCTTTTCTGAATCAAGGAAATAAGGCGCTTTGATTCGAACGCAATACTGCAATTCTACAACAACCAAACAAAGCTATAAATATAACCGTTCAGGTTCTCTCCAAAAAAAAAAAGAAAAAAAAAGCGTGATGGCTACACAATACAAACACAATTCAGACAGGTATCGTACATTAGTCAATATATTATAAATAGTTGTCTGCTTGGAACTAGTAGAAGTTGGGCGAATCCAAAAAGGAGAAGTTACAACATAGGACACGTCCTGTTGAGTTTCCCTCATTTCAAGGACTAACCCCTTTTAAAGCTTAAGATATTTTACGTATTTAGATTCCAGATTTACGTATTGAAGTGTTTCGTTGGTGAGCATACAAGTGAAAATTTGAAATAATTTATTTCCGGCAATTTTACAGATAAGTACATAAATGAGTGCATAAAGTACAATGATGGAATAGGAGTAGTAGTAGTAGACACAGTACTGAAATACACATTAACTCTCAGTCATTGAAATACAAATGTAGCCCCCCCCCCCCCCCCCCCCCCCCCGATAGCAAAACAAGTGCCTACGGGGAAGCTGCTCAAATTACACATGTAAGTAGTAGGCAGTTGCATTTTTCATAAATTATTGGTATTTTAGATTCAATAGTGTGTACTTATCTTATAATATGTATTTACTCCAGTTGTAATTTACTTCTTAGTTTTGTTTTAGAAATTCAGGTATCTGTATTGTCTATTTTATATATTAACGTGCTTTAAAACGTTTTAGTTTATGTATTAAATTGAAAATAACTACTACAAGTTTCATAAAGAGTTAGGGGTAGGTACATGGTATTCTGAATAAAATACTGTGTGTTTTCGGTGTTCCAATCGGAATGTTTCTGATGAGCTTTTTAGATCATTTTTGGTTTATTATTTTCAATAATGAAACATTGGAATCGAGCAAGAAAAAAAATTCTTACCCCCCCTCAAAATTCCATGGTTTACGTTTCAAGGTATGTAGAATCCAAAACTGCAATAAAAATATTTCTGTCTGTCCGCCGTACGCCGTACGGGCCACTTTTCTTAGTTAACATGAAACAAAATTGATGAAATTCGGGTTATAGGTTCCGTTCGGGGTCTAGTTGGTCCTCGAAGCTCTACGTTACTGTCAGTCATCCATCTCTAAGGGGTTCAAAATAGGGGTTGAAATTTTCAGAACGCCGTAGCTCGAAAACTTTCGACAGAAGGGTATGGTTTTTTTACTTTATTAAATTTGCCTTGAGCTAAACAATTTTATTAGACCACCCGGTACGTCCAGCCGTTCGTGTGCACCAAAAAGCTTCGTCAACAAGATCGTGAATCAAACGGTATAAATCCGGCCCGGATATCATAACTAGGGATCATCTGCTTATAATCAAGGATGGCTGTATGAAGTCGAGTTTTTTGTTCTGCGATATTATTTCATTTGACAAGTGATGGACTATTGGATTTTGTTGGTAGGTACTTCTGAAACTTGAACAAACGTTGAAGTATTATTGATGGGTAAATTATTAAACAATGGCAAATTATTACTCAACGGCAAATTATTACACAACGGTAAATTATTACACAACGGTAAATTATTTCATAACGGTAAATTATTACACAACGGTAAATTATTACACAACGGCTCATCTACCCAGAAGGGGCTGGATTTTTTAGATAGGTACTTTTGCAACTTGAACAACCGTTGAAGTATTATTGATGGGTAAATTACTACACAATGGCAAATTATTACACAACGGCTCATCTACCCAGAAGGGGCTGGATTTTGTTGATAGGTACTTTTGCAACTTGAACAACCGTTGAAGTATTATTGATGGGTAAATTATGACACAGTGGCAAATTATTACAAAACGTCAAATTCGGTAAATCATTACACAACGGTAAATTATTACACAACGGCTCATCTACCAAGAAGGGGCTGGATTTTGTTGACAGGTACTTTTGCAACCTGAACAACCGTCGAAGTATTATTGATGGGCAAATTATTACACAACGGTTCATTATTCTATCTCCGTGGAAGGGGAACCTATACAGGCAAATTATTACACAACGGTTTAGGTAGGTACCTAGTAACGAGTACGGGGTTAGATACTAACCTACGGAGGGTCCGCGATCTACATAACAAGTGTAGAATAGTACATATGTTATATACGGTATTCTGTACAAAATAATAAACCGTTGTGGAGGGATTTGCAGCGTTTTTAATTGATGCTGCTGTTTGTGAATATATATAGTTAGAGTGGCTATTTATTATCTGCTTCGCTTTGAACGACGCAACGATCGTACAAATGACTTTCAGCAGCCGATCCTACTCCTCGCTCAATCCTCTGCTACTTACATACATAACCCACCAGCCTCTTCTCATTCCAATATACCTTCTAAATCTAAGTTTCAGACAGATGTATCGCTACATTTGCCTCTATTGTCTAATTACTTTATTGTTTTTAATTTCATGTACCTATATCGCTAAACATTTTACTAGCAACCATACACCGAGCGTATAATGGCGGATTATCGTTGAACGTTTACACGAGGGAAATAAGTAGTCGTAAGGGTAATAAGTATAGAAATAAGTAAGTTCAGAAAACTACTAACATAAATACACCCATTTTCGTCCTGTCTAACCTGCCACCATCGAAACAACGTAGTTAAAATTCGGCTTTGAAAGAAAAAAATTTAACAGTGAAATTGAATTTCCGGTGGTAGGTAGTGAAAAGAATTTTCTGGAAAGGATTGGAGAGAATGCGAGGGGCTTTGATGTGGGTAACGCTCAGCCATCGTACGCATCTTTTCAGTATAGAACTACCTCACTTTTTATGACGCTCAGAGCCCCTCCTTTTTAACATCCGAGTAAAAAATATACTGACCACAGCAAGGGATTTTCCCTGTTTGTAGCTGAATACCACTCACGAAGTTCTTGAAATTGCGTTTTTCGTTGTTATAAGGAGATTGATGTTGTTGAAAATGATCTCATAATAAACAGCGATCATGCAAGAAATCTGTTCTCAAATGCGATTTCAATGTAAGGTAACGTTAATGGGTGGGGAGCTCGATTCCAAAGACTTAGGGCCGTATGCAAGAACTCACCTTTAATAAAAGGACCGTTCCTTCCTTTTAACTTCCTTTAAACTTAAAGGGAAGCTAAAAGGGGGGTCCCTTTTAAAAACGGAATGCAGAGATCAACCTTATCCGTAAAGGGAACCTTTTCGAGTAAAGGATCTTTTAAGGGACACAGCTGCAATAGCTTCCCCCAGACCAACTTCAAGCTTAATCTTTCTACTTATCAGTTGTTTCTGTTGATTTCGTTGTCGTTGGGTTATCTCGAAAATTTCGTTCTTGATGTTTTCATCTTAAAACGGTCAAGAGAAAGACTGAAAATGTCTGAAAAACGCTGCACAGTCCTTGTCACATGGGTTTATTATTATTATTTATGTTGGCTGTTCATTTATTGTTTCTTTCATGCGTAATGATCGAAATAGTGGCCCCTAAAACAAATTAGGTACACTCTTTTTTTTTTAACTGTCTTTGATCATTGAAAGTGCCATTTAATCGTCTTGATCCACGTGTTGACACTTTTTCCGGTGTTATTGTACAAACTGATGGTGATTTCAGACGATTTCCCAGGTTTTTCACTCATAAAATCCTTGTCACATGGGTTTATTATTCTATTGGACATACCTACAGAAATGTTGGCTGTTTATTTATTGCTTATTTCATATAAAATAATTGAAATACCTATTTCTGGTGGTTTCCACCAATTTTGGCCCCCAAAACTTGAACTAGGTACGCTTCTTTTTGTATTCGCTCAGCAAAAAAATTGTTTTCTTCAAATTATCTTTGATCATTGATAGTACCATTTAATCGTCTTGATCCACCTGTTGACACTTTTTCCAGTGTTATTCTACAAATTGATGGCAATTTCAGACGATTTCCCAGGTTTTTGACTCATAAAAAAAATCAATTTCGGTAGCTGAACATCTGGTAGAACCTCAATTTTCTACTCTTTGGTCAAAATCGACTTCATATTCGGTCTTCTCGTCCCCAAAAACATGAAAAACGATACCTTAAAAGCTCATTTTACAGACATGTTACTAAAACACAAAAAGTACCTATTTTTATACACATTTTCACTCATAACACCCCTGGGCATATTCCGATCGGGCTGAAAAGTTTCGGGACACAACTAGGGCCCAAATGGAGCATGTGTGCGAAAGAGCGAATTTTTTAGACCGAAAATGAAGCCTGTGCACGTGATACGGCGTACGGCGGGCGGACATTGCATTTTTGGAATCTACGCACCTTGAAACGGAAAAGAAAAAATTTTGAGGGGGCGTTGTTAAAATTTGTTGCTGACCGAAAACGTAAGCTTTTAACATGAGTGAAACCAAGTACCTCATGAAATTACTGGAATTATTGCTGGAGAATAAGCACATCATAGAGAACAAGCAGTCGGATGCTGTCTCCAATTCTGCAAAGAAGGCAGCATGGGAGGAGATCACTAAGAAATTTAACGAGGAACCTGCTCATACCAAGGCAAGTCATAAATGATTATTGCTAGTGGGTCCTAAATTTTGGGAATTTGACACGCGTTCGGTTGTTTCGTTCTATCATAATGAAACGACAGCTTTTCAAAAATAACATAATTTGGATATTTGGGACCCGTGTTCTGTGTACCCATGGTAGGTAGAATGAATGAATACTTATAACGTAGGACACCGCTCAGCATGAGAGAAATGCGTTCCTTATTGTGAAAAATTCCCCTTGTTTCAGAGAACCTTATCCCAACTTATGAAATGTTGGGATAACATTAAAACTAAAAAAAAAGAGCTTGCAGATATGAAAAGGGCACGGATGAGCACAGGTGGTGGCAAGCCTCCGAGTACTCCACCATCAACAGAGGAGGGAGTCCAGATGGAAGCCCTGGTGACCAATGTCACTGATATTGAAACACAATAATTAATTCGAAAATATCTCATTGAACTTTGAACTACCTATGTATCATGTTCACGACCTAAAACCAGCTCCTTGAAGCTAAAAGGAGCTATAAGGTACCTCGCGACCAGCCTTACAACTTTAGGAAGGTTCCTTCAAATTAAAAGGCTTCCTTATAATTCCAGACCGATTTAAGGTACGGCAGATTAACGAAGGCGTTGAGGAAGATCTCTGCATTAGAAATTTGCGAAAGGAACGTAAAAGGGCAGTCCCTTTAGATTAAAGGAGGTCTCCTTAAAGACAGCTGTTATCAGTAGTAAAGGGAGTTCTCTGCATCGGAACTTTAATAGAAGGATTCCTAAAGGCTCCCTTAAGGAGACCTTTTATTAAAGGTGAGTTCTTGCATACGGCCCTGAGATCTTCCTCAACGCCTTCGTTAATCTGCCGTACCTTAAATCGGTCTGGAATTATAAGGAAGCCTTTTAATTTGAAGGAACCTTCCTAAAGTTGTAAGGCTGGTCGCGAGGTACCTTATAGCTCCTTTTAGCTTCAAGGAGCTTGTTTTAGGTCGTGAACATGATACATAGGTAGTTCAAAGTTCAATGAGATATTTTCGAATTAATTATTGTGTTTCAATATCAGTGACATTGGTCACCAGGGCTTCCATCTGGACTCCCTCCTCTGTTGATGGTGGAGTACTCGGAGGCTTGCCACCACCTGTGCTCATCCGTGCCCTTTTCATATCTGCAAGCTCTTTTTTTAGCGAATTTTCGAAGAAAAGGAAGCTATTGTTCTCTGTCCAAAATTTTTAAAACTCGAATTTCCGAAAGATTTTTATACCAAAATCCGTTTCAGACCATCCTGAATTCCCTGCCGAAAGACACCAAAAATTATATGTATATATGTAATTCTGAAGAAAGTGGGCAGTTAGACGATTGCTAAAACAATAGTTTTTATTAAGTTAGGTAGGTAAGTACAACAGAAGTAGAGTGAAAATAAACCAGAAACACAATTCAACTTACCTAAAACAATAGAATTGAATAAAAGTCCCTTTCCACGGGTTTTTTATAATGAAGGTAAGTAACAATATTTATTTCGAAAGGAGTTCCACAATTAGAAGGTGATATTATGACGAAGAGAAAATACTGGAATAAGAATAACAAACACTCGAAACCAGAGTTATTATAACCTTCCTCGTACAGGATGGCGGCGGTCAAGACAACAAACAAGAACACAATACAATCCGCCTGGAGCGCTAGAATGGTAGTGGTACAGTACTCTTAGTAGGTAGGTAGGTAGGTAGCTAATAGTAGGTACCTACACTAAATTATTAGGAATATAATTTACACCTCCATTGGTCGGAGACTCTTTGTCCACAGGAAAAGAGTATGGAACTAATTTAGAGCTATGGAAAAAATTCGCAGCCCTATGGTTCGTATTACAATCCACCTCATAGATAGATGAAGATACTCTCGTTGTTATTGTAAAAGGTCCTGTCCTAACCGCATCTAATTTATTTCTATTTAATCTATTGCCATTAGAAACGTAAACTAAATCACCCTCTTGAAATTCGTAGTCTTTCCTACCTTGATCTACCCGCTTCTTATTCCTCTCAAAACTCACTCTAGAATTTTCGAGCGCTTTTCGACGATCTGCAATCAAATCAGTGTCTTGTTTCAGTTCAGCAGGAATTATATCGGATGTGATCCCATATAAGAGATAAGCGGGCGAAAATTTCGTTGTTCCATGAGGCGTATCATTGTATTCCTTGATGCAAGACTCAGCAATAGTAGTCCACGACACCGTAGCATCCGTCTCATGTATTCGACAACGTATCCGATTCACCAAAGTTTGATTCAACCGTTCATTTAATCCATTAGATTGTGGATTGTCTACTGTTGTGTAGAGCAGTTGAATTCCCTTGTTGTCCAAATATGTTCTAAAATTCCTTGAATTGAACGCACCATATTGATCTACTAGCAGCATTTTAATGTTGTTCCCTGCTGCCACTGGGCCGAGCAGGTTGATGAAATCAGTAGCACCTTGGCCACGAGAAGTTCGGATCCACGCATACCTCGAAAAATGATCGACCAGTAAATGCATGTATTTCTTAGTCGAATTATTCCCAGCAAAACCACCAATCGTGTCGATGGACATGACATGATAAGGATGTTCTGCAGGACCCAACTTAGAGAGCAATCCAATAGCCCTTCCAGTTCTCGATTTACTTTTAACACACACCTCACAAGCTCTACAAAATTGAGTTATGAGATGATCCATGTTTTTAAAATAGTAGAAGGGCCTTAATTTTTCAGCTATCTGACCGGTGCCAATATGCCCGTAGAATAGGTGGATTTTTCCAATCAAGTCCAGTCCCAATTTTTCTGACACATAGATTCGCTTCCTGTTGTTCAGCATCTTGAAGCTAATCTTGTCCTCTTTAAACACCTTCTTCGAAGCCCCAATTTCATCCGAAATTGTCGCTTGATCACGTATAATGTCATCCAGTTGAATCATATTGACTACCTTCAAACAGTCATCCTCACGTTCAAAGCTCTCCAGAACCGGGTTTCGGGACAAGGCATCAGCCTCTATGTTGTCCTTGCCTTCCTTATAAATGACTTTGAAGTCGTACTGCGACAGATACAACATCAAGTCACCCAACGCCTCATCTGTTCGCGATTTACATTTTAAATTAACAAGCGGTTTATGATCCGATGTCACAGTAAAAGCCTTGCCTATGAGATAATGTTGCCAATAAACAATTGCCTCTTTTATTGCTAGGCATTCCAAATACATTATTTCTTTCTTCATTTGAAAAGGAGTTAATTTTTTTGAAAAATAACCAACAGGATGTAGAATACCATCTGCTTGTGGCTGCTTCAGAACTGCACCCAGACCCAAACGGCTTGCATCAACTTCAATAACTATGTCTTTGTCGTGGTCGTAAATCGCCAAGACTGGCTCAGTACATAGATATCTCTTCATGTCCTGAAAACAAGATTCACAGTCATCCGACCATATAAATTTCTCGTTCTTTTTCAGTAGATTATGTAGTGGCGCTAACCGTTCAGTACAACGATCAATGAATTTCCGGTAGAAGTTGATCTTCCCCAGGAGTTGACGGACCATCTTGCGAGTCGTAGGACGATGAAATTCTCTTATCGCAATCAAGTTATCTTTGATCGGGCGAACCTTGCCACATTCTATAACATGGCCTAAATATTTCACCGATTGCATAGCAAAACCACATTTTGTTAGCTTTAGTTTGAGTCCTTCTTGCTTAACTGCTTCAAACACCAAGGCCAAGTGCTCCAAGTGCTCCTCAAAAGATTTAGAAAAAATCAAAATATCGTCAATGTAATTTACGCAAAATCTAGTCAACTTGTGCTTACGCAAAATACCCGCCAAAATTCGTTGAAAGATAGCTGGTGAGTTTTTAAAACCAAACGGAAGAACTTTCCACTGCCAGTGACCTTTTTGAGTTATAAATGCCGTCTTTTTCCGGTCTTTCATTCGAAGAGGTATAGACCAAAAAGCCGAGTTTATATCCAGTGCAGTAAACCAACAACAGTCACCCACATTCACCACTAGATCGTCGATTCTCGGAAATGGTTGCGGCTCCGGTACCACTATTTTGTTGAGTTCTCGAAAATCAACACAGAGCCTCGTTCGTTTCCCGTCCTCTTTCTTAAAAGCCAAAGTCACAGGTGCTGCAAAAGGTGAGCTTGATTCTTCAATCAAATCATTCTCTAATAACCTGGAAATTTGTGCGTCTATCTCCTCTTGATCAGGATATGAACATCTATATGGTTTTCGCGAAATATATCTGTCCTCCTTCAGCTTAATGTGAGCCTCACCACCTCCAACTATACCCACATCAAACTTACCATTGGCAAAACACTTATCATAAGCACTTAACAACTGCACAATGTCTTGCCGTTGATTCCGATCCAAATGTTCTAAATGTATTCCAGGGGAATCCGTATCATGTTTCAACGTCGGCCACGCTGATTTATCCTCCCTGGTGTCACTCTTCAATAGACCTTTGTCAATGGTCACGTTGTTCACGTCAATGACGGCGTCCTTAGCTTTCTGTCTGATCCGTAGATTTTCATCTTGTATAAGTTTAAACTTTTTTATCGCATCTAATCCAAGTAATAAATCATAATTGAAGTTACTGTTTTTAACAACAAACAGATTCAATGTATCCTCGACTTCTCCTATTCTTAAACGTAGGCTAGCCCGGCTTTTGCAAAAATTCACACCGCTTATAGTTTTCAAAATACTTCCATCAGAATGTAATTTTGATTTCAATAAACGTACAAGCTTTTCATTAACCAATGAGCAAGTCGAACCATTATCATAAACAGCTGTCACTGCCATATTTCCATCCACTAGTACTTTAATCTTGATCAACGTACATGGTGTGAATTTTTCCGGGCCCTTTAGTTTTTTTTCCTGTTTTCATTATCCATATCGATCCCCAAAAACTCAGTCTCAAGGACGTCATGCAATTCAGTCAAATTAACTGCATTTTTATTTTGCATTGGTCTATTCCTGCATACTGACACTGGATGAAAACGATTTTTAAAACCAAGACCCTCGCATATGGTGCATGGTCTTCTATCCAACTCGGGCAGTTTTTCGGTCTTCTTCCTAACTATATTATCAGTCTTCTTTGTCTCCACATGTTGCTTTTCTTCAAATCTTTTATGTATAACGTAAGAATCATTAAATTTTTTTAGTTCCCTCACAAGATCATCAATAGTCACAATCTTATCCCTATCAAGCCTATCCTGAACATCAAGAGGTAAATTATACACTATTTGATAAATTCTATAAGTTTCGGGCATATTGTTGTCCGCTTCCAAAAGTAAGCGTTCTTTCTTGAGTACATAGTCTATCAGCGAACCAAACATATACTTGTAATTAAATGCTGCACGAATTGCAGTCCAACTCTTTTTCCCATAAACCAATAAAAATGAAGATTTCCAAACCTCCCAATCAGCTAACGGTAACTTAATTAAACTTGAACTGTACCATTCCATTACATTCCCATCTAGAAAAAGTTTCAAGGCTTCAACTCTGGTGGGACCATCGAGTATTTTAAATCTAATACATTCTTTCTCAAAAGAAGTAATCCAACTTACAGCTTCTTGTTTGCCATTAAACTTACTAACCAAAAATTTGTGCTCTATCTCACTTAAAGTTACTTCATAGGTAGTTGAAATACGACCTTCCAACTCCTTGATACGTTTAATCAAAAAAACTTCATTGGCTGTTTTTGTTCCTCCTAAAGCAATATTGAAGGCACTAGCTTCATCTAAATTATATTCTTCTAGATAGTGATCACCAATTCTGAAGTTATCATCTTCATCCAAATATATCTGAAGCAACTCTGGTTTACAAGCTACAGCAACTTTTCTGTAACCTCCCACTTTAGTGATGGAATCTTTACTACTTACAATCGTTTTAATAGCTAATAGTCCTTTGTGTAAGTCCAAATCCTTCATCTGATCTGGTATGCCAAACCATACAATCTTGTCCACCGACAGCGCAGTTAATTCAAACTTTTCTTCTCCTTTCTTGACAATATGAACGTGTAGTTTCTTACTTGGAGCCATAGTTGAGTAGACTTTATTCAATTTGTAATTCTGAAGAAAGTGGGCAGTTAGACGATTGCTAAAACAATAGTTTTTATTAAGTTAGGTAGGTAAGTACAACAGAAGTAGAGTGAAAATAAACCAGAAACACAATTCAACTTACCTAAAACAATAGAATTGAATAAAAGTCCATTTCCACGGGTTTTTTATAATGAAGGTAAGTAACAATATTTATTTCGAAAGGAGTTCCACAATTAGAAGGTAATATTATGACGAAGAGAAAATACTGGAATAAGAATAACAAACACTCGAAACCAGAGTTATTATAACCTTCCTCGTACAGGATGGCGGCGGTCAAGACAACAAACAAGAACACAATACAATCCGCCTGGAGCGCTAGAATGGTAGTGGTACAGTACTCTTAGTAGGTAGGTAGGTAGGTAGCTAATAGTAGGTACCTACACTAAATTATTAGGAATATAATTTACATATATATATATATATATATATATTTATATATATATTTATATATTTATATATATATTTATATATTTATATATATATTTATATATGTATGTGTCATTCCAGACGATAACTCTCGAAAGAATTGAGATAAAAAGTTCAAATTTGCACGAAAAATCTGTCTTGGCAATCGACAGGCTAAGTTCGAAGATGGGCAGAATCGGGTGACCCTAAGGGGGAGTTTTGGGGAGTTTTAGGGGGGGGAAATTACCCATAAATTCCCAAAATGAAAAAGTCTGACAAGTGACACCTCATTTTAAAGGTTTTTGTACGCTGAACACGATGGTGAAATCAGAATTGCGATATCTCATTCCGTTCTCAAACTGGAGCACTTTGAAGATGAAGGAACGTGGTTATTTCTTGAGATGTTCTTCCTGGTTCGTCTGCTCTAATCTGATAACGGAATGGGATATCGCAATTCTGACTTCACCATCGTGTTCAGCGTTGGAAAATCTACAAACCGAGGTGTTACTCGGCAAAAAATGGAACAAAAAATTTGTTACGTACCCAATACCTACTCTTCTGGTATTCAAAACATTTTTGATTTCCCCCTCCCCCTCCTTCCACCCCAAATTTTACTTTGCGTTAAACTACTCCTGTTTTAATTTTGTATGGTATCAAGTTGGGAAAACATTGGCCGAAAATTAATTTTCAGAACATTTTAGGCGGAGGAGGAAGATGCCGAAAACTTCGAAAATTCGCTCTTATAGCCATGCTGCATGACTGTGGTTTTTTGGTTTATTATTTTCAATAATGAACCATTGGAATCGAGCATGAAAAAAAAAATTCTTACCCCCCCTCAAAATTTGATGGTTTACGTTTCAAGGTATGTAGAATCCAAAACTGCAATAAAAATATTTCTGTCTGTCCGCCGTACGCCGTACGCCGTACGGGCCACTTTTCTTAGTTACCATGAAAGAAAATTGATGAAATTCGGGTTATAGGTTCCGTTCGCTGTCTAGTTGGTCCTCGAAGCTCGACGTTACTGTGAGTCATCTCTAAGGGGTTCAAAATAGGGGTTGAAATTTTCAAAACGCCTATACCATTTTTTTACGTAAATATTTTTACGGTTTTAAATAGTTCTTGAACTTGCGAGTTTTTTAAGACCATCCGGAGCATCGTACGTCCAGCCGTTCGTTCACAGTAAGGCCCCGAAGTTTGCACCGACAGGCATTTTCGACTCCAGTGTGAATGAAATTGTATACAATTCAAACCAAATCTCGTAACCAGAGACGCGCCCACAATAGGAATTTGTGAATACGGCCAATCATTGGTAGGGATCACCTGATTATATTGGCGGAGTATGAAGTCGAGTTGGTTGTTCTGTGATATTATTTCATTTGAAAAATGATGGCTCTGTTGGAGTTTGTTGGTAGGTAGTGAAACTTGAACAAACGTTGAAGTATTATTGATGGGTAAATTATTACTACGGTAAATCATTACTCAACGGTAAATTATTACACAACGGTTCATTATACCATCTACGTAGAAGGGGCTGGAGTTTGTTGGTAGGTACTTTTGCAACTTTTTTCACTCCTCATCAACAATTTCTTTTCAGAACTTCATTGTGTGTGTTTCTTTTTGTTAGGTACTGTTTGTCATCGGCAGAATTATTTTAGCAACATTTAACTCGTGATTTAGGTAGGTGCCTAGTAACGTGTACGGGGTTAGGTACTAACCTACGGAGGGTCTGCGATCTACATTATATGTATTGAGTAGTACATATCATAAATTATATAGACGGATTATCTATACATAGAGCTGTGATCTGTAACGGAAGGGTATTCTATACAAAATAATAAACCGTTGTGCAGGGATTTGCAGCGTTTTAGTTTTAATGTTATCCCAACATTTCATAAGTTGGGATAAGGTTCTCTGAAACAAGGGGAATTTTTCACAATAAGGAACGCATTTCTCTCATGCTGAGCGGTGTCCTACGTTATAAGCATTCATTCATTCTACCTACCATGGGTACACAGAACACGGGTCCCAAATATCCAAATTATGTTATTTTTGAAAAGCTGTCGTTTCATTATGATAGAACGAAACAACCGAACGCGTGTCGTGTTCCCAAAATTTAGGAGCCACTAGCAATAATCATATATGACTTGCCTTGGTATGAGCAGGTTCCTCGTTAAATTTCTTAGTGATCTCCTCCCATGCTGCCTTCTTTGCAGAATTGGAGACAGCATCCGACTGCTTGTTCTCTATGATGTGCTTATTCTCCAGCACTAATTTCATGAGGTACTTGGTTTCACTCATGTTAAAACGCTTACGTTTTCGGTCAGCAACAAATTTTAACAACGGCCCCTCAAATTTTTTTCTTTTCCGTTTCAAGGTGCGTAGATTCCAAAAATGAAATGTCCGCCCGCCGTACGCCGTATCACGTGCACAGGCTTCATTTTCGGTCTAAAAAATTCGCTCTTTCGCACACATGCTCCATTTGGGCCCTAGTTGTGTCCCGAAACTTTTCAGCCCGATCGGAATATGCCCAGGGGTGTTATGAGTGAAAATGTGTATAAAAATAGGTACTTTTTGTGTTTTAGTAACATGTCTGTAAAATGAGCTTTTAAGGTATCGTTTTTCATGTTTTTGGGGACGAGAAGACCGAATATGAAGTCGATTTTGACCAAAGAGTAGAAAATTGAGGTTCTACCAGATGTTCAGCTCCCGAAATTGATTTTTTTTATGAGTCAAAAACCTGGGAAATCGTCTGAAATTACCATCAATTTGTAGAATAACACTGGAAAAAGTGTCAACAGGTGGATCAAGACGATTAAATGGTACTATCAATGATCAAAAATAATTTGAAGAAAACAATTTTTTTGCTGAGCGAATACAAAAGAAGCGTACCTAGTTCAAGTTTTGGGGGCCAAAATTGGTGGAAACCACCAGAAATAGCTATTTCAATTATTTTATATGAAATAAGCAATAAATAAACAGCCAACATTTCTGTAGGTATGTCCAATAGAATAATAAACCCATGTGACAAGGATTTTTTGAGTGAAAAACCTGGGAAATCGTCTGAAATCACCATCAGTTTGTACAATAACACCGGAAAAAGTGTCAACACGTGGATCAAGACGATTAAATGGCACTTTCAATGATCAAAGACAGTTAAAAAAAAAAGAGTGTACCTAATTTGTTTTAGGGGCCACTATTTCGATCATTACGCATGAAAGAAACAATAAATGAACAGCCAACATAAATAATAATAATGAACCCATGTGACAAGGACTTTGCAGCGTTTTTCACACATTTTCAGTCTTTCTCTTGACCGTTTTAAGATGAAAACATCAAGAACGAAATTTCCGAGATAACCCAACGACAACGAAATCAACAGAAACAACTGATAAGGAGAAAGATTAAGCTTGAAGTTGGTCTGGGGGAAGCTATTGCAGCTAAGTGTCCCTTAAACGATCCTTTACTCGAAAAGGTTCCCTTTACGGATAAGGTTGATCTCTGCATTCCGTTTTTAAAAGGGACCCCCCTTTTAGCTTCCCTTTAAGTTTAAAGGAAGTTAAAAGGAAGGAACGGTCCTTTTATTAAAGGTGAGTTCTTGCATACGGCCCTCACTATTGAGAATAATAATCCAAAATTTATCCCTCCCCCAACGCATTCAAAATTTGATGGTTTCGACTTCAAGGTACCTGCGTAAAATCCGAAAATGGAATGAAAAAAAAAATGTCTGTCCGTTGGCAAATTTCTGTCCAAATAGGTGTATGTAGGTTTTTATTTCTGTCCAAATAGCTTTGATATCAATACCTTTGATATCTATAGCTTTGATGAAATAGATACTATAACATTGATAAAATAGATACTATAGCTTGGATAAAATAGATACTATAGCTAGAAATTAAATAGATACTATAGGTTTGATAAAATAGATACTATAGCTTTGATAAAATAGATATAAAATAGATACCAAATAGCTTTGATATCTATTTTAGCCTGATACCAGTATTCGGTGTGGACGGACCGGAACTGAATAGTAACCCAGGGTACGTTTTTCTTCCTTGAGGCAAGTGCACCCTCAGCCGGCCAAAAGAACTTGGAACAAGGGGCGACAAAATAAAAAGGAAGAGGGACCCGGAGGGAAGGCGAGACTACTTGAATGACAAGGTGAGATCAAAAGATTTCGAGCCCTCTCGCTCATACAAACATTGGGAAGCCTTTGCTCGAAGTGGAAGTGTGCGTTGAATACAGTAGGAACCTACTTGGGTGTCGGGCATAGCTGGTGCGAACGAAGGATTAAAGGTGGATGGTGCAACCGAGCGGGGTTACACGTTTTCCTGTTATCCTTCTTCCCTTTTACCACCTAAAGGGATGAGGGGGTAAGGTGATTCCGAGAGAGACTGAATCCTCTACGATCTTCAAGGAGCTAATCCTTGATAATCTGTTTGAACTTACTTTTTCCCCTCTTTTAAAGGGCTCTAATCTCAGGCGTAGGTAACTATAGTAGGATTAGGAATGAAACGCTGGTTGAGGTTGAGGACGAGGAAAATATTATCGTACAGGGCATTATCTCCGTAATTCAATGAACCGCTTTCAACCCCCCCCCCCCCCCCCCCCACATCACAACATACAAGGTCCCAGACAAGGTTTCTCATTTATTAACGCTAATTTAATAATAATAAAATAGTACAACTATTTGTATTTTAACAGGGCTACAACACATACTAGTATTACCATACAAAATTGTTTACGTAGTTCGCCAAATTAACTGTATCTTTGCAGGGTTTAAAATGGTAAATTCTTTCCAGAAGAGAACAATTTTCAAGAAAGACATGAATAAAGACCATTTTCTCCACTTGATCCAAAATTTTCAGCCCAGATGTACAGCTTTAATTCGATTTTTGGATCCTCAGATTCTTGGCACATGAAGCAACAAATTTTGAGGAGGCGCTGAAAACCTTTCTTTCATGGTCGATCCAAGCACGGTAGAAAACCAATTTAAAACAGGAGGAAACCAATGCTCAAGGCCATGAAACTACTGCACGAAGCTGCTGGGTAACACCTGTGTTCGGTTCTTGAGAATCGGTCAGGAGGAATGATAGACGGTCAAAGCCGACGTTTCGATAGGTATCTAATTTATTACCCATCCTCAGGGTAATTACTAAAAATGATAAATTAGCTACTAAAAATAACAAATTACGAATTTTGCAAATTGAATTCAACATTCACACATAAACATACGGATTGAAAAGTCAGTGACCAAGCCACCAAGTTTCCCGTGGGCAAATCGACAGTCAGACGCCTTCGTAAAACAAGAGGAAACAGCTCAGCAGAGATCCTCAAATTAGAAGCTTGAGGCCGGTGAAATTCGCACTAAATATGAATTATTAATTCGCTGATGGATCGTTCAGCATCTACTGGGTTCAGTACGAAACACTGCCCCCTCTCATTAAGAAAATCTCCATTTTATTCGCCAGGAGAACGGAGGGAATAAAACCGTTTAGCCGTCCCTCACGTGGGTCTTTTTCGTCAAGAACCATCGTGGAAACGTCTGAACTCCCAAGCAGCACCATTATTCACAGACACTGTGTCCAGTGAATTTTTGGATTATTAAGTGCCATCCCAGGATCATCCTCACCCTTGCCGCCTGCAGAGAAGTGACGTATCCCTGGACTCTACAACCACGTCAAAACTCGAGGAACTAGCCAGCCTTGAGGAACACGCCATTCCTCTATCCGCCTCCTCGACGCCACCGAAGGTAAAATACGTCTTACATTTACCATGGGAGTAATACGCGACGCGAGTGACGGGGAATACAGGAGAGCACTAGGGACCATATGAAAGTTAGAAATACTTATAATACAGAACTTTACATAAGCATAAATTCAGTTTTACTGTCTTCGCCAGTAAATTATTATAAAGTACGTGCATGCATGAAAAGTTCTTATATAATACATATCAATCCTAAGTGCCTCACACAGATCGTACGCCAGCGGGAGGAGTTGGTGTTTAGTTTAAAACTGGGTACTAGTGTCGTATGCTACCTACCAAAATCTCGCCACCTACGAAGCCCGTACGACCGTGTCGTATGCTACCTACCGCTCGGCGGTTTCAAACCTACACATTCTCCACTGTTGAGCGATAGGTTGTTTTTGGTTGTTGTTGTGTAGACGATTGAAGTTAGTTGTGAGACTGTTGGACTATCGTCACCTCTTGTTTGTAATCGCAAGTTTGAAGGGCATGTTACCAGTATGGATCAGTTTAATAGCGAGTCGTGGCCAGTGCAGTTCGGCGAAATGAATATCGGGCATCTCTATCGACATATTATTTACAACGATGAGACGTGTGTGTCGTTTTTGAAGGGAAAAGGCGTGCTGCCAAAACTACCGGGAAAATGTACAAAAGATAGGAATGGGATAGTGTGTGACGGTGAACTGAAAGAATATTCAAAAAACTCTAGGAAACGAAACAGTGAAGGTCAAATAATAAAAACTGTTTTCTTAAGGTGTAAAAACAAGGGATGCCAAACGTATTATTCAATACGCCGAACCAACAAATTTTTTACCTCTCATGACATAAACGGCCGGTGCAACAGTGGGTTGTCACTATGTGAAATTGTTGAGCTCGTTTGGTTTTGGGCACATTTAGTCCCTGTAGTTGATGTTTGCAAATGGACAGAGAGAGGTAACCATACAGTTGTTGATTGGTACAATTTATGCCGTGACGTCTGTGTGGATATGTACAAAAGGCGCGGTAAAATGGGAGGGCCTGGTCAAGAACTACAAATCGATGAGTCTTTATTTCAAGGGAAGCGCAAGTACAACCGGGGCCGACTTCTCGCAAGTAATCGAACTGCCCCTGTAACACTGGATTCCGACGACGATGACGATTCCGAAGAAACTGGCAACGATAGGAATTATGGCAGTCGTGTACAAGGACCCTGGGTGTTCGGAATGTGTTGTCGCCGCCAGGATGGCATAATATAAAGCAGAGAGGAGCTGGAAATTTATTAGAACGACAACTAATCGAAGAATGGTGGAGATCGGTTAATCCGACCAACGTGTTTGAGGCTTTTTTCAACGATTTGAGGACTACCACGGATTGACGACCACGGCTCAAGGTGATGACGATCTTCTAATGAAGAGAATCTAATTTAAGGTAAGATTCCACAATTGTGTGTTTTAACGATTTCAGTTTGTAGGTAGCATATTATGACACGGTCGAATGGGACTCGTAGGTAGCGGGATTTTTGGTAGGTAGCATACGACACGATGAAAGTGACGGTAGGTAGCATATATGACACTAGTACCTAAAACTGTAAGAGCAACAGTTAAGCTTGCGGAGACCAGCTCAGTTCGCGCATGTCAAAGGTGCACAACTAAGGTCAACTCCCAAACAATACCTTACGCTTACACTAATAAAACAATACTTTACTCGAAACGTTGGTCTAAATCGTATATCAATGCTCATGACTGATTCTGACGAACCGAACCCTGGTGTTGCCGCATACGTTCAAGAACTCACAACAACTGCTACTGAGTAAAGTATACCTAAAGAACACTTTGGTGGTGTAATTGTTTATTTCACTGACACAAAGTACGTGCAATGGAAATGGACATTACGAGTACATCACATTTTTACTCCCACGTTCATTATCTAACTTCAACAAAGCTTCAATAATGCAGCGGGGGTGCAACCGTAGAACATCGTTTGGCAATAACGAGAACATCGAGCAAAGGGTTTCACTGGACAAATTTAAATATCAGCCAGCACGAGTTTCGACGATACAATCTCGTTTACCCCACCACAGCCAGTGCCGGTACATTTTTTTTTTCTTCCGCAAACGGCACCAACATTAACCGTCGAACCCAATTCTGACCGTAACCACATGATCATTAGGTTGGTAATTAATGAAAATTTTAATTGAGAGGTACTAGACCTAGGGAACGGTATCGAGGTAAATCTGTATAGGGGTCAACTTGCGGGGCCACAACGCTGGGAGACATATCGGTGGGGAACGCGCGATTCCGCCATTAGCCATTCGTTCGACTTGTGAAAGTTTTTTCTAACGTAATCTAACTACGAGTATGTCAAATGGTGCCGGTAACCACGAGCGATATTTTCAATGTTTCACCGAGGGAAAACCTCTCGGACAGCTTCGTGTGATTCTGAATTTTCACACGAATTCATATTCGGAGTATACCAGTAGTTGCAGTGTTGGGTACTGCCTTCGAAGATTAACGAATAACTCAACACGTGGGCATGAGAAGCCCAAAGGCGAGTTTCATAGCTGGTTTGAACAACCCTGAGTAGGAGCCAGCCACACGTCCACCACATATTATTCTTTATGGACTACAGTCACTAACAAGACTAAGGAGTGGGTGTTACCTCTGGATTATTGTTACTATGATTACGAATAACCGTTCCATGTTGTGCCTGACTTGCTAGGCCCTCGTGTCACTGCATCCACTCAATTATGTTTCGAACCTTTGCAAGGCACAGGCAACAGGCCAGGTGTCGCTGCGTCTCAGAAGTTTACGTGCCACAAGGTAATAACCAGACCAGGTATGTACTTCCAGATCTCAACGCCCCACTGCAAAAATACTGTCCGTCCGCTGTTCTTTGCACTTTTCTTGGCCACCGTGAACCAAAATGAAGCTTGGTCTGTAGGTCCCACTGGGGTCTAGTTAGTCCGCGAAGCTCGGCGTTACTGTCAGTCATCTATCTCTAGGGGGTCAAAAACAGAGGTTGAGATTTTCAAAAAGCCGTAGCTCAGAAAGTTTCAGCAAAAGGGTTTTGTTATTATGACGTCTATAAATAATTCCGAACTTAAAGTTTTACAATACTACGGGGACAAATTCGGTAGAAATCCGATATAATTACGGTTGTTTCGTACATTGTTTGACAACATGGCATTTTTCACTTAGGTACTACTCAAGGACTGAAATCACGGCAATTGAAATCAAATTCAAATCCAAACAATATTTAGTGAAAATTTAGGTCAAACTCAAACTTGCTAAAAGTTTGGAGAACTTACTTTGAGTTCATTTTATTAATTTCCATAATGAAACATTTTGAATTAAATGAAACGCTGAACCTATCGAGAAAACTTTTTTATGATTTACGTTTCAAGGTGTAGGTACTTAATAATCCAAAACTCAAATTAGGAAAAAAGGCAATACCACTAAAATTAATTCCACTGTTTGGGACTGAAGTGTAAGCGGTAGGTACAGTAAAGTGGGCAGGAGGGTAATCAATTCAGAAAAATAATAAACCGTCGGCGGAGGGAGAATTGCAAACTTTGCCCTGTGCGAAAATCCATTTTTTTGCCGGACGCCCAGTGCGGCTCTTACTTAGGACTCGAGCGACATTTGTGAATGGTTTTATGTATACATGTACGTTATGTCTGTACCGCGATAGGAGACCCTAGGAACCGTCATAAAAATCTAAAATTTTGATAGAATACACTCCTTGGGCCTCCAGAATTTGCTGTAGTTTTTGGTGTCTCGACCACGGCAGAGAGAGGCGACGCAAGAGCCAAAACAGAGGCACAGGCTTACGACTTCAGATTTTCTGGATACACAGTTTGGGACCGTGACGGAACCAGTGAGTGGCGCCATAAAATCAAAAAAGCGTGGTGAGTTTGTGGTAGGTAGATGTTGTATTCGTTTTACTGGAGATGCGTGAGGCTACAACTGTTCAGCCCATGAAAAGCAAAAGTTGTTTATCCTTGCCCCAGAAAATCAGTACCTAATAAGAATCCAACTCCAATCTATTTGGAGAAAGGCAACAGCTTCGAATAATAAAAATCGGCGTGACCTCGATGGAAATTTTACGAGCTGTCAGCTGATTTAGGATGAGAGTTGTAGGGTAGAATAATTTATTCTAAAAAATGGAAAACAAAAATGGAATGATATACCCCCAAGTGACGTTAGAGATAATTTGAGTGACATACGGAATATTTCACGAAGGTACTATAAGGCGTCAAAAGAAGAGGAGGAAAAAAAAATTATAAGTAGGCTGTTAATTTATTATAAACTGAAGTGAAAGTGTGACAAGCACGGCAGATCTTTATTATTAGTATTCGAAAATGTTACCTTCAAGTAGCAGTATGACCAACGTTGTTCATTTTTACCCATTCTACTCTTCAGTATTAGATACTACCTCATATCGAAGTACGTAAACTGAGTAAATGGATTAAAATCAGTTTCAAACCCAATCCACAGTGTACTTGAATATTTGCGATCGGACACACATAAACTAATTGTAAGCGTGTGACGCTATCCAACTTGGCTCACTTTGAACGCCTCTAGTTGTTAGATATTGAACATTTAAACGCATATGTACCAACATCAAATGTGTTCGTTCGGTACCTGAGAAACACTCAGAGGCCCAACGTCGTTCATTATGACCTACTCAGAAATCTTTGAAGTGTCCAGAGGGTCAGAATCCAGACCACAGTCTGAAAATAATGTTCAATCTGGGACAATACAAGACATTAAGGTCTTTAGGGACATTCGTGTTGGAACCTATCTAACTTCAAAATCATGTTGACCCAATTACGTTGTTCAATTTCGAACAGATTGGCGCACTGGGGCTGAGCGGATGTGGATCAATGTGAATTCCAACATTAATAACAATTATTACAGCTATAATAATAGCAATCATTATAGTTCAGAATTGTTCGAATAGTTGAATCTTTCTGGCACAAGTTAGGCAGGGGTTTCGAAATTTCCATCTTTGATCATTTTGAATCTCTCAAGCTGCTCAGTATTGGACAGCATGACGCAGTTTTACTAAACGAACATCATGTATGTATGAGTGAGACTACTAGGACAAGGGGACCTTCAAAGATTATCATGACGTTCAAAGCTGATCTTGAATTCTCAATCTTGGAACGAAAACAAGCGAGATGAAACGCTAAACCTGGGACATCATGATACATTATTTGGATTAGAGAAATGTTTGGAAAAATCAGTATTTGAGGGAGAGATCCAGGATTATTACTACAGTGAGCGTTCACTGTTCAATTTGCGCGGATTATTGTTCGTAAGGCCCATAGGATGACGAGCCGACCCACCCCGTCGCCAACAATCGAAACGGCATAACTATACCTACTACCGCCACGTGAGTGATTTATTAACCAGCGTCTCCCGCAGGGCGTATCGCTGTGAGTCAACAGAAATGAGGGGTGGTCAACCCCAGCCGTGTAAGCCATTCTCAGATTAGGATGTTTCAATCCATCCATCATCCTCAGTACCAGTCGTTGTCCCACTTACCGTTTACCGCGAGCACGGAATCAATGTTGGGAATAAAATATCTACCTGCTCCGAGTTTATCATGCCTAACTCATACATCACAAGGTAAACTGTGATACTGAGAACGTTAGAAGAAGGTACGTAGTTTTATAGAAATGTAAGGTTTCCGTAGTTTTATACCTTTCGTTTCCGTCGCCCCAACAAAGAAGAAAGCTGACACCTTGAGATCCCGGTATTTTTCGTCGTCACGGTTCGTCACACTTTTCGGTGTCTTCAGTGCAAAAGCGCAGCACTGCTTTTGTTTCAAATCGGCGTGAGGCTGCTGCAAAAACTCTCTATTTTAAAGTTTGGATGGCGATTGTGCAAGTACGCTGAAACCAATCATGGACCGCTGGTGACGATTTACCAGCATAAGATCATCAGGAAGGCAATGAAATCGGGCAAACATTATTCAGATGTCCACGCTTCCATTGGGCTGATAGCTGAAGAAAGAGCTTGAGAGAAGGAAGACTAACTAGTTGGGAAAGGCAACTCCAAGTTGCAGTTATCACATGGCAACTATGATGGTGAAAGCTAATAAGCAGCATAGATTGTATCGAAAACAAACATTATATTAACATTCCTATACATAGACAAGCATGTTATGCATGTTAAGGTTTCAGTTGATGTTCAAACATCAGCCAACTGCATAGTGAGCTCGGCTGTGACCACAGTTTATTATACTACGGAATCCGTAAGCGGATGCGCTAAATCATCATAGAAAATGAACCAACTCCCACTGAAGTTACCAGTTGAACACAAACCAGTCTCCATACCCTGTTTCTATGTTCAGTGAAGTCCTTGGCTTATATACTTGTAGTTTATAAGCTCAATGCCAGCGACTCAACCCTCCTTGAAAACGGCTGAATAAACGGCCAAAACGCGGGAACTTGGCTCTTTATTGACCGATCCTCAACAAAACCTGAATTACTATATATATATATTTATATATAAGTATAAATTTTTGTTAAAAATCTAGGGATGAATTCAGGATGCTCTGAAACGGATTTGCCTATGAAAAAAAAATTCAAAAAATTCATGTTCTGAAAATTTTGGACCCGTTGCAATAGCTTCATTTTGTTTGAAAATTTGCTAAAAGGATTGCTTGAGACAAAGTCTGGAGAATGCCAACTCGTCGAGGTGCAGCAAATGAAGGAGAATGTGCTGAAATTCCTGGATGGCTAGTAAGTAATATTTAGTGATGTTCCCCAATAGATTTGTGTTTCATGGTCCTTCAGGGTTGAAAACAGGAAACAGCGGGATTTTTGATTGAGTTGAAGTGATGAAGAATAGGTACTTCTTTAGTACTACTTCTAATTGTAGAGTGGGTAGTTCTAAGTTATGCAACAGACAATGTAAAAATGGGAGTAGATGGAAGAACAAGACTCACCATCAACTAGAAGATAAGCAGACTGGTTGAAGAGGTTGAGGATGATCGGAGCGAAGACTTGATGATTCAGCGTGTGAAGGATGTTGTCCCGAACGTTCAAAAACCGCAAAGAAACAGTATCCTCAAACAAACCCGGTGGCAAAGTCCTCAAAGAGTTACCCGTAAGGTAAACTTTTCCTAAAAATTCCAAGTCAATGAGCGCGCCCGGGTCGAGAGCTTCGATCTTATTTCGCTCCAAAAGCAACTCTTCGAGTGCCGGCATCTCTTTGAAGGTGCCCTCCGCAATGTACGTGAGAGCGTTGAGGCTGAGGTCCAACCTGCGCAGCCTGGTTAGTCCGCGGAAAGTTTCTTTGGTCACTACAGTCAACTGATTACCGTGAAGTTCCAGCTCTTCGAGGCTGTACAGGGCCGAAAAAGCTCCTTCGTGGATGAGACTCAGGTTGTTTCTGTCGATGTATAACTTTCTGAGGGACGGCAGCGAAACGAAAACTTCCCTGTTCAACTCGCTGATACGGTTCTCGCCGAGAGTGATCACTTTCAAATCGGGCAAAAAGGAGATGGAGAACTTCTTGAGAGTCATGATCCTGTTCCTTGTCAAACCCAAGTCCTGGAGGAGCGTCAGGTTCGCGAAAGCGAACGGCTCCACGGTCTCAATATTGGCGTATACGATTTCAAAGGTTTTCAACTTGCTCAGTTGTTTCAACGCCCGGGTAGGCACGTAACTAAGCTGCGTCAACGACCTCACGTTGAGGATCATTTTCGTTAGATGTCTCTGAGATCGGAACCAAGTCCAGACCGGAGAATCTTCGGATTCGCCAGAGTTGAACATCCAGCAGTTTGCGCTTGAAGCGTTGCCGTGCTCGTTGCGCGGCTCGCAGACGCAGAACATGTTGAGGTCATGTTCTTGTTGGAGGTCGCAAATGTTCAGCGCACGCTCGGAGGCGGTAGTTGGGCGCGTATGGTCGAGGCGCCGTTTCTTGTCTTCGTAACGGCCTTGGCTCCGCGCCACCAGGAGCAGCACCGTCAATAGCACCACCCCCTTCATAGGTGCCCCTGTGGACAGGGAAAACAACAGGTTACCTAAATTTTTACTGAATGCTCAACAAACAAAGATTCAAATTATACACAACTGTCATTGCATTCCGATAAAACCAACCCATTTTCTAACAAATTCATCCCTAATTTTAGTTGCAATGACGCAAGAGGTGAAAGTATTCAGAATGATATTCCCATGGGACGGAGAGAGAGAAGCTGCTAACACTATCATAATTTGGTTGCTTGATACCGTAACTTCCACATTCATAAGACAGTTATTCAGAAGATAATAACGAGGAGTGCCCATAGCTTCTGTCTACATTACTTTCCCATTTTTAAATGAAAGCCGGTTCCAATCTAAGAATTTGGAGACCAACCGCACTCTCCTACGATGAATAGTTCATTTTCTATAGCTCGTATTTTCGGCAACAAAAATGACGTCACTGCCCCCTCTCGCCAGTACGGGGACCGCCTTGCCCAGTGTGACGTCACTTGTTGCAGAAACTACGAAAGTTCATAGAAAAAGACGCGGTTTGATCTAAAAACTCGTAGAATGGAATTTAATTCCATTCAGAAACATAAACAGACGTCATGGGTACTCCTCACTGAGTCTTTTTCTACATCGTAATTTAGGTCATAGTTTATAGTCTTCTTAAATGGTCCACTTCCCCTTACATACTACTGAGGATATGTCTGTTTGCATTCCTGACAAGCTTTAAACGGTACCGAGGATTAATGGGTATGAATCTGTAACAGTGTGACCCTGTTCTCGATACATTTTTTCTTCCGGTGGAGACGGGGTCGCTTGGGGAAGCCTAATCGATATACCTTCTTAACGGGCGATGATCTCGCTGGTCTAGAAGGGGGACTCTCGAGGGTCCACCCCCACTGTCACATTCTGTCACAAATCGTAAAGATTTTTTGAGTGGCGCGTGCATTTGTTTCAAATAGTATTCTGTAATGTGAAGCCAAAAGGCAAATGACAGCTGCAAGTGTCAACAGGTGAATCAAAACAATCAATAGTCAAAGATAATCTGTAAAAAAAAAAGAAAAAAAAGATCATAATTCGTGTTTTGGGGGGCCAAAGTTGGTGGAAACAATCAGAAATAGCTACTTCAACTATTTCACATGAAATAAACAATAAATGAACAGCCAATATTTCTTTAGGTGTGTCCAATAGAATAATAAATCCATGTGACAAGGACTTAACAGCGTTTTACTAAGAAGACTGAAAAAATTCCAAGTTCAAAGAACCACTTAATAATGTAGGTTAGACAAAATTCATTAAAAAAGAATGAGTAGTTTGAGAAAAAAAATTTCGGGTTTATTATTTTGGGCTTGGTCCCGCACCACAAACATTATGTAAATATAAAATCTTCGTCCATCTCAATTTGGAGTTGCGATCAAAATATCAATTTCTTTTATGCAACTCCAACCTCTTACTTTCCACACCAAACAGTTCATTCGCAGAGAAATTCATGACATATCAAGGCCAAATATGATTTTGATCTAATTTACGTCAAGTTTCGTCGAATAGCCTTCTGCGAACAAGTGTATACAACGGTGGGCTTGAAAAATATTATTCTTCCTCTTAAATATTGAATGTTGAGTTTATAGAGGATGCTATTGAGTGGGAATATGATACTATTCTCTGACACACCAACGTAGTTCATTATCAACATGATTAGTGATCATTACAATCGCGAGCATTAGGCAGGCACCAATTGTTAATTTACTTGTAGTCGTCTCCATAGGATACATGGTATCATGTAGTGTACCTATTTGTTACCATGCTCAGTCATGAGCTACAAAAAATAAGTAGCCTGTTTGATCATACTGGTATCAGGCAGCTACAAAAAGTTATGTGAACATGTATGTAAACATTATATATCATACACATAGCTTCGTCAGTCGCTCCACCCTCGAGGGTCCACCCCCACTGTCACATTCTGTCACAAATCGTAAAGATTTTTTGAGTGGCGCGTGCATTTGTTTCAAATAGTATTCTGTAATGTGAAGCCAAAAGGCAAATGACAGCTGCAAGCAACAGATTCATACTGCGTGAGTATGATATAACTGGAAATAAATAGGCAGCTGAATTTCCAGCGTTTCACTCCGTACATTTTCCATGATTCTAGTTAGCCCTTTGACATAAAGGAAAAAAGGAGAAAAACCTCAGCACGCGGGTAGGTAGGTACCTTATAACCTGAGAGGTAATTTTCAGATCTGAACAGAGTTCCCCTCTTCATCTCGTCACACCTTTTTGCGGTGGAAGCAAAGAGTGCCTTGGAAAGAGATTTCGTGTAGGGGGCGAGCTAATTAGAATTCCCCGTTATGAAAAGAATGAGGAAAACTAGGGAGGAGCCTTGACAAGATTGTTTAAGTACGAGTTAATTTAGGGCTTTGAAGTTGGGGGTTTAAATCTGGTTGAAGAGGAACCCTTGAAGCCGGGTGTTCGCTCAAACAGATGTCTACCGTGGAGCGACTGACGAAGCTATGTGTATGATATATAATGTTTACATACATGTTCACATAACTTTTTGTAGCTGCCTGATACCAGTATGATCAAACAGGCTACTTATTTTTTGTAGCTCGTGACTGAGCATGGTAACAAATAGGTACACTACATGATACCATGTATCCTATGGAGACGACTACAAGTAAATTAACAATTGGTGCCTGCCTAATGCTCGCGATTGTAATGATCACTAATCATGTTGATAATGAACTACGTTGGTGTGTCAGAGAATAATATCATATTCCCACTCAATAGCATCCTCTATAAACTCAACATTCAATATTTAAGAGGAAGAATAATATTTTTCAAGCCCACCGTTGTATACACTTGTTCGCAGAAGGCTATTCGAGCTTGATATGTCATGAATTTCTCTGCGAATGAACTGTTTGGTGTGGAAAGTAAGAGGTTGGGGTTGCATAAAAGAAATTGATATTTTGATCGCAACTCCAAATTGAGATGGATGAAGATTTTATATTTACATAATGTTTGTGGTGCGGTACCAAGCCCAAAATAATAAACCCGAAATTTTTTTTCTCAAACTACTCATTCTTTTTTAATGAATTTTGTCTAACCTACATTATTAAGTGGTTCATTGAACTTGGAATTTTTTCAATCTTCTTAGTAAAACGCTGTTGAGTCCTTGTCACATGGATTTATTATTCTATTGGACACACCTAAAGAAATATTGGCTGTTCATTTATTGTTTCTTTCATGTGAAATAGTTGAAGTAGCTATTTCTGATTGTTTCCACCAACTTTGGCCCCCCAAAACACGAATTATGATCTTTTTTTTCTTTTTTTTTACAGATTATCTTTGACTATTGATTGTTTTGATTCACCTGTTGACACTCAAATGATTGACGATTTCAGGTAATTTCCCAGGTTTTTGACTCATTAAAAATAAATTCTGGGAGCTGAACCTTCGTTACATCCTCAATTCTTCATTTTTGGTCGAAACCAACTTCATATTCGGTATTCTCGCCCTAAAAAACATGAAAAACGGTACATCTCAAGCTCATGTTCACTAAAACCTCAACAAAACGCTGCAAAAATTCTTTGTCACATGGGTTTATTATTCTACTGGACAAACGTACAGAAATTTTGTCTGTTCATTTATTGTTCTTTTTGATGGTCTCCACCAATTTTGGCTCCCAAAAACACGAATTAGGCTCGGCTTTTTTTACACATTATCTTTGATCGTTGATAGTACCATTTAATTGTACTGATTCACCTGCTAATAGTACATCTAGTGTTATTATACAAATGTATTGTGATTTCAGACAATTTCCCAGGTTTTTGACTCATAATAAATGAATTGCGGGAGCTTAACCTTAGTTCCAACCTCAATTCTTCACTCTTCGGTCAAAATCAACTTAATTTTCGGTCTTCTCGCCCTGAAAAACATGGGAAACGGCACCTCACACGCTCATGTTCACTAAAACCTCAAAAATCCCTCGAAAACCCCTATCGTTACACCCTTTTTCTCCCATAACACCCCTGGGTGCATGCCAATCGGGCTGCCGAGCCTCGGAGCACAACTAGGACCCGAATGTGTTCCCAAATGGGGACCCAAACTGTGTGCGGAAAGACGACGGTTTTAGACCAAAATTTAACGTAAATTTAAGGCTGAAACTTCGTTACCTCAATTTTCCACTCTTTGGTCAAAATCTACTTCAGATTCGGTTTTCTCGTCCTAAAAAACATGGAAAACGATATCTCAAAAGCTCATGTTACTAAAACAAAACAAAAAAACCTATTTTATACCCATTTTTCACCCATAACACCCCTGGGTATTCCGCTCGGGCTGTATCAGTTCCCACCCACTGCGATCTACAAGATCTCTTGTAGTTTCCGAACGGGCTGCAAAGTTTCAGGACACAACTAGGGCCCAAATAGAGCCTGCGGGCGGAAGAACGAATTTTTTAGACCGAAAATAAAGTAGATATGCACCATAAGGCTTACGGCGGACGGACATTATTTTTCGAACCTAGCACCTTGAAACGTAAAAGAAACCGTTTTGAGAGGGTTTTATAAACAATTGTTGCTAGGCGAATACATAGGTGTATTAATCGCAGGATAATAAACCAAAACGAGAAAATACCACGGAGAATCATAAAACAGGAATGTTGTGTAACATCTGTTGGAATTATATTTTTATTACGTATATTTGGGTATCACCCAGTTTCCAAATTTTGAATTTCTCCGCCCTCCAATTATTTCTAGTTTTAATTTCCGTTTTACGCAAGTTACTAGACTTACCAGTTGACAGGGGTACATCAGGTTCAGGAAATTCATTCCGACTTCCGCCTGTATAAATATACAAGTTGGGTAAGTCAAGATGATATCAGCGGGCAAAGGATAGGTAGGGATGATAACAAATAGTAACTCGAGCTCTTCTGTTTTATTGCCGGCTTGTTTAAATATGTGAACCACCAGCAATCAGCATTAGACCCCCGATACGCGGGATAATTTTCAACACGGTCCAATTAACGCTCCTGGTGTGGTGGTAACAGCAGAACACGTCTACCTCCCCCACCGGCCCCATCATTACACGATTACCCTAAACATCGCCTACAACTCATACTCAGCCGAGATTATGATCCTCTAAAGTTGCGAAGGTCGCGAAACCAACTCCAGCATCCGTTTCAACTAATAGGCCATCAAGGGAGATGGCGGTGTCATAGTCGCGGTCATTAAGCGCAAAGATAGAGTCGCTATACCCCCCAATTTCCCTCCGGGCGTGGCCGAAACATCAAAGGCAGCAACCCCGACCTGCCCAAATTATCAATTCCACGTGACGGCTCTTCTAGGGAATCTAATGAACAGTGGAATCGGTGGCCAACGCACTGCATTATCAACATAATACTTACTTCTTGTATGTTGATAATATCAGGTACAGTGGATTTCATCGGGCCCCTTCACACGGAGGATCCTGGTATGATGGACCGGTCTGAAACTGAAGAATATTCTGAAGTTCCTCATCACACGACAGGCGACTATCTGTAGGTGCCTGACAGGCTGATGTTACATTGGTCCCAATTGCTTCATTGAGGCAGTGGAGACGTCCGACCGACCGCGTCCTCGAAATTTTGCTTATTTGCTCGTGTTGTGATTTTCGTTTATTATAAACAATGAACCTTCGGAATCGAGCATGAAAAACATTTCTAACCCCCCCAAACAACTCAAAATTTGATGGTTTACGTTTCAAGGTATGTAGGATCCGAAAATAAAATCTCCGACTCCAAAATTTCTGTCTGTCCGTCGTACGCCGTACTTCGCAATTTTCTTGCTTACCATGAACCAAAATTAACGAAATTTGGTCTGTAGGTCCCTTTTGGGGTCTAGTTGGTCCTCGAAGCTCGGCTTTACTGGCAATCATCTCTAAGGGGTAAAAAATAGGGGTTGACATTTTCAGAACGCCGTAGCTCAAAAACTTCCAGTAGAAGGGTATGGTTTTTTTAACGTTTTTAAATTGATCTTGAACTAAAGAATTTTTTGAGACCACTCGGAGCACTGTATGACCAGCCGTTCGTTTGCACCGAAAAGCTTCGTCAACATGATCGTGAATGAAACGGTATAATTACGGCCCAGATATCATCACTAGGGAGCACCTGATATAATCACGGATGACTGTATGAAGTCGAGTTGGTTTTTCTGTAATATTATTTCATCTGAAAAAAACGATGGATCTCTTGGATTTTGTTAATGGGTACTTTTGCAATTTGAAGAAACCTTGAAGTATTATTGGGTAAATTATTACACAACGGTTTATTATACTATCTACGCATAAGGGGCAACTATACAGATAAATGATTATACAACGGTTCATTATTTGCCTTATGCTCCATGAATAACTACAAATAATTCATTATTGAATTATTGAATCCCGCGCATTTGTATGAAACTCAATTCCGGGGCCGGCTCCAGTATTCGATTAGGGTTTTCCTGGTGAGAGGGGGGGAGGGGAGAAAACAGTGATCTACGCAGAAGGAGCATCTACACAGGTAAATAATAAACCTTTGTGTAATAATTTGCTGAGTTTTTTTTTTTCGTGTGTGCTTTTGGTGCAATATTTTCTACACTTAATACACCTTTGGTATCGAGCATGAAAGATAAATTTAATACCTCCACAAAACTTGATGGTTTGCATTCCCAAGGTATGTAGAATCCGCAAACGGAATACAAAATTTTAGTTCATCCGCCGTACGCCGAAATTGGCATTTTCCTTAGTTACAATGAACTAAAATAAATGAAATTTGGTTTGTAGTGTCCCAGTTGGGGTATAGTTGGACTGCGAAGCTCGGCGTTACAGTCAGTCATCTCAAAGGGGTATTTGAGTTGGTAAGGTACTTGATAATATCGTTACCTATAAAAAAGAGGGATAATTCACGTCGATGGGAATCAACCAAACTCAAGATTCTAGGCGGAAATAGATAATAAGTCCATGAATATCACAGTTGTAAACGCTAAAGCTCAACATTTCTCGGATACGGAAATAAGCGAGCGAGCCTGGCTCTCTAATGCGTCCCGATAAATAGGATTGTAATCAGTTTTACTGGAGACAAAAAACGAATAGCTCTCAAGACATCAATTGAAGGTATTCAAAACACATAATAACTGCCAACCTTCTTATGGAGAAGTCGTATTTCCTCTTTTTCGTTTCTTGTTGGAAGTATTAAACGACGAAGAAATCACCATGGATTCGTAGATATCAATGATCCGTTGAGTAATTGGAATTCTATGCGTTCATTGAAATCAATGAATAAGACCAGATGGAAATATGGCAAGTATATATAAAACTAACAAAAACTATGTATTCAGACAGCAAGCAATATAGAATTATAATTGAAACCTTAGGAAAAGGAACTGAAGTTTCATAGTGTTTTATGATTATTCTAATTTACGCAAACGTACAGACAACTACTATTTTTAATGAACTTGCATATTTTAGGAATATTTTCAGCGCTTTTCTTGCAGTTTTTGATGAGAGAATTTCGAATATTTCTATAGCGACGGCTAGATTTTAAGTTATAGCATTGTGCAGGTACAGTTGATTTTAATGAAAGTTCGGAAATAAACTGTTGTAGGCATTCAAATTCCTGGCGAATGGAGTTTGAAAATACAGTAGGGAAGAGATTGGGTGATGGATGTCGTTGAAGCTTTCCAATCGTAGAGCAATGTACCATTAAACCAAAATAAACAATTTTCTATGCACTCTGTCATTCATTGAACCATACATGTATGTCATTAGGAATTTATTTCGGGAGAAATCTCAATTCTGATGGAAATTGGAAGGGAAATAATCTCGTATGGCCCATTTCACTCGCCCACTCAGAATGGTCAGATTTCATTTCACACACCCTCCAGCAAGGGATTCATTACAGGTATTTAGATGGATCTCAATTCTCTATCTCCCGCATCGAGTACTGCTTCCACTGAGACCTTTGATAGGTAAAATCCTTTTTCATTAATATAATAGTTTCGCTGATGTACCACTGTACACACACCGTGTATCAAGCTATATTTAAAAACGCTGCAATGTCCTTGTCAAATGGCTTTATTATTCTCGAATGAATAGGGCACGATTGGAACCTCACTGAACAGACCCACAAAGATATATTTAACGGTTTTAAAGACAAATATTAGGTTACTATTTCTAAAAATAATAAACTAATTCTAATAAATTGTCACTGAATTGTCTTGATTCACCTACTAATACTACCTCCTGTGTTATTACATAAATGTCTGGTAATTACAGCCATTTTCACAGTTTTTTGACCCATGAATATTGAGTTTTGAGAGGTAAAACTTTTTCAGAATCTCAAGCCTTCACTCTTTGTTCAAAATCAACTTCATATTGTCTGGTCTCATCGCCCTAAAAAACATGGAAAACGACATCTCACAAGCCCAAGTTCACTAAAACCTCAAAAATACCTCGAAAAGCACTATTTTTACGGCCATTTTTTTCCCCCACAGCACCCCTGGGTGTATGCCGATCGGGCTGCCGAATTTTGGAGCACAACTACGACCTAAATGTGTTCCCAAATGATGAAGCGCGGAAGAACGACGATTTTAGACGAACATTTAACCAAAATTCAAGGCTGAAACTTCGTTAGCACCTCAATTTTCCAATCTTTGGTCAAAATCGACTTCAATTCGTTCTAAACCCGAAAATGATGCCGGTATGCACGATACGGCGGATAGACACTGCATTTTATGAATCTACACACCTTGAAATGTAAAAGAACAAATTTGAGGGGGTGTTAATAAATTTTTTGCTGAGCGAATGCATAGGTGAACGGAATAACAAACCAATAATGCGACTTAGAAGGTACCGTAGCATTGGACATTTGATGTAATAAGTCAACTCCGGGAAGTAGTTTTGTACCAAACGTTGAGGAAAGCACTTTCTGATGATTTTGACGATAGATGAATTCATCATAACCCCCACCGATGAAATCGTCAGTTATCTAGAACTATGCACATTACTACCCACCCTCCACCATCCCCCACCACCAATCTGAAACGGTCCTTGACAACCGTACATTTATTCTTATTGCGGTAGGACACGGTAAAGAACGTGTAAGTAACAGATAGAAAAAGAGTCCTTCCGAAGGAACCTAATCCTCCCTCCACTCAACTGTAAAGTGACGCTAAAGAGGTAGATGGGCCGGAAAAATCCTCTCCGCCCCAATTCGAACCGCGTTGGCGTCACAAAAGTAGTCGTTAAGGTGAATTTCTCAAAGCGATATTTTCTCGCGGAAATGCGGTGTGATTGCTTCCATATATCAACCGCCAAAAAAAAACTCGGTTGAACGGTCTTCTTATTACTCTTGGTCATTCTAACGGTAAATATTCCAAAAAAGTTTTTCATCAAGAACATTCATAACACCGCTTCCGAATTTCTCGCCTCGCTGGGTTTTTTCTGTTTTAATGAAATCTCGGGGTAGGAAAAAAAACCATTTGTGTAACAGGTTGCTCTACTACGGATTACACTTGAAACCCATCTAAATTTTATTAATTTTCCATATAATAGTAGAAAGCTTTTCATAGGTACTAACAGAGTATAACAGAGACGGCTCAATGTAATAACGAATGCTCTCTAAGAAATCAAAATCGTTCATTATTTACACTGTATGAGCGCATAGCGAGGTGGGGTCATGAGGTCATTGGTGGGGTCATGATGTTATCTTGGGCGTTTATCGTAACTGATGATTCTGACAGTGTTGAGAATACCTAATTTGCCCACCATAATGTTATCATTTCTAATCACATTCAAGTTCTAAAATGCCTGAATATGGCATGGTGTCTTGAGCGCTAGGTAGGGTTGGTTTGGATAGGCCGCAGGAGGGAGGAGAATGTGCCCCGTTGAAGTTGTTTACGGATAGCAGGCGCCCCAGGTTTTAACCACAATGAGCGGTAGATGACGTGCCAGCATCCCAGGATTTCACCACAATGAATGCCAGACCTTTTCGTGAGGCATATCCCAGGTTTTCACCACAATGGATGTGTGATGGAAAGGTAGGAGAGAGAGAGAAGTCGCGGGTAGGAATGAGGCCGGTAGAATGAAGAGCTGGGCGAGCCGGGCGCCTTATAAAGGTGCCTCAACCTCGTATCCCGTCTACCAACAACCGTTAACAACGGTTGGGAGTCATTGGGAGTTGATGGAGGGAGACTCTTCTGGGCTTCTACCGAGGCTTTGCACAGCTCGTCTCAATTCAATTCAATTTTTTATTCCTTGTTATGTATTGGTTTAAATCTTACATATTTACATCTGAGTGGTATAGAGGACTACCACGACATATGGGTATCTTCCAATTCTCAATTACTCCTCACCGTCACCCCCACCATTTTCCTTTTTATTAAACAATATAAAGTTTAATAAAACACTATAATAAAGTTACTATCTACCATTAATTTTGCTTATATCTCGAACTGTTCAATGAACTGAAACTCATCAATATAACCGCTGACCTTGGAAATGTAGAACCGGTTAGTCCAAAATCCAGTTTCAGCATTTAAGGCCATGTTCCAAATAACCCAAGTCATAATCTAAAACGTTACACGACCATAAGCCCAGTGGATGTTAAAGAAGTTACATTCACATTATTATTTAAGTAGGTAATTATTAAATAAAAATATTAAAAATACTAAATGAATATTAGGGCAGAATTGAAAAAGTTCACAAAGCAGTAAAATAGTAGATAATATCCCAAACTTCCAGATGCCCGGGATTCGATTCCTTGGTGGGGAACGAAATTCAACCAGTTCTCGGATAAATGGAAGCAATCGGCAATAAAAACGGGCTACAATGGCTAACCTCAAATTGAATAAAAAGGAAAATATGAAACCTCTACACCGCAAGGTAGCGGAATATAATGAAACATTTATTTGTGAATTCAGAAGAATGATGAAAATTATATGCGTTCATAATACGTATCAGGAAAATTAAACCAACATTTTCGGTAGGTACTCATTTTTCGGGTTTCTACTTTTATTTTTGTCTTGCGGAGAATTGGGTGCGGGGACTTGAAATGTGTGATCCCGTACTCAAATGAGAAGAAAACGATGCTCTTTTTTGGTGCTGACGTGGGGTGGCGGATTGGAACTTGACTCGTAATAATTGCTTTCTTGTGGGCTAAAGGACACAATACAACGAATCAGCTTTTATATTTTTCTTCTGTAGGTAATCCAACTTGAAACCTGTCACCGCTAGAGATCGTAACGTACGGTATAACGTATAAGGGATGGAGTTATCTGAGGGGGCAATGAGCCGTGAGCCAAAAAGGGGGAGTCGAGGACTTTTTTCGCAAATATTTTGTTGACTCACCTAGGAATGACCAAGCGATGACTTTCGACTCATATGCCAAGTTTCACCTGTTTGTCACACAGCTCATTTGACTTTTTCAACCAACCCGACTAACAACCCTCTCGCCCTCCTACTAAGTAGTGTTTCTCAGCTCTCACACACGCCCCTGAGACCCTGTGTACATTCATCACCCGTCCTCAATCCCTAAAGAACCTCTCATTCCACATCTTTCCACTATTTATAAACTTCATATGTGGCGCAGAGCGAAATGTGTCTTTACCCGAGCTGGTACGAGTGCAAACCTATACGACCCCGGAACATGCCAACTCCGTCCCAATCACAGTCGAAGCTAAAAGTCTTGAACTCTCTTTTGAACTTTGTACGAATACATAGTTATCGATAAAGTTCGATATGTTCCCATCGAACGAGAGAGGGGAGGAAGGTAGATGGATTTTTTTCATCTCAACTTCTCTAACATTCATAACCTATTCCCCTGTTTTAGTTTGATATGAATACTATGCAAAGTAAGTCAACAAGTTCCACAACGATCCCATTTTGTCAAACATGCAGAGATGAATGATGAGTTAGAGAAACGTGAGTTGTTACAAGTAAATTTAATACAACATTTTAGTAGGTACTGAACCAAATTAATAACATTTAAGGTGATTTATATTTCAAGAGATAAAATGGATGATTCCACCTTGAAACTTGCTTCAAATACCTACTCTGCGATTGAGACATTGGTAAGCTCGAGCTCCAACTCAATTGAACTACAACTGTGATTTTGTACGAAAAACAGTTTTGTCTTTCCCAGTATCAAAAACGCTGCACAAATGATTAAACAACGGTTTATTATTTGCATGTGGAGATCTGTATAGTTCTGCGAAGATCACTGCTTTCTGTGGTCAATACCTACAACTACTGTACCCTCGTGTATCCCCCAGGAAAGCCCTAAACTGAGTACTGAAGCAGGCCGGGCAATTACAGTTTCACAAATATACGGTGGATTCGAGAATTCTATCATTAATTAATTTACTGTTTTTAATCATGAAGAATAACGTTTTTCAAGTTAGAAAGTAGGTACCTATCATCAACATCTAAGACAACCATCATTCTTCAAATGAAACATCTCGGAACATCCAACTCAATTTCGTACAGCCATGTGCAATTATAATCAGGTAATCCCAAGCAACGATAATATCCGGGCTGGTTGTATGCTGTATAATTCAAGATCACGTTGACGAATTTTTTCAGTGCGCACTTCAGGGCCTTATTGCGAACGAACAGCTGAACGTACTATGTTCCGGTTGGTCTCAAAGAATTCCCAAGTTCAATCAATTTAAAAACATGAAAAATTGAGATAACGGCGTCCTGGAAATTTTAACTCCTATTTGTTCACCCCTTAGAGATGCTGACATAGTAACGCCGAGTTTCGCGGACCAACTAGCCCCCAGATAGGACCCACAAACCGAATTTCACTAATTATTGTTCTTCATGGTAACTAAGGAGTGCGAAGTAAGGCGAACGGATAAAAATTTTAATAAGCCATTGGGTAATAATTTGTAGCGTTTTTTACTCCATTTTCGGATTCTAGATACCATGGAACGGAAACCACAAAATTTTGAGGGGGGGAGGGGATAATTTTTATGCCCGATTCCAAAGGTTTACCATTGAAAATAATAAACAAAAAAGTATCTAACTGTACCTCTGATGGCGAAATGTGTCCTGGTGTCGATACATGCATGTACGTTCGCGTAATGTTAAATTTGAATTCAGTTTTTGTATTGGTCTGTCGATACTTGTCGAGAAAACACAACCGTCTTTTTATTTATAAAAATCTTCGAACAGCGATGTACATCTCAGTATTACTTGGAAACACCTCGGCCTCATATAAAACGTCACGTGAGCTTCCCTCCTCCGGATACGGAGTCACGAATACAAAACTATGACAGCTTCAAGTTTCGCATGTATTGTTTTCCTAGCTTTGCACGCCATCTTTCGGTAACGATTGTCGAACTAAAAATACTCTTGTTCGAAACACCTTGAAGGGGAGAAGCTACAATCCGGTTTGTTCCAACATTTCATTCCACAGGATGATCCAGAGTAGTGCGATCAGTTTAGGCATTTGGCACGTTGCAATAATCCTAATTAAATCCCTATTCTGCACCAAATTGGAATGTATCAAAATTTAGTAGGTACCTCCTACCCACTAACAACTGTACATATTATCGAGATGTTGAACATCAGAAAACGAAATGAATTTTCGTTTATTATTTTCAACAACGAACCTTTGGAATCGAGCGTTAAAAAATCCCCCCCCCCCCCCCCCCACACAAGGGTATGAAGGTAAAAATCCACTCGTGTTTCATGTTTTATTAGACCTTTTGAAGAAACTTGGTTCGGTGTCTGTCCGCAAATCATTGCCGACTGCTTCTTTCCTCAATTCGAGACAGATTTTTCAGAAACTTTCAGGGATCACGCGGGTTGTGCCTCGGATAGTCCCCTATGAATTTCAGAACAATCGGTTCATTTGTATGACCACTGCGCGCGCCCAAGCTTGATGTCAGAGGGACGTACTTAATTTCTCGCCAACAAACGACCAGATTTCGCCGAATTTCGGTGGGTAGTTGGGGGCGTAGCTTCCATGAATTTCACTGCAATGAGAAGAATGTTAAGCCACTGCGCAAGCGTAAACCAAATCCGAAGTACCAATTCACCCCCATCGAATTATACTACACCACAGTACAATTTAGTATGCTACATTATGGTATAATAAATTAATTCTATGTTCGCCCCACACGAACCAAAGGCTCACGTTCGCTCAAATTTGGTGGGTAGTTGGGGTATTTCTCTAAAAAAAAAAGAATGCATTTTTAAGCAACCTCATGAATTGCAGCCACCGCGCATGCGCAAACCATATACCTTATTATCTTTACAATTTCCCCTTCTTTCTGCATTACTTATCGTGGTGGAAGGGTTTGTGGCACTTATTATGGTTAGTGAGGAGTTGTGTGATAACGATCATGCCATTTTATTTTTCATTTCATTCTACTTTATACTTGACTACTACCAAAGTCTTTGTATCGTTCGAACAATATGAGGTCCAAAATATTTACTTTGATGCGAAGTGTTTTCAGAAAATTCGTCAGCAATGCTTTAAATCAGGAGTTAGCGAACGTTTGACACTGTCTTTCAAGATAGTTAGAATTCTGCTTCCGTCGACACGATATTTTCACCTGGATGAATAATGCAAGGATTATACAATACCTCGTAAAGCTTCTAGCTTCGGAAGAAACGTCTGGGGACCGATTCGAGATTTCCCATGTTATCGATTTACCTTTGAGGGAGACAAGTTAGCTGCTGCAATCGGCACCCGCAAACTGTAGTTAGGCTAATGACAACTTATTAATAGTTCACTGGTTATTCAGATAATACAAATTAGTAGGACCCACCAACGGATCGTTCCATAAATTATCGACTGAATAATACATACCTAATCACGAATCACCTTGATAATAGGCCTAGGTAGTCTCGCAAGTCTGAGATTTACTACATTTAATCGTTTCGAATGAATATTAAGGTTTTACGTTTAAAGCATGTTGTGTAATATCAGAAAATAGATGCCTAGTGTAATGTATAGTGTGCTTTGAATAGGTCACTTCCATAACTAGCTTAAAAGGCCAAAAGTTGGTTCCTAATTACAAACAAAGGAGAATATATGGGAAAGGCTGGAATACAACATTGATAATTACACAAATTGATAACAAGCATAATTACACAAGTTGAGTTTGTTAAAAGCGTAATATTACACAAATTGAGATTGAGAAGAGTAGGGGGGAGTACCTACTGCCAACATGGTGAATTATTTCACATACCTACGCCTTACATCCGAGTCTGCCAATGTATAGCGGAATCCTTGCGACCTTCTGGGAAGAACGAAATGTCTGTCCTGCACAATCCGAATTTCCACTAGTGTTCTGCGTTTCAAACCATTTTGAAGAAATTTCGTTCCGTTTCTATCTGTCGATGTCGCGAAATCTTTGCAACGCCCATAACAACTTGAAAGAATGATTGAAATTAATTGAAATCTGGAAAGTAGATGCAAGGCCCTAGATATTCCCTTAAGGAATTAATAAAAATCAGAAAGTACTTTTCGTCTGCGAACGCGCAAAAGTGAAATTCTTGCAGGATCATACAACTATGTAGGTATTCGAAAGGATGGTCGTTGTCAGCTGAAATTTGTAGGGTAGCTGATGAGACCTTACGAGTCCCATATGACTGTCATATAAATCGGACTGTAACTTTCTTCGGAGCATGCGCAAACGTGAAATACTTGCAACGATCATTTTAATTTGAAAAAATGGTCGCAATTAGCTGAAATTGATGGGTAAGCACGGGTTAGACCCAAAAAGACGATGGTCCCACATTATTGTCATAAAAATTGGACGGTGATTATCGTCTGCGCATGCGCGAATGTGGAAACAATCATAACTATTCTAAAGAAATGAAATTTGGAGGGTAAGCGTAAAAAAACACTGCAACTTATTACACAAAGGTTTACTATTTGCCTGTATTGTAGATATTCCTTCTGCGTAAATCATTGTTTTCTATGGTCAATACCTACCCTCGAGCCCCCCCCCCCCCCCCCCTCACCACCGCGAAAGCCCTACGTCAAGTACTGCAGCCGGCCAGGCAATTACAGTTTCATAAAAATGCGCAAGATTCAATAAACCAATAATTAATTATTTGTTGTTATTCGTGAAGCATAACGTTTGTTCAAGTTATAAAAGTACATATTATCAACAAAATCCGAAGAGCCATCATTCTTCAAATGAAATAATATCAAGGAACAACTAACTCGACTTCATAAAGCCATCCGTGATTATAATCAGGTGTTCCCTAGCAATGATATCTGGGCCGGATATATACAGTTTCATTCACAATCGTATTGACGAAGCTTTTCGGTGCAAACGAACAGCTGGTCCTACAATTCTCCGAGTGGTCTTATTGAACGTTTTTGAGCTACGGCGTTCTGTACATTTCAACCCCTATTTTTCAAAATACAAAAATCGGAATGTAATTTTGGTCTGTGCAAGCGAAACCGGGAAATTCGCTTCAAATCAGCAAAGTTATATTATTATGATATTTAAGTTCATGTTATTTGAATGAGGGAGCTCTGTTTGGTTTTACCTGCCACCTAACCTTCCAACTTTTGGTTTATTATTTTCAATGATAAACTTTTAGAATCGAGCATTCCGGGAGTTTCACAACGTAAAAAAAAGAAAAAAAAAGCGTTGCTGTAGGGGTCGTCTAGCCGCCAGTGGTTTGTGTTCATGACGGTACGTTTATTTTCGAATGAAATCTGGGGGACACCCCCAGACCCCCGGATTATAACAGTTTAGATCAAGGATCAAAGCAAGGAAACATAGAACATGTTTTTCGAATAGGTACATGATAACAGAGGATAATTATGGAGATATGTAGAAAAACGTCTGCCAATTCGAGTAGGCACTATAGCTTCCTCACTTGAATCACATGAACGTATAGACTAGTTGGGTGGGTTCGTTATGATACGGGACCATCTGCGATCCAACCCGCGTGTACCCTCAAAATTTCATCTCTCTACGACTATTTTTCGCGTAGTTAGAAGCGTTATAAGGAAACGGTCAACATTTCATGTTAGCGCATGCGGAGAGGGAAATTACATTAAGATTCCAATGAAGCTCATACGGAACCATCAAAGTATTATACTAATCGACCCTCCAAATGTGAACTCATTTCAACGATAATTAAGGTAGTTATGGGCACTCCAAGTATTTCACGATTGCGCATGCGCAGACTAAACGATTTACATGATTTTGAAGCGGGACCATCTACGATCCAACCCGCGTATACCCTCAGAATTTCAGCCCTCTACGACTATTTATCGCGTAGTTAGAAACGTTACAAGGAAATGGTCAACATTTCATGTTCGCGCATGCGTAGATCAAAGTTACATTACCATTGATTTGGAACTACCAAAGTATTATTCCACAAGCATTATTCAAGTATGAATTGATTTCAACGACATTTAGGGTAGTTATGGGTGTTCCAATTATTTCACGTTTGCGCATGCGCAGACGAAAGTTACTGTACTTTTTCAATGATTTTGGTATGGGGCCATCTGTGACTCAACCCGCACCTACCCTCGAAATTTCAGCCCACTTCGACCATTATTTCGGGTAGTTATAGGTGTTGCAAGGAATTGACCACAGACAGACAGACACGGAACCACATAATGTTCCTCGATGTCTGAAACGGAAAATGGTATTGGAAATTTTCATTTGGAGGACATGAAATTTTTTTTACTCAATCACGAATCCAAGGCTTCCCTGCCTTCGGTAGTGAGGAAGCAAAAAAACGTCGTGGCATTTCCAAGCCTCGGACCAGCGACCTAACGCAATGTCATGTAATACACGTCCTCAGCTGCTTTTGGCGTTTTTCGGGAGGGTAGAACCCTCTCGGCAGTTTTCCGCGGAGTGGGCCATGCTCTCCTTGGAGTTGGGTGGCAGGAGTGGGGTAGAGGGAGAACTGTGCGGGTGACGGGGAGTGGAGCGGAGTTTACAGGACAAGACGCGGACGTTTTCGAGCCTGGTCGTAAAAACATGTTCCATGTTAAAAATCCTTTCATGGTTTCCGTTCTAACGCACGTAGAATCCGGAAACGAAATAAAAACATTTCTGCCCATCCTCAGTCACTCGCACTTTTTTTGGTTACCACCAGGAAGTAATGAACTTTGGTTGGTAGGTCCCGTTCTGGGTCTAGTTGGTCCTTTTTGTTGCGCAACTATTTCGTGTTTCCTACGAGGCCTATGCATTTGAACCAAGGCGCGCACACGAAGCGACGCGACAGCAACGCAACTTTTCAGTTGCTCTGGCCGCCGACAGTAGGGAGACGAAACTGTCTAGGTCTCTCGCCCCTCCCATAGTTTTGATCTACGCGCGCACACGGGCGACAGTTTTGTTGCCGTCTAGGATTATATCTAGAATTAATATCTAGTGCCTAGTGCAAAGTGGTACATATTTTCTCTATTGTTGGCAAAATGGCAGTGAGGGATGAAGATATCGAAAGTGATTTAGTTATAAGTGAAGTTGAAAAGAGGCCAGCGTTGTTCGATAAAACTTTTAAGGATTATTCGGACGCCAGTTTGAAAGGCTGATCTTTCAGACATCAGCGGGTGAACCCAATATATTCTTTTCCTTTTATTTTTCCTGCGTCACAAATTACTGCAGTCTGTACTAAATCCATGTTCACTGTAGGTACTACGAAATCAACGAAAATGAATCTGCTGTCAAGGCAACAGTTGCTCATCGTGTGCGCGCTCTCGAAAGCCGAAGCAACTCGAGAGCGACAAAGACAAAAACAGTTGCGCAACAAAAGTCGCCCGTGTGCGCCCGCCCTAAGAAATTGATTGATTTATTATTTTCAGTAATGAACCTTTGGATTCGAGCATGGAAACCCCGCCCCCCTCCCATCAAAATTTTGTGGTTTACAAACTTAAATTTGATGGTACGTAGAATCCGAAAATGGAATTTAAAAAATTTGTGTCCGTACGCCGTACTTCGCGTTTTTCTTAGTTACAATGATCCAAAATTAATTTTAAATAATTAAATTCAGTTTACAGGTCCCATTTGGGGTATAGTTGGTCCGCGAAGCTCGGCGTTACTGCCAGTCAGGGGTGAAAAATAGGGGTTAACATTTTCAGAACGCCGTAGGTCAGAAACTATTAGTGGGACGGTACCTATGTTCTTTCAAGGTTTTTGAGTTGATCTCAAACTTATGTGGATTTGTGAGACCACCCGGAGCATTGTACGTCCAGGCGTTTAGTCACAGCAAGGGCCTGACGTTTGCACCGAGAAGCTTCGTCAACATGAGCGAGAATGAAATGGCATACATCCAGCCCGGATATCATTCATAGGGAATAGCTGATTATAATCACGCATGGCTGCAAGAAATCGAGTCGGTTGTTCCCAGATATATTATTCATTTGAAGAGGCATGGTCAAGAATTATTTGGGATTCTGTTGACAGGTACATCTGTAACTCGAACAAAATAACATGCAAACCAACAAATAATTAGGTATAGATATATAATTGTTGAATCTCTGCATATTTATGAAACTGTAATTGCCAGACCGGGTGCAGGACTCGATTTAGGGCTTTCCTGGGGGGGGAGCTCGAGGGTATTGACCACAGAAAACAGTGATCTACGCAGAAGGGGCATCTCCACAAGTAAATAATAAACAGTTGTGTAATCATTCGCATCATCTCGATGAGTATCGCACAGCAGCACCACGAGGAAGGCGTAATAGCGCGAGGGGACGTTGCAACCACAGCGTAATGGATGCACTACAGGAAGACATGAGCCATGGTATGCGTGGCCAAGACAAACGTCAAGAGCAACTCTGGGGGCCTATTCACTAAAGGAGATAGTGAAAATAGATAATCTATTTTGAAAATTTCCTGGGAGAGATAGTTTTCCTCGGGAGACAGTCTCTTCAAGTGTCTCCCAGGGTCGTCTATTTTACTGAATAGCCCTCAACCCGTTTTTATTCATTAATCGATAATAATGTATATAATTATTTTTAATGAACAATCGACTTACCTCTAAGAGATGAAAAAACATACCAAAATGACCGAACTAGTAGCAGATGAACGAAGGATCATACACGATCACTATCAAACAAACGAGAAATGAGGAAGGGGCTCTCTCATTCGAGAAAAGACACCTAATTAGGTGTCTCTCTGAAGAAATCGAAAATGCCAAGACGGCCGCCAACCCTCTCTTTTAGAAGTTACCGAATAACCCTGTCATGGATGAAGGGGATCTGAAGATGTGTAACGATCAAATCCAGCCGAGGAGGTGAATCCGGTGTCAGTGCAAAGGTTGAAGGGCTCAGTATCGCGGTAGCCGGGAGTTGATTTCGGTTACTTACTCGGTAACCCGTCATATCCCTACACCGAAGCCATCTTTCCCCCTTCCGACTCACAAGATTCTGCGCTCCGAGTCGACACGAGGCGGCCCCCTAGCAGAATCCCTCCCGAGCAAGGGGCTCCTCAACTCCTCATGCTGGTATGCCGGAGGAATCTTCTTCCTCCTACAGGAATCGCTCGGTATACTAATATATAATACAGTTGCCGAAAGGGAAAGAGGTTTGTGGAGGCCCAAGGAGAAACTACCACAGTTTTACCGGAGCGTTGTTGTATCGACGGTGTCTTCATAATATTTTGACGATATTTTAGAGATATAACTTTCGTGATTGAAATGTGCATTACTACCTATAAGAATAAGAACCATTGCTCATCCAAAATTACATTTACCGGTCTTGGTATGACGGAAAACCAACTGAAAAAGAAAATATCAGCACGGGTAAAAACTTAGGTACCTACAGACGACGGTTTGGTCACATAAGTACCTTTGATTCAATAATTATGAGGAAATTATCCAGAGGATTTCCGCATGGATGACGAAGCTTTCGATGTAAGCGTACCGCTCAATACTGTACGCTCCAAAGCACTCTCGAAACGGCGCACGAAAGGGCCCTAAAGTAAACAAACAGGCATTCGAGGAATTCGCGTATGCGCTCCTGACTGACCTGAGGCAATCTCCCGTGCTTCCCTTTTATTTCCTCTTCGACGCCTTCACACAAGCACAGTACCACACAATTTTAGCCGTTTTAACCGGCTTTTGACCCCTAAAAACTCAAATCTGACCCCCTTAAAATTGCTTATCTTGTATTTCATTAAACATATTTTTGATGGCTCTGGTTTCGAATACCTATACAATTTTATGGGAGATGAAATTTTATGTTAGAGTTTTGAATTTGGAAGAGGTTTTGAATTTGGAAGAGGTTTTGAATTTGAAATGATGGAGAGTTGTGTAGGAATATAAGAGGAGCTGTATCCACGCGGTTTTCACCGCCTTGGATATGCCTCCAGGAATTTAGGTAAAATATTCGTCCGGTTTGCACTGTCGTTGAATATTTGAAAGAGGAGGAAGATACCCGCCCGGTTTTCACCGTTGTTGGATAACTGGAAAAATACTCGTCCGATTTGCACCTCGAGGAGTATTTTGAGGGGATGCTTTCGCCAGGTTTTCACCGTTGTTGAAAGCTCTTAAGGAGGGAAGAGACTGGATGAGTGAGAAGGTAAGGTTCGAGAGAGAAGGCAGTCGTTTGAGAGAGATAAGACGAATGACCTCGAGCTAGGCATTTGGGCGTATTCAATAGGCCCATCTACCCTCCTCAGGTCCCATTGGAATAACCGTTGGGGACCGTTGGAGGAAGAGGTAGTTGGCTGTGTCCCTTGTAATGCATAGCTGGGTTTCTCTGTATTTTTGTTGAAAATCTTATACTAGCACAGGGGCGGTGGTTATCTCGTCCCAAGTCCCAGGGTAACATTAGTTCAGACTCCTTAGTTGGTAAATACGGTCCCCCCTTCAGATCGAGAGGTTTAGAGATATGGAAAACTCGGCCCAGCCGTCAGTTACCGTGAAATGTGAAGAGACAAGTGACGGTCAACGCAATAATAAGTCAAAGAGGTCGCGTTCTGCTAGATGTCGATCGTTTTAAATTTAAGAAACGTAGGGATTTTGAGACTGGAGAATCAAGTTGGTGGTAAGTTTGTTACATTTTGTGGGCACTTTGGTGGTTCGTGTTTTCGTAGATTTGAAAGCGGGCGTTCATCGTCGTGAAATATTGATAAAAATTTATAGTTGTTCCCAAACACCCCACACCACAAATTCGCACACCAGGAGAAGGCAGGAATTTCTCAGTGCTCAGCTGGGCAATATTTGACAGGCAGCTTGACGCCATATATGGCCTAGATGCTACAGTGAGAGCACTCACTATGCCCCCCAGACTTCTTGATATTTTGTTTTTGTTTCTTTCTTTCAGTAATGCATGTATTACTACGATGACAGAATGACATTATGCATATTTATGGACACAGTATCTTGACGAGCATGTTTCGTGTGTCATATAATAAATATGTTAAGATTCATTCTTTCGTTTCATTCGTTTCCTTCGGCCCAGTTTACTACCTTCACTTCCTCTAGCTAGGTACAGGTAATTTTCAGGATGGGCCCAGTTATATAGTTACAAGACGGTGCAGGATGAAGACTTGTGCCCAGTTTACCATTACCCGAGCGGATTAGACCCCAGTTTACCATCACCCTAGGAGTGATATATGGATAATCTTAACACGACAATATTAATCCATATTATTATGTGAATAATACACCTATGTATTCACACAGCAAAACATTTTTATAACAACCCCTCAATTTTTTTAAACATGGAACATGTTTTTACGGGAATAAACCGGGCTGGAAAGCGTCCTCGTCCTGCCCTGTAAACTCGACTCCCCTCCCTGTCGTCCGCACAGTTCACCCTCTACCCCACCACTGCCACCCAACTCACCTCCACCCCTACCACACGTGGTGCGTTCTCCGAGGAGAGCATTGTCAGACCCCTCTCCCCAGAAAACTGCCGAGGGGGTTCTACCTACACGAAAAACGCTGAAAGCAGCTGATGACGTGTATTACATAACATTGCATGGGTAGGCTTGGAAATCCCACAAACTTTTTTGCTTCCTCACTACCGAAGGTAGGGAAGCCTTGGATTTGTGACTGAGTTAAAAAAAGTTCATGTCCTCCAAAATTAAAATTTCCACGACCATTTTCCGTTCCAGACATCGAGGAACATATTTGGTTCCGTGTCTGTCTGTCTGTGGTAATTCCTTGCAACAACCATAAGTACCCAAAATAATGGTCAGAGTGGGCTGAAATTTTGAGGGTAGGTGCGGGTTGAGTCACAGATGGGCCCATAACAAAATCACTGAAAAAGTACCACAACTTTCGTCTGTGCATGCGCAAACGTGAAATAATTGGAACACCCATAACTACCCTAAATATCGTTGAAATGAGTTCAAACTTGGAGGGTCGGTCAGGAATAATACTTTGATAGTTCCAAATTAATTTCATTGGAATCGTAATGTAACTTTGATCTACGCATGCGCGAACATGAAATGTTGACCATTTCCTTGTAACGCTTCTAACTACGCGATAAATAATCGCAGAGAGCTGAAATTCTGAGGGTATACGCGGGATGGATCGCAGATGGTCCCGTTTAAAAATCATGAAAATCGTTTAGTCTGCGCATGCGCAAACGTGACATACTTGGAGTGCCCATAACTAGGTACCTTAATTATTATCGTTGAAATGAGTTCACATTTGGAGGGTCGATCAGTATAATACTTTGATGGTTCCATATGATATTAGAGTCTTACTGTAATTTCCATATGCGCATGCGCTAACATGAAATGTTGACCGTTTCCTTACAACGCTTCTAACTACGCGAAAAATAGTCGTAGAGAGCTGAATTTCTGAGGGTATACGCGGGTTGGATCGCAGATGGTCCCGTATCATAACGAACCTACCCAACTAGTCTATACGTTCATGTGATTCAAGTGAGGAAGCTATAGTGCCTCCTCAAATTGGCAAACGTTTTTCTACATATCTCCATATCCTCTGTTATCATGTACCAATTCGAAAAACATGTTCTATGTTTCCTTGCTTTGATCCTTGATCTAAACTGTTATAATCCGGGGGTCTGGGGGCGTCCCCCAGATTTCATTCGAAAATAAACGTACCGTCATGAACACAAACCACTGGCGGCTAGACGCCTCCTACAGCAACGCTTTTTTTCTTTTACATTTCAAGGTGCGCATAAATTCCAAAAATGCAATGTCCGTCCGCCGTATCATCCATATTTACGTTATTTTTGGTCTAAAAAATTCGCTCTTTCGCATACAGGCTCCATTTGGGTCCGAGTTGTGTCTCAAAACTTTGCAGCCCGATTTATCGCACCTTTTGGAACGTAAAAGAAAACACATTAAGGGGGTGCTATGGAAAAACATTTTGCTGAGCAAATACATAGGCGTGTTATTCATAGAATAATAAACCAAAATTACCCCCTCCCCTCCACAATTTTAGTTTCAGGGTACGCATTTACGTAGAATGAATTCTTCTTCATTTTGGCGAGGGCTTTGCACACTGTTCGGCGTTCACTATTCCACACAACCAGTAGAGAATCTACAAGCCAAATTCCGAAATTCAGACCCAATGAGATGCCCACTGGTTGGGGAGAGATGGAAATCGTATCCCCCCCCCCCCCCCTGCATCTTTACAGATGATTTTCATCTGGAGGCGACCTTGCGTGCCGATGCAATCAAATAAAGTAACCCACTCAATCACATTTTGTATCAAGAACCCGTGTTCGAAATCTCCGCTCTTTCCAAGTCCCAGCCGTCGTCAGCTGCACGTGGGCGTGAGCTTTTCGGCCTTCTCCACCCGAAATGTCATTCCCTCACTCGGTTTGTTGGTTCCTGGCGCGAAGTATGAAGGGCGTGAGGGAGAGTGGAAATTCACGTTTGCAGAAGCCTTTTGAAGCAGCCGGTTCACTGAGCGTATTGTTGCGAGGAGGTGGAAGGGCTGTTGCCTTGAGAGCCCTCTCCCCCCACCGCCACCACCACATCGCGAAAGCTCTACCCCCTCCCATCATCCCTCGCCAAGACAAGTCTCATCAGGCTCTGTGTCTAAGCGTGTAGGACGCTTTTGTCGTTCGCGAGTTACACTTTGCTACTGTCTTATCTGACGTTATTTGTTTGATACCGCCTTCGCGATCTCTCAAACCCACAGTCTCGCACGCTAACATGACCCCTCACTCGGTGAGAGGCGCTGGCCGCCACTGAATGGCTTCTTCCTAATAAAACAGGTGAATTGGCAAACGGAATGTGCACTTGTAATGAACAACGAAGAACAGCCGTCTGAAGGACGGTGATTGTGACTACAAGAGAATTTCAACAATCAGTGAAAGCAATAACAACAAATCCTTACGAATAACAACAATAATTACGCAAATGTAGGTAATTATGTATAGGTACTTAGTAATTATGTAAATCTTCCAATTCAAAACTCATCAACTTTAATGAGCGCTCTTATCACGCTAACCTCCGCAATGTCAAATCAAATCAAAATAATTTCTTTGTAGCCGATACATAATAATTAACACGGTTGGTACAAAAGTTCGGTTACATAGCCGAAAAGAAAATACATAAAAACATGGCTGTAAGAGCGAATCTTCAAAGAAACATTCGTGCTACTATGTAAAAAGATGATTTAGCGAGAAACCATACCACTTTTCGCAAAATTTTACACATTTTTGGTTTATTATTCTGTGAATAATACACCTATGTATTCGCTCAGCAAAAAAATCTTATAACACCCCCTCAAACTTTTTTCTTTTACGTTTCAAGGTGCATAGATTCCAAAAATGCAATGTCCGTCCGCCGTACGCCGTCCGCCGTACGCCGTCCGCCGTCCGCCGTATCAGTGTACAGGCTTCATTTTCGGTCTAAAAAAATCGTTCTTTCGCACACATGCTCCATTTGGGCCCTAGTTGTGTCCCGAAACTTTTCAGCCCGATCGGAATATACCCAGGGGTGTTATGAGTGAAAATGTGTGTAAAAATAGGTACTTTTTACGTTTTAGCAACATATTGGTAACATGAGCTTCTGAGATATCGTTTTCTATGTTTTTGGGGACGAGAAGACCGAATATGAAGTCGATTTTGACCAAAGAGTGGAAAATTGAGTTCTACCAAATGTTCAGCTCCCAGAATTGATTTTTTATGAGCGAAAAACCTGGGAAATCGTCTGAAATCACCATCAGTTTGAATAATAACACTGGAAAAAGTGTCAAGACGTGGTTCAGGACGATTAAATGGCACTACCAATGATCAAAGATAGTTGAAAAAAAAAGAAAAAAAAGAGCGTACCTAATTTGTGTTTTGGGGGCCAAAATTAATGGAAACCATCAGAAGTAGCTATTTCGATTAATACGCATGAAAGAAACAATTAATGAACAGCCAACGTTTCTGTAGGTATGTCCAATAGAACCCATCTGACAAGGACTTTGCAGCGTTTTTTAGTAATGATAGCCAGTTTTACCGATTTTCGACCCTTATAAAGTCAAATTTGACCCATTCTTTTTCGAGAAGAATATTTTCATCATCGAAATAGTCCCTCCGCCGTGAATCACCATCCCACAAGACAGGTGAACTAATATTGATTTTAGCACTTAATACCAATTTTTGTCCCCTAAAAATCCGAATTTGACCCCTATTCTGTATGAAAAACAATTGAGATGGTGTTTTACAGTATTTTACCAACCACTTTCAGTGATTATACCACTTCCAGTGATTTTATATAAACTGTTCGCCATTTTAACCGATTTTTGACATTGAAAACTCAAATTTGACCCCCTTTGGAATTTTTGAAAACCGCTCATCTTTGAACTCAGCTTTTTTGGGTAATACAAAAGTTTTGGCGAAATTTGGAATTTTTTCATATACCCAAGGACAGATATCGTCTGGAGTGACACATAGATAAATATATATGTATAATTCTTATGTATATATAAATAAATAAATACATATAAGCTTTTGTTAAAATCTAGGGAAGAATTTAGGATGCTCTGAAACGGATTTGCTTATTAAAAATTGTGAACACTCATGTTCTGAAAATTTTGGACTGCAATAGCGGCATTTTCTTTGAAATTCGCTAACAGGTAGATACCTACTTCAACATTCTGGTGCACGGCTGATATAATTATTCTTTATTATTCTATTATTATTATCCAAAACAAACCAAAACATTGTTGCTTATCTCCCAGTTTAGGTTGAAAATGCAACGAACAACAACAACGTACTACGATAAGATAATTTTTAACGTAAAAAACATATCAGCACACCAGCAGATGACCCAACACTTCAAATACGTTTGTTTGGGTTGTGCTGTACTGTTTATGTTTGTCTCTTTATCGAAAATGCTGCTTCATTTGTTCTACGCGAAAAAACCTACAGATAGCAACTAAATATATGCAGCTTCTTCATCGGTACTCATCATAGAAATGGAGAGAAAAAAAAATATAAAAACTAGGTATGTGCCTACCTACTCTACACATGAATAAATTCAACAACTTATTCCTTTTTGTTTCAGTAAGAAATTTAGAAAGAGAAGGAGAAACTACAATTGGTAAAGAAAATCAATAAAAATAGCTCGCCGAGGATGTCAAGATTCAGCAAACAGCCTACACATTTAGTTGCATTGCTGCAATAGGTATTATTTATAAATTACCTGTTCATCTGCTTGCTCGGCCGCATTTCCTGTCCCTAGATTGTGGATTCCAAGAAACAGAGAGCGTGATAGCTTTCTTTTTCTGTTTTCATTGGTCGGGTCATTCAATTATCCACTGACGTTCCAAAAGCAGATATTCAAGTTCTAAAGATGGCAATTTTTGCAAAATCTTTTAGGTTTGGGAGTCATCATAAATATTATGTTTCTCATTATCATCAGTACAGTTCAATTCGATTGCGGGTATCAGTGGCACGGACTGAAGGCTCGTTAATTACTATGGCGTACCGTCCTTCTTCTTTTAATTTCCAAAATGTTCCTTTTAACGGAGGCCACTGAAGCCTCGTTCCTGAGTATTAGAGTTTGGATTTTGCAAAATTTGCATATAGTTTGCATATACGCCGTACGCCGTCCGCCGTATCACGTGTACAGGCTTCATTTTCGGTCTAAAAAAGTCGTTCTTTCGCACACATGCTCTGTTTGGGCCCTAGTTGTGACCCGAAACTTTTCAGTCCGATCGGAATATACCCAGGGGTGTTGTGAGTGAAAATGTGTGTAAAAATAGGTACTTTTTGCGTTTTAGCAACATGTTGGTAATATGAGCTTTTGAGGTATCGTTTTCTATGTTTTTGGGGACGAGAAGATCGAATATGAAGTCGATTTTGGCCAAGGAGTGGAAAGTTGTACCAGATGTTCAGCTCCCAAAATTGATTTTGGATGAGTCAAAAACCTGCGAAATCGTCTGAAATCACCATCAGTTTGTAGAATAACACTAGAAAAAGTGTCAACACGTGGATCAAGACGATTAAATGGCACTACCAATGATCAAAGTTAATTTGAAAAAAAAAAAAAAAAGATCGTACCTACCTAATTTGTGTTTTGGGGGCCATAATTAGTGGAAACCATCAGAAATAGCTATTTCAATTATTTCACATGAAACAAACAATAAATGTACAGCCAACATTTCTGTAGAATAATAAACCCCATGTGACAAGGACTTTGCAGCGTTTTTTGTGTTTTAGTAACATGTCAGTAACATGAGCGTTTGAGGTATCGTTTTCCATGTTTTTTGGGACAAGAAGACCGAATATGAATCAAATTTGACCAAAGAGTGGAAAATTGAGGTTCTACCAACGGTTCTGCTCCCAAAATCGATTTTTTATGGGTCAAAAACCTGGGAAATTGTCTGAAATCACCATCAATTTGTATAATAACAGTGGAAAAAGTGTCAACAGGTAAATAAAGACAGTTAAATGGCACTACCAATGATCAAAGATAATTTGAGAAAAAAAGAGCGTACCTACCTAATTCGTGTATTGGAGGCCAAAATTGATGGAAACTATCAGAAATATCTATTTAAATTATTTCACATGAAAGGAGCAATAAATGAACATCCAACATTTCTGTAGGTATTTCCAGTAGAATAATAAACCCATGTGACAAGGATTTTGCAGCGTTTTGGTTTATTATTCTGTGAATAATACACCTATCTAGGTAATCGCTCAGCAAAAAATTTTTATAACCCCCCCTCAAACTTTTTTCTTTTCCATTTCAAGGTGCGTAGATTCAAAAAATGCAATGTCCGTCCGCCGTCCGCCGTCCGCTGTATGCCGTACGCCGTCCGCCGTATCACGTGTACAGGCTTCATTTTCGGTCTAAAAAAGTCGTTCTTTCGCACACATGCTCCATTTGGGCCCTAGTTGTGTCCCAAAACTTTTCAGCCCGATCGGAATATTCCCAGGGGTGTTGTGAGTGAAAATGTGTGTAAAAATAGGTACTTTTTGTGTTTTACTAACATGTCAGTAACATGAGCGTTTGAGGTATCGTTTTCCATGTTTTTTGGGACAAGAAGACCGAATATGAATCAAATTTGACCAAAGAGTGGAAAATTGAGGTTCTACCAACGGTTCTGCTCCCAAAATCGATTTTTTATGGGTCAAAAACCTGGGAAATTGTCTGAAATCACCATCAATTTGTATAATAACAGTGGAAAAAGTGTCAACAGGTAAATAAAGACAGTTAAATGGCACTACCAATGATCAAAGATAATTTGAGAAAAAAAGAGCGTACCTACCTAATTCGTGTATTGGAGGCCAAAATTGATGGAAACTATCAGAAATATCTATTTAAATTATTTCACATGAAAGGAGCAATAAATGAACATCCAACATTTCTGTAGGTATTTCCAGTAGAATAATAAACCCATGTGACAAGGATTTTGCAGCGTTTTGGTTTAATATTCTGTGAATAATACACCTATGTAATCGCTCAGCAAAAAATTTTTATAACCCCCCCTCAAACTTTTTTCTTTTCCATTTCAAGGTGCGTAGATTCAAAAAATGCAATGTCCGTCCGCCGTCCGCTGTACGCCGTACGCCGTCCGCCGTATCACGTGTACAGGCTTCATTTTCGGTCTAAAAAAGTCGTTCTTTCGCACGCATGCTCCATTTGGGCCCTGGTTGTGTCCCGAAACTTTTCAGCCCGATCGGAATATTCCCAGGGGTGTTGTGAGTGAAAATGTGTGTAAAAATAGGTACTTTTTGCGTTTTAGCAACATGTTGGTAACATGAGCTTTTGAGGTATCGTTTTCCATGTTTTTGGGGACGAGAAGATCGAATATGAGGTCGATTTTGGCCAAGGAGTGGAAAATTGTACCAGATGTTCAGCTCCCAAAATTGATTTTGTATGAGTCAAAAACCTGCGAAATCGTCTGAAATCACCATCAGTTTGTAGAATAACACTAGAAAAAGTGTCAACACGTGGATCAAGACGATTAAATGGCACTACCAATGATCAAAGTTAATTTGAAAAAAAAAAAGAGCGTACCTACCTAATTTGTGTTTTGGGGGCCATAATTAGTGGAAACCATCAGAAATAGCTATTTCAATTATTTCACATGAAACAAACAATAAATGTACAGCCAACATTTCTGTAGAATAATAAACCCCATGTGACAAGGACTTTGCAGCGTTTTTTGTGTTTTAGTAACATGTCAGTAACATGAGCGTTTGAGGTATCGTTTTCCATGTTTTTTGGGACAAGAAGACCGAATATGAATCAAATTTGACCAAAGAGTGGAAAATTGAGGTTCTACCAACGGTTCTGCTCCCAAAATCGATTTTTTATGGGTCAAAAACCTGGGAAATTGTCTGAAATCACCATCAATTTGTATAATAACAGTGGATAAAGTGTCAACAGGTAAATAAAGACAGTTAAATGGCACTACCAATGATCAAAGATAATTTGAGAAAAAAAGAGCGTACCTACCTAATTCGTGTATTCGAGGCCAAAATTGATGGAAACTATCAGAAATAACCATTTAAATTATTTCACATGAAAGGAGCAATAAATGAACATCCAACATTTCTGTAGGTATTTCCAGTAGAATAATAAACCCATGTGACAAGGATTTTGCAGCGTTTTGGTTTATTATTCTGTGAATAATACACCTATGTAGGTAATCGCTCAGCAAAAAATTTTTATAACCCCCCCTCAAACTTTTTTCTTTTCCATTTCAAGGTGCGTAGATTCAAAAAATGCAATGTCCGTCCGCCGTCCGCTGTACGCCGTACGCCGTCCGCCGTATCACGTGTACAGGCTTCATTTTCGGTCTAAAAAAGTCGTTCTTTCGCACACATGCTCCATTTGGGCCCTAGTTGTGTCCCGAAACTTTTCAGCCCGATCGGAATATTCCCAGGGGTGTTGTGAGTGAAAATGTGTGTAAAAATAGGTACTTTTTGCGTTTTAGCAACATGTTGGTAACATGAGCTTTTGAGGTATCGTTTTCCATGTTTTTGGGGACGAGAAGATCGAATATGAGGTCGATTTTGGCCAAGGAGTGGAAAATTGAGGTTGTACCAGATGTTCAGCTCCCAAAATTGATTTTGTATGAGTCAAAAACCTGCGAAATCGTCTGAAATCACCATCAGTTTGTAGAATAACACTAGAAAAAGTGTCAACACGTGGATCAAGACGATTAAATGGCACTACCAATGATCAATGTTAATTTGAAAAAAAAAAAGATCGTTCCTACCTAATTTGTGTTTTGGGGGCCAAAATTGGTGGAAACCATCAGAAATAGTTATTTCAATTATTTCACATGAAACAAACAATAAATGTACAGCCAACATTTCTGTAGAATAATAAACCCCATGTGACAAGGACTTTGCAGCGTTTATGCTTTTGATATATCTTGGTGTTTTTCCCCCACTCGTAGACCGGGCGTGTCGGGGCTTATGTCGCGAGTCGTAGTTTACTTCTGCTATCTCATCCCCAACGCTATTATTTGTTTTACCACCTTTAAACGATCCCTCAACTTACTGTCACAGCGCTCACTCCAACGCTGCCGTACATACCCATCGCTCAGTGAAGAGCGCTAACCCTGACTAACCCTAATTCATTCGGAACGGCCATTTAAGATGAGAAATGATCATCGTGAACCAGAAAAATTCAGTTAATCAACACAACACACTCGCGTTTGGACCTTTCTAAACAAATTCGGTTCCTAACACCACTTGTCCTTTTGGTTTATTATTCTGTGAATAATACACCTAGGGTATTCGCTCAGCAAAAAATTTTTATAACACCCCCTCAAAATTTTTTTTTCTTTTCCGTTTCAAGGTGTGTAGATTCCAAAAATGCAATGTCCGTCCGCCGTACGCCGTACGCCGTCCGCCGTCCGCCGTACGCCGTATCACGTGTACCGGCTTCATTTTCGGTCTAAAAAAGTCGTTCTTTCGCACACATGCTCCATTTGGGCCCTAGTTGTGTCCCGAAACTTTTCAGCCCGATCGGAATATTCCCAGGGGTGTTGTGAGTGAAAATGTGTGTAAAAATAGGTACTTTTTGCGTTTTAGCAACATGTTGGTAACATGAGCTTTTGAGGTATCGTTTTCCATGTTTTTGGGGACGAGAAGATCGAATATGAGGTCGATTTTGGCCAAGGAGTGGAAAATTGAGGTTGTACCAGATGTTCAGCTCCCAAAATTGATTTTGTATGAGTCAAAAACCTGCGAAATCGTCTGAAATCACCATCAGTTTGTAGAATAACACTGGAAGTTGTATCAACACTTGGATCAAGACGATTAAAGCACTACCAATGATCGAAGATGTAAAAAAAAAAAAGAAAAAAAGTGTACTTAATTCGATTTTTAGGGGCCAAAAATAGTAAAAACCATCAGAAATAGCTATTTCAATTATTTCACAAGAAAGAAACATTAAGTGAACAGCCAACATTTCTGTAGGTATGTCCAGTAGAGTAATAAACCCATGTGACAAGGACTTTGCAGCGTTTTGTATTTTGTTTGTGCGTTTTGTTAGGTAGGTACATAAAACTACTTACCTATATAAGGAAAAATGGTCAGAATGTGCTAAAACTTTGAGGGTGAGCGGAGATAAGACTCCGACTGGTTTCGGATCACATAGAGACCGTAACTTTCGTCTGCGCATGCGTAAATTCATGGTTTTTGACTCGCGCCTATAGGTACGATATAACGAGCGGGAATGGCGGGGTGTGGGTTGGGTTCTAGATCATACGGCATCGACTCACCTTTGATAAAAGTGCGCTCGACCACTTTATCCCAGTTCCTGAAATCAAAAACATGATCTTACAAAACATGAACTTACTGGATCGTAATGGGTGAGTGGTAGATATTTATAATTGGAGCGTCATAAAATTTGTTTCTTGAGATATTATTACCTCACAAAGAACTTCAGTCAAACTTGGCGTCTTCTATAATTGGCATTATTTAATACGGATATCGATAAATTAATCTTTAGTCGCTAGATAATCAAATAAGTTGACTTCACTTACTGGAGAATTACGCAGGTAGGCATTCGACAATACAACAAGGAAACTAAATCCTAATGGTCTCGAATGCAGAGGTATAAGTTACGAAGAATTTGGTTCGAAAAAACAGAGAACCTCTGGAGTGTTTCAAAACTTCCAAATAAACAAAACGTGGCGCTAGCCCGATATACATAGTAAACAACATGTAAACAATAGCGGACTGGAAATATGGGGGACAAACCATCCAGCTGCTGATAAATGGGCATTTCCTGTAGACCAGTCTTGACAGTGTACTTGAAAAATTGTAAGCCATGTCCGTTGAAATAACTTATATTTTTCAAGTTAACATGCTTTTTTTAGGTAATCTGATGTGATTCTGACTGAAGCTCAGTTAATAATCAAGGACAGGTAGTATGAGTTTACTTTCTGGGACGGTGGGATTTTAGTCAGAGTTCGGCGGGTGGAAGATTAGCAACCCTAGTTTGACATAGTTCCAACAGATTCAACTGATAACGAAAACGCGATGAAAGTTTTGATTGGTCATACATTTTCTCTGAAGAACGAAAGTGACACCCTTTCCAGGGATTTTATTCCTGAATCCAACAAATATCTATCAATCCAGCCTTCCTCTCTTTCCAATATCCGAGGAGGTGAAAACTGCACGGATATTTTCCTGTCCCAATATCCAACGAGGTGAAAACTTGTTTCATATAAATACATTTCGGAAAAAACCTTATATACATTTAAAATACATTTCGAGAAAAGAACTTGTTTTCACCTCAAAAAAAAATATTTTCCTATCCTAGAGACGCATCCAAGGAGGTGAAAACCGCACGGATAGAAGTCGAGTTGGTTGTTCTGTGATATTATTTAATTTGAAAAATGATCATCTCTTTTGTATTTTGTTCATAGGTTGGCTGTTGATAGGTAAACAAACGTTGAAGTATTATTGATGGGTAAATTATTACACAATGGTAAATTATTACACAACGGTAAATTATCACACAACGGTTCATTAACCAATCTACGTAGATGGGGATGGAGTTTGTTGGTAGGTACATTTGCAACTTTTTTCACTCCACATCAACAATTTACCTTCAGAACTTCATTATTTGCGTTTATTTTTGCCATTTTTCGATACCCTTTGTCATCAACAGAATTATTTTAGCAGCATTTAACTCGTTATTTCTGGTGAGGTTCTGCGATCTACATAATATGCATAGAATAGTGCATATTATATATAGACGGGTTATCTATACAGAGAGCTGTGATCTGTAACAGAAGGGTATTCCGTACAAAATAATAAACCGTTGTGCAGGGATTTGCAGCGTTTTTTTTATTTTTTAAAATAAATTTATTGCCGTATGCAACTTCTCTCCCAAGCACGAGGTTTGCCTCAAATGGGGGAGTAGCATGATGAAATATGAGTTCATAAAATGCATGTACATATGTTACATATTATTGAAATAAATGCAAATAATTTCAAAAAAAAAATAAAAACAGATCAAGACATCAAGCGGAAAACCGCCTAGAAACTTGTTTGCCTAGAAGCACTTGTGAACTAGAAATTCACGTAGAGCAATGTTGTGAACAAGGTTCCATGGTTTTGTCGAGCACCTGTTTTTGACGGTGTCGCCATAATTCCATCCCTACAATTATAATAGGAACAAGAAAGTAACAGGTACACGTTCGGGAGATCCAGACGATTTCCTAACGTGCTACTGATTCCTATTCAGCACCACATCTGTCGTCTATGGTTAATCGGAGGCGGAGGGCGATGTATCACAACAAAACGCCATCAACAGGCCTACGGACGGAAGATCTAGTGGAGGGCAGACGGCCTCCTGGGTGCTGGGGACGACCGCGATGACCCTATTTGCGGTGCCCTCGACACCCTCCTGTTTGTTGTGATCAAAGACAATCTGTGCCTGGCAGCAAGTGGCGTTAAGAGGAGCAACCTGGGCGGTCCCTCCAGGAGCAATTTCCCGAACTGCGGCCTACAGACTTTATAGGTAACAAGCCATAAGACAGAAATAAGTTCCTGGTCCGAAGGACCTCATATTTCCAAATTTGAGGTCTAAATTCATTTTAAGGGTATACAAATTCGAGCTTCATCAGCACTATCTGGTTGGCCGATACAAAGGATATAGTAGGTACTTTTGGATTATTATCCTATGAATAATAAACCAGTACACCTATGCATTCGTTCAGCAAAAAAATGTATAAAACCCCCTCAAAATTGTTTCTTTTATGTTTCAAGATGAGTAGATTCCAAAAACGCTGCCAAGTCCTTGTCACATGGGTTTATTATTCTATTTTACACACCTACAGAATTGCTGGCTGTTTATTTACTGTTTCTTTCAAGTAAAATAATTGAAATAGCTATTTCTGGTGGTTCCCACCAATTTTGGCCCCCAAAATTTAGTACCTAGCCCCTTTTTTTTCCAAATTATCTTTGATCATTGATCATTTCATCGTCTTGATCCACATGTTAACACTTGTTCTAGTGTTATTCTACAAATTGATGGTGATTTCAGACGATCTCGCAGGTTTTTGACTCATAAAAAATCAATTTTGGCATCTGGTACAACCTCAATTTTCCACTCCTTGGACAGAATCGACTTCATATTCGGTCTTACCGTCCCCAAAAACATGGGAAACGATACATCAAAAGCTCATGTTACTAAAACACAAGAAGTACTTATTTTGGTTTATTATTCTGTGAATAATACACCTACGTATTCCCTTAGCAAAAAATTTTTATAACACCCCCTCAAAATTTTTTCTTTTCCGCTTCAAGGTTTCCAAAAATGCAATGTCCGTCCGCCGTCCGCCGTACGCCGTATCACGTGTACCGGCTTCATTTTAGGTCTAAAAAAGTCGTTCTTTCGCACAGACGCTACTTTGTATTGAATTTGGGCACTTGCCCGTGCAATTTACAATAAATAAATAAATAAATAAATAAATATGAGCTTGATGAAACACAATTTAGGCCTCGTATGGCCAAACCCTCTTAACATCCGAATTTCAGCTAATTACGAGTATAATTTCGCACGTTGCGTACCTGCGTCAAGGATTTCACGTCTGCGCATGCGCATGTATCAGCCTGATTTTGATTATTACCACATAGGATCTTCAAGGGTCAAAAGAACACTTAAAATCAAAATTTCAGCTCATTACGACCTTTTTTCCCATTTAGATAGTTCTGCATGTGACAAGAATTAGCCTGTCACAAACCAAATTTGTTCGGTACGGAAGGCAAAACAGGAGTGAAAATTTTAATTTTGGAGGAACATCATAGTTCTCAAAGCGATCACAAGGCGCTACCTTGGTAGAATCGGAACCAAAATGTTGAAAGGGACCATATCAGTACAAAATTATGACAATATTACCACGAGGACCGAGCTTGATGAGTATTGTTGTATTAGTAAACACCGAATGGAGAGATTTCTAAATAGGCAGCTGCAATAAACACTGCTATCGGCCAAACAGCACCTGCTTAGAATTATGTCCTGACACTTTCATGGTACTGAACGGATTAAAATGAGGTACAGCGGACTAAGTAACGGAACTGGAAAGTTTAAATGACGTTTCATAACGGAGCCAAATTACATTAGTGGATCAAAACCTAATAACTAACGTCGGAAAGGATGCAAAACGACGTTTTAACGAAATTCCAATTAAAGCACAATTGGTTCTGTTTGTTCGAGAAATTCACGCGTTAAAATTTCAATTCCCAACTTTGAAACTGTTTTGTTAACCTGTGAAGTACTAAGGGGTTTGTCCTCACACGTGCTGATTAGTACAATATTTACTCGAGGTTGAAAGTTTTGCGTTACCCTCAACAGCTAATTAACCCGGGAAACAAGCGGTTTTCGGAAAGCAACAACAAACCACCCTCCTCACACCTCACCAAGATCGCTAATCCAACCTTTGCTGTTATCCAACTCTCTCCTTCGGGAAAATTTAATTACAAGAGTTGACGGCTTTATGACTGATGGCTGGCATCAATCATTGTTACTCACCTGGTTGGGTTCTTGCTTGAGAAGAGAGTGGGCACAACTCCCCATGCAAAACCCATCAGACACCGCATCAGAGTGGATGCAATAGGATGTCGAGACAATGCTTTTTTCTGGGGAATCCTTCCTGTGGTGTAGAAATAAAATCCTCATGGACTAACATATTGTTGAGTAGGTAACGTATCGACAGCAACAAACGTGGTGCTCCCAGCGGGAAAAAAATAAATAGTCCAGGGCCCCCTTGCAAAAAGAACCACGAAAATTGGTACCGGTACAATGCTCCGGGTGGTCTCAAAAAATTGTTTAGCTCAAGACAAATTTAATAGCGTAAAAAAAACCATACCCTTTCATCGAAAGTTTTCGAGCTACGGCGTCCTGAATATTTCAACCCCTATTTTGAACCCCTTAGAGATGACTAACAGTAACGTCGAGCTTCGAGGACCAACTAGACGCCGAACGGAACCTATAACCCGAATTCCATCAATTTTGTTTCATGGTAACTAAGAAAAGTGGCCCGTACGGCGTACAGCGGACAGACAGAAATTTTTTTTTATTGCAGTTTTGGTCTAAATACCTTGAAACGTAAACCATCAAATTTTAAGGGGGGGGGGGGTTAGATTTTTTTTTTTTTTTTTTCATGCTCGATTCCAATGGTTCATTATTGAAAATAATAAAACAAAAAACTACTGTGATATACACGCATAAAAACTATTTGGAAAATAAAATAGAAAGGGTTAATGTTGGCACGAGTGCTGACGGTGTCACACTTAGAGCTTGGAAGATGAAAACAACGGCCGCTCTAAGATTGTACCTACACAAGGGAGTCATTTTGTGTACAACTTACTTCCTAGTGAACTGTTAAGGAAAGATAGTTTGTCGCTAAATAAATTCAAAAGCCGAATGAAATTATATTATTACGGTTTAATAGAGGGACACTTCACTTGATAATGATATTGGTCACAATATTGGGAGGTACTTACTTCGTTTGACTTCATAAAAAACTTTATATGTAGCATTAGGTTGTAGACGCTCCAGTTCCCAGTTTAAGAAATTTTCTTAAAGGGAACTGTGGCATTATAATTGAATCAAGATTTGTAAATGTAGTATGTAATTTTTATGAAATAAATGCAATGTTATTTAAAAAAACACAAACAAAAAAAAAACAGAAAGATATCTATTTGAACCAAGCTTTCGGACCCTCTGCACAATATGTAGAATACATGGGGAGAAAATTGTACGAATTTAAACTGAGTCGACTGGTGTCAGGATCACCGCAGAAAATTTGAGAAAGAATCAAGTATACCAGGACTATCCCAGGTTCAACATTTCCCAGATGACGGTAATGTTGCATGATAGGTCATGTTTTTTTGTTTGCTACTTTGTTTTCTCGATTAGTATGTTTATTCATGTTTTAGTTTGTTGTTTTTACAAATGCTTAGTTACGTTATTTAAATGTCTTTTATTGCAAAGGGGGTAACGACTTGACCGAATTGAGGGCCTGGTTGTTAGTGAAGTACGTGAATTCTGTTAGGACAAGTCTAAGTGGAGGGACCAAATAAATTGGGGCGAATTGGTTATTGATTGATACTGAAAGAATCGAACTACGATTATACTTCATCACTTGCTGTTCTATTTTCAATGGCCTACGTCCGAGTTGCAACTTCACGGACTTGAACACGTACCTATTTGTCCCTCGAAACTGGTGAATTCGCTATCTCATTTGCCAAAAACTAAATAACGCGTACCAGCGCCGTATTGTTACCAGTATTTACGGTTTTGGGAACACTCAACTGCCGTTGTGTGGGAGGAGCGCAAATACGCGAGTGTTGACAGAAGTGGCGGACTGACTGAGAGGCTAAAATAAACGTCAAATACGCCGACAAAGTGGTGTAGGGCGGGTACAATCAATTACACCGATATTTCGGAAGGATGAGTACTTGGTCAACAGTGGCGAATGGAAGAGAACAACAATAGTGATGGAACTGAAATGCGTCAATCACGTTTATTTTGTTCCAAGCTCATTAGGGAATGTGTAGGCACAATGAGAAGGAAACTGGTGTCTCGCAGGACACCATTATTTTTACTGGATTGAAAATTATTGATACAGTTGGGTATGAGAAGTAAACACCGTTCTTTTACCGATATCAATTTATTGATCCGAAGGGCTGAAGAAGTGTCAGGAGCTTTTGAATAACCGGGTAAGCGAAACTTTCCATATTACTGGATAAAAGCCATCAAAGTTTTTGTGTATCAATTTACCACAGGAGGTTCATTTTTGATCCAATTTTGATGCGATTTCGTCGTCTCTACGAGTGCATTATTTTGGAGTCGCGTTCAAAAACGACAAACTTGGCCGGTACGCCGGTTTTCCGTATACCTGGTATTTGCAGTTTAGGATATCTAGGTTGAAGCATATATCATGTATATCATTTTTAAGCTCACCGAACGATTTCTCGCAGCCACCCCCACCACTTCGTGCATGAACCTTAACTTTCCTGCACTGGTTGGTGTCGCTGGAACATACCAAGGGATTGCCTAGAGACAGTAGATATACGAAGAGAGTAAAGAAGATGAAATGGTCTTCTTTCTCAAAGGTGGCAAAGCAACCTACAAGACGGATGCGTGAGGCAATAAACAGTGCCCCCACGCTGTAGGGTAATTAGTTGAACATCGTCTAGCTCCAGGTGCCACGCCTTAGTTACCTATTACACTGAGAGAGGTCGTAGGTGTTAGTTCGGCCTAAAGTTTCCTACTGCCAGCTTCTTCATAATATATCAAGCAACACATTACATACTTCCTAGTCCCTTCTATCACCTATAGCTAATATTAGTTGGATCCTTTCAGACTGGTTAATACTCGACGATCAATTTCCGCTTCTAGCCTCTCGATATAACTGTGACCGAAATAAACTTCAAGAGCGATCACCTCGAGTACCGAACTCCATTGATTCCTCAGGGGATAAGTAATAGGCCTTCTTATTTCGGATAGACTAGACGACCAATGGGACAGCCAATATGTTTTTCCTCTACATCCACGAGATGAACGGAAGGGATAAAATTGAACGAAAATTGCTTCCTACCATTTTCTGTAGGAAGCCACAAGTGCGGTACAAGAGTGAAAAAACAGTGGTTTCGAAAAAACTCAATTCTGAATAATGTTTATTTCATCAGGTTTCAGGCTGGTTTTCAATTAAATCCTGGACCTTCAATTACATCCACTTGATGGTCTGTTTGATTTTTCCCTGTAACATTTATGTTGATTCACTCAGTTTCAAAATATGTTTGGGGACCTCCACTCTCGCCCTACCCGGTCCTCCACTCAAGAGACTCCTCCAACTAGGCCTACTTGTTACAAACGAATATGCTATGAAACCCAAGTATGAACAATTTACGTAAATTAAATTAAATAAAATTCGATTTATTATTCTTGTTTTAAAACATACGAATATAATGAAACGTTGACAAACTGCATAATAGAGCTATCAGCTCAATATTTTTTTAAACAATTACTGGACGAAATAGGTCATTTTACAAACGTATAAGACGACCTCAACTTGGTACCTACCTAATTCAAATTGGTAAAATTCTTCAAATTAGTAGGCAGTACCTAAGTAAATCTTTAGAGTAATAAAATACTTATATTTGACCAATTTGATAACGTCATGATCAGAAAATCATTTTTAAGTGCTACATTCCAAATAGCTGCTTGCAGGAGAATAGACAGAAAGACGATGGATGCCCAAAATGCAGCAAAAAAATTGTGTAAAATTTTGTCAAAATTCCGGATCCGAGGCTCCTCTGCTACCTCCCTCCCCCACCAGCCTTATCGTTTTTTCTGTGACCTCCTATTTACACAGTACAACAAAAAATTCCGGCTGCGGCCCGGTTAACCATAATGCCAGGATTTTAATGTATACCCATCACATTATTATGTGTATCGAACACCCTCAAGCAGCTATTGACAGTAGGTTCGGGTTGGCCCCTCAATGGTCTCACATAAAACTCATTAGGTAATCTCCCGGTTAAACTATGAAATTCATCAGTGGCAGAAGATCCGCCGTTTTCCCCGTTAATACCATGCATTATTATGTTATTTGTTTGGAAAATATGCTCATATATGGTCATGCGCAGCACGACTGGATTTTTATTCACTTCACGGTCCCTTCCAAAGGTTCGCGAATGAAAATAATGAACCAAATGTACCTGGTATCGAAGTCAATTTTTATTTCGCCTCTCAAAATGTGATAAACAGGTAAATCAACGCAGAGCTGAATAAAACATTGAAATCACGAACACATAAACCATGACAGAAACAGGGTTAAGAGATACATTAAGTAGATTAACTGATAAAACATATAACTCTGTAGGTGCTGAGTAATTACTCTCTGTGTTGAATCTGTGACTAACACTCATTGAGCGCATCGAGAGGGAGAGGAGCAGCTTAGCGCGAAACAACTTTTTCCTCGTCTCTTTATTGCAGGAACAATTGCGCTAAGCTGTGCTCCAAACTGAGATTAAGTGCAGCCACTTATTACCGAGGAAAGTCAAGCTTTAAGCTCGTGATTTATAATCATACCAACTTGAAACATTCAAAACTGTAAAATAGGAGGGAAAGGGAATGGATTGTTTGGTGAGGGTTTTTCCCGGAAAAACAGCAGCTATGATGGACGAGCATCGGAAATACACCCCTTGGAGTAACGTCTTTGTGAACTGCACTTACCGAGAGGGGTCGCTCTTGGAGAATATGCCCGAGGCTCGACTTCACTCGTTAGAAACCCCCGTTAATGCCATTACGGATACTTCAGTCAATCATTTTTCCCCCTCACAAGGGCCGCTTCAGTGATTTCTCCGATGCAAGGAATGCAAAGGCGGATTTGCTATTGCGAGATGAGGGGTGTCTGTAATCAGAATTTACTGCTCGGCGTTTTTCAATGAAGCCTAAACGCGCTTGATGGCGTTTAAATTAAGACATACTGATGCCAGCGAGCGGTTAAGAGGCGTAGGGGAATCTCAAGCTCGAGAGCGATGCGGATGTTGGTGTGACAAAGCCTCCGTCTACAGAGTCAGTTTAGGCTTAAGATGGATAAGTTGGGATTAACAATATATTATAAGAACGCAGATGCATTGCCGAATCCTTACCGTGTAATGCAACTCGCATTCGAATGGGAGGGTGGCTTAATTTAATTAACTTTAAAGGGTGTTCAATTTATCACCACCGGTCGTCTGTATCAAGCGAGGCGGTAGCCGAGCGATGCCAAGCATGAACCCGCGCCCGGCTGCCCCAGAGCCTAATATAACTGAGCGAAGAATCGGGCCAACTTTGGCCCCCTCCCGGGCCTTCCCCGTTATTTCTATATTTTATTCGCGCGAATATATTTTGTGGGGCAAACACCCTGAGTCGCCTGACACCAAATTCGAAGCGGTAGGTGTTTCGAAAACCTGCGAAAAATAGGGCTCAAAATACGTGTTTGGTGACTTTCTTCCCATTTTTTTTTTTTCCACCCATTCTTTGTCACGCCACTTCAACCCTTTCACCTCGACCGATGTTTATGAAATTTGGTATGCAGATCAGGTTTGGCGTGGTGAAGTACCTTTTGGGAGTTGTAACCGTTTTCGCACAAGCAAAGGGGGGGTTCCGGGGGATGGGGGCTTGTTTGTTCCACCCATTCTTTGTCACGCCACTTATATACCCTCTTCCCTAGACCGATCTTTATGAAATTTAGTACCGATCCAAATCATGTTAATGCGTGAAGTGATTTTGGGTGTTTCCATCAAAACGAAAATTAAAAACTGTAACGCCGAAGTGACATGGCGAATAACGGGAGGTCTACCCTTTCCAATGTGAAGTGTCAAGCATTTTTAGCATTGCTTGTGTGAGAATATCGTCGTTGCACCACATTGATTCAGGCTTATTGTACATTATGTACTTATTGTCAATATGTTATTGTAATTATGTCATTGTAAGTATTATATATTACTACTAAAATATAAGAACATAAATATGTACATATTGCACTTATGTTACTGTAAATTTGTTATTGTACCTACACATTCTTATTATTATTTTCATTACTGTTGTAACTGGCGTCGTTTATGCACCTGATCCATCAACCCTTAACCTCACCAATGTCCAACACCTTGTCATGGATGTAGGGCTCACTAAATAGCAACTGTTTAGTGCTCATTTGTTCGAAAATGTCGTCCCCCCCCCCCTCTTCCTTTTCACTTAATTTACTATTTTGTGTAAGTAGGTATCCACACAACTATATGAACAACATCCAACTGGAAGCACAAAAAATTACAAGTTTTCACAAAGTTCAACAACAAACTTAGGTATCGGAAATCAGTCTCCTCGTCTTGAAAAACAATACCTCACCCCCCCCCCCCCCCTCCAAACTTACTTGCGACCTTTCAAAATTTGTGATATCTCCTAAAAAAAACACTCCCTGTAAAAAAAGATGCCAAGCTACAAAAGGTGTGATATCCAGGTTGTGCCAAGCACTGTGCCTAATAATCTTCCATCCACATCCGACAGTTCATTTTCGACGTTAATTTTGAGGTATAGACTAGACTTAGCTAACAGGGTGAGGAGTGAGTTAATCTTTAGGAAGTGTGCTGCTTGGCCGGTCTAGTTACTGATCTATTCAGTTCCTACACGAAGGATTCGAAGCCATCAAAATTAATGATTCACATGCTATGTGCCTGATATGTCGTAGACAGACAAGCAGCACACTTCCTAAAGATTAACTCACTCCTCACCTCAAAATTAACGTCGAAAATGAACTGTCGGATGTGGACGGAAGATTAGTAGGCACGTAGAATTTGAATCATTAATTTTGATGGCTTCGAATCCTTCGTGTAGGAACTGAATAGATCAGTAACTAGACCGGCCAAGCAGCACACTTCCTAAAGATTAACTCACTCCTCACCCTGTTAGCTAAGTCTAGTCTATACCTCAAAATTAACGTCGAAAATGAACTGTCGGATGTGGACAGAAGATTATTAGGCACAGTGCTTGGCACAACCTGGATATCACACCTTTTGTAGCTTGGCATCTTTTTTTACAGGGAGTGTTTTTTTTAGGAGATACTTATACACAAAGTGAAAAGTGGGCCTGAGAGGCCTTGGGGAAGTCTGTCATCCTCGTACTGCTCGAGAAAGATTTTTCAATTTTTTCAAACTACTTACATGGTTAGAGTACCTACCCAGGGCCGGTAACCCCCCCCCCCATCCCACCCCTTCTACCAAAAAACTTAGGTCAACTGAGTAATCCTAGCTAGTTGGCCAATTTGAACTATAGATCCAAATTTACGTGTTAGCAATTCCTAGTCAGTTGGAGGATTTGAGTTGTAGTGTAAAATATAATAATGAGTCAGCCAATTTGGTTTTGGTGGGCGAACCCAACTAATCGGCAAATTTGAGTTCTACTGTTGAACCTAGGTACTCGTATGAGAGTTGGCGAATTTGGGTTTGGTTGGTAAATCCGTGAGAGTTGGCAAAAGTGGGTGCAGTGGACAATACCTAGACACTGAACGTAAACAAGTATACGAAGAGGATATAGACAATTACTAGTGAATTTGGAACAAGTGGCGAGATGAGTACATGCCAGTGCTTCTTTATTCCACGCACATCACATGCGGACTTTATAGTGACGTGCAATGGACTGAATAGATTCTTGGTATATTTTCTTCTGCACTGTGCTGATGTTGAATTTTAACGAGATGAAAAATTAAACTGAAGTGAGCCAAACGTATTTAGAAGAAATACCATCAAAAATAATTATTTCAATTATTGCACATGAAAGAAACATGTTCTGTAGGTAGAATAATAAACCCATGTGACTTGCAGCGTTTTTGTCATAGCCGTTTGTGTGTACGCGCGTGCGTGGTTAGTTAGGTATCCACCCAAAAAACGACCTCACTAAATCAGGGTCTTGCGCTAATAAGAATTAGTCAGTTATGTACGCAGAAGGGGTATCTATAAAGGAAAACAATAAACCGCTGAGTAATAATTTGCAGCTTTTTTCAGTGGATATATGAATTTTCTAACATCATGAAGTTTCAGTAGGTACCTACATGACTTTTGGTTAATTATTGTCAATAATGAACCTTTGGAATCGAGCATGGAAAAAAAAATTGTAACCCCTCCTTCAACATTTTATGGTTTACGTTTCAAGGTATGTAGAATCCGAAAATGCAATTAAAAAAACGCTGCAAATCCGTGCACAACGGTTTATTATTTTGTACAGAATACCTTCTGTTACAGATCACAGTATAGATAACCCGTCCAAATAATACGTACTAGTCTATACATATTAGTAGAACGCAGACCCTCCGTAGGTTAGTACCTAACCACGTACTCGTTACTAGGTACCTACCTACCTAAATCACGAGTTAAATGTTGCTAAAATAATTCTGTCGATGACAAACAGTAACTAAAATGGCAAAAAGAAACGCAAATAATGAAGTTCAGAAGAAAATTGTTGATATGGAGTGAAATGGATGCCCCTTCTGCGTAGATCACTGTTTTCTGTGGTCAATACCTACCCTCATCGTCAAGTATAATGAACCGTTGTGTAATAACTTGCCCATCAATAATACTTCAACGGTTATTCAAGTCCGATCAACAAAATCCAGTCCCTTCTTGGTTGATGAACCGTTGTATAATAATTTACCGTTGTGAAATAATTTACCATTACGTAAGAATTTACCTACCGTTGTGTAATAATTTGCCGTTGTGTAATAATTTGCCGTTGTGTAATAATTTGCCGTTGTGTAATAGTTTAACATTGTGTAATAATTTACCCATCAACAATACTTCGACGTTTGTTCAAGTTACAACAGTACCGATCATCAAAATCCAGCCCCTTCTTGGTACATGAACCGTTGTGTAATAATTTACCGTTATGAAAAATTTACCGTTGTGTAATAATTTACCGTTGTGTAATAATTTTCCGTTGTGTAATAATTTACCATTGTGTAATAATTCACCCATCAATAATACTTCAACGTTTGTTCAAGTTTCAGAAGTATCTACCAACTAAATCCAATAGTCCATCACTTATCAAATGAAATAATATCGCAGAACAACCAACTCGACTTCATACAGCCGTCCTTGATTATAATCAGGTGCTCCCTAGTGATGATATCTGGGCCGGATTTATACCGTTTGATTCACGATCGTGTTGACGAAGCTTTTTGGTGCACACGAACGGCTGGACGTACAATGCTCCGGGTGGTCTCAAAAAATTGTTTAGCTCAAGACAAATTTATTAACGTAAAAAAACCATACCCTGCTATCGAAAATTTTCGAGATACGGCGTTCTGAAAATGTCAACCCCTATTTTGAACCCCTTAGAGATGACTGACAGTAACGTCGAGCTGCGAGGACCAACTAGACCCCGAACGAAACCTATAACCCGAATTTCATCAATTTTGTTTCATGGTAACTAAGAAAAGTGGCCCGTACGGCGTACGGCGGACAGACAGAAATATTTGTATTGCATTTTCGGATTCTACGTACCTTGAAACGTAAACCAGTAAATTTTGAGGGGGGGGGGGGGGGGGGGTAAGATTTTTTTCATGCTCGATTCCAATGGTTCATTATTGAAAATAATAAACCAAAATGATGGATCCATTGGATTTTGTTGGTAGGTACTTTTGGAACTTGAACAAACGCAGAAGTATTATTGATGGGTAAATTATTACACAACGGCTAATTATTATACAACGCTACATCATTACACGACGGTTCATTATACCATCTATGTAGAAGCCCTACACTTCTACAACTTCTGCAACTTGAACAACCGTTGAAGCATTATTGATGAGCAAATTATTACACATCGGTAAATTATTACACAATGGTTCATTTTACTATCTACGCAGAAGGGGCAGCCATACAGGTAAATTATTATGCAACGGTTTATTATTTGCCTCATGCTTCATGAATAACTACAAATAATTAATTATTGAATCCCGTGCATTTGTAGTAGACTTTAATTACGGTGCCGGCTCCAGTACTCGATTTAGGGCTTTCCTGGAGGGAGCTCGGGGGTAGGTATTGACCACAGAAAACAGCGATCTACGCAGAAGGGGCAGGTAAATAATAAACCTTTGTATAATAATTTGCAGCGTTCTGAAAATGTTTTCATAATACGTGGACACAATGTCCTGAGCAGGTATTTGAGCTCACAAAATATTTATGCATTGAAAAATGCCCACATGTTCAAAGTTTCAAAGCCATCTGCATAAACTAGAGTGGAGTTAGCAACGAGGATCTTATAATTAAAACTGTCTCGCATTACTCCCTGTATACTCAAAAATATGCTCATTTATTGTAATTACGAGTAGGTAGGCAGTATTGATCTTGGCCAATTCCAGTTTCTGAAACATTGTTAGTCCACGGATCGTAATGATCCAAGTCTTATTGGCGAACTGAAGCATTATATAGACTGTGAACAATCGCAGAGTGAAACTCGGGATCGTGAAACATTCGAATGGGCTGAATATAATGTAGCGGTACCTCCAGGGGTCTCAGCCTCCAGGGCACTCGCCTCAATGGGAGGCTTATGAAGGTTGAATGGGGAAGGGTTCGAGAATCGATTACGAATTATTCAGTATCGGAAGCGATATTCAAACCGCAGAGTACGACCGGTGTCCTGCTCCCGGTTTCTAAAGACGCTTTCTACCCCTATCCACCCCCACCAACGACCAATCGCCCCTCATATTCTCCCCTTCTCACGAGGTTGAGCACATCCAACGGAATCCATCACGAATCCGTTTAAACGAGATTCGCCCCTCGACGAAAGGATGGCTTTGAAGCATCGAAATGAGAACCATGGTCGGTTCAATGGCTGGAGAGACGTGTATCGCAAGGGAGTCCTTTTGGCTGGATGGAATAGGATTTTCAATTTTGGTGTCCCTTGCTGATGTACCTATAGATTCCAAGCGATGATTCAGGTTTTGTGAGCGGCCTGGCATTCCAAATAAGCACTCATATCGCGGTCTCCTTTATAGTTGGTTCAGGCATTCGATGGAGGCATTCATCTGATTCGCTATGTAATCCGATTATATAAATGGGATGCCCTGTACTGCTACCTGTACACGTACAGCTCTGCCAGCAAGTGGACAAGCACAAATACTATACAAATTTATTCACGATAAGATATCATTTTCTGTAGGGCTAACCCTTCTTTGTAGATCACAGCCGCAAATACAGGCAGACATGAAATTATCTCAGATCTATAACTATATACATATTTATCAACATTTCCGTAGTTCCCGAACGTCGTTGCTTTCAGGTACTAAAGCTGTTACAACTATTTATTACGTAGCTGTGTGCTGGTATTCTGCGTAAATTTCCTATTGTCAATACCTACCCTCGTGCTTCCTCCAGGGAAGCCCTATCGAGTTGTGGAGCCAGTCGGAAAATTACCGTTTCATAAATTTGCGATGGATTCACGAATTCTATCAATAATTATTATTTGCTGTCAATCATGAAGCATGACGTTTGTTCAAGTTTAAAAACTACCTATCAACAAAATCCAAAAGAGCCATCATTCTTGAAATGAAACAATATCACAGAACAACCAACTCGACTTTGTACAGCCATCCGTGATTATAATCAGGTGTTCCCAAGCAATGTGTCTGAGCCAGATTTATACCGTTTCATTCACGATCATGTTGACGAAGCTTTTCGGTGCAAACGAACGGCTGGACGTACAATGCTTAAGGGCAATGGTTAAGGGCGGTCTAAAAAAAAAAAAAATGTCAAATTTGAGATTTAAAAACGTAAAATAAAATCGAGATAACGGTGTCCTGGAAATTATAACCCCCCATTTTTCACGCCTTAGAGATGACGGACAGTAAGCCGAACTTCGCAGACCAACTAGACATCAAATGGGGCCCGCAAACCGCATTTCATTAAATTTCGTTCACTGTAACTTAAAAAAAAAAATTACGGCAGACGGCGTACGGACAGAAATGTTTGTATTCCATTTTCGGATTCTACGTAGGTACCTTGAATCGGAAACAATGGACGTTTGAGGGGGGAGGGGGGTTTAAAAAATGTCATGCTTAATCCAAAGGATTGGTATTGAAAATAATAAACCGAGAACGATCCTACGAGTGGGTCTTACGACTTGAAATTTTGAGGTTATAGCAAAAGTTAACAGTTCCAAGGAGCGGCTCTTGGCAAATTTGAAAAACAGCTGGTATTTTGGGTCGTACAGCTCGAGACTCCAAAAATCTACTCGTTTCACCATCGGAATTTCTACTGTCACAATTGACTTCTGTTGTTACTACTGTACCAGCGAGCAACACCATGGCGCCGGTAACTGCACTCCAGAAGATTCAGAGGGTACACTCGGCGGACCGTCAGAAGATGGCATGAAGGTTGAGGTGCACGACAGCGCAAGTTGTGGTGCACAAAATGCCAAACCATCTAATTTGCGCCGGGATTTTGGGACGACTTGAAATTTAGGGTAAATTCCACTAGAACCACCTGGCAGTGCCACCACTAAGACACCCGTGCCAGTAAATGGACATATTATTTTTAGTGTATTTTATTATGTGAATAAACTCGAAAGTTTTGGTCAGGCACGTGCAAACATTTTCTCGAAAGCCATAAAACTATTACATTTATGGCCAAATTTGGAGGACAGTTAGGAAATGGCTCACTGGTGAATTCACGAAGTTTCCACTGGTGGTCGTGCCTATCAATTTGCATAACATTACCTTGAACCGGCGGTTGCTCATGCAGTTTACACAACAGTCTATGTCATAAACCTACTCGTATTACTGAGGAAGCTTTGCGAGCATTACAGAGCAAGTTAAGGAACGCATTGACGATGTTATTTCTATTGGCGAAAATACCGAAAGCCACCAGTTCAAACGCTTTCAATTTATGTGAGGGAAACAAGAGCTCTGGCCCGATGTAACGGAACACAATACTATTATGTTCTTTCTGGGGGTTTGGAAGAGCATCTCTGTTCTTGCAGAGTTTATTGGTGGCAGGAGTTCCACGGGTGGTCGCCCATCGACATTCACGTCTGCCGTCTCTCGCCCCTCGGCGGTTTGCGGTTTCGGATGCTGGTTTTCCCCTCTGAGGATCTCTATACCCTACGAAATATGAGCTTTGCTAAACCCATCTTACAAAATTAAATCAACTATTGAGGTACGCGTATTATTTGCACGTTTTGCGCATATCAAATGACTTGGACGGTCTCTCATAATATGTATGAATGGGCTGTATTCTGTCACAAATTCTCAAGTTAAAACGGCAAAGAGATATTTCTACCCAGTAGTGGTGCGTGGGCTCTGAAAACGGTGGGGCTCCAAACCAGAACACAAAACCAAGAGATTTGTCTACAAAATACCTCGAGGCAACAATAAACACCCTTCCCTTATTAACTGTTTGATATTCAGCAAATTCCCTTTCAATCAACAATCTATCGTCGTACGAAAACGCCCACAATTTCTACTGCAAATCGGCCACCGAATTCACGTGTTATAAAAACATAGTAAACTAAAATACCTATAACAAAACGATGACCCGTCGGCCGGTACCTACTTGGATGGAGAACCTATTGACCTGAAGCTAGGCAGGTAGCTACCTGTGTGTCAGGACGCCGATCAATCCACTAGACAACAAACAGGACAAAATGCACGTAGGTACCACGAATACAAATCTAACATCAGAACCGGACCGAACGCAAAACGCGCTAAATTTGTCGCAAAAAATTAAAAATTGACAACTGACTCAACAGAGACAGCGAATATAATTCACAACAGAAACAAATCAGAAGACGAAGAAGCATCTCGTATGGAAATGACAAATTGAATCGAATGCACAAGAAGAAAAAACGCAACCTCTAACCACCACTGTCGGCATGAAGAGTGTTTCTTCACGGTACCCTCAAGAAAAACAACAGCAACAAACTGAATCGAAGGGATCGAATCGATTGTGAAAACGAACGATTTTGGAGACTGGGCCCAAAGTTGGCGAGGCAGACAACACTTTTACTCTACTGAGCATGCGCGGACGGGCCACTTTTTTCAGTTGTCATGGCGACACCAGGTCCCAGGACCTACCTGCCAGTTTCAAGAGCCTAGTTTCGATTTCGATTTCGATTGCAGGACATCGATTACTGTTGCTTTATTTGGATAAGATGCTTTGTCTATGGAGTGCCTTTGGCTATGGAGCACCATGGGTGCTCTACTATAATAATGAATATCCATAGAATTTCCATTCCATAGCCAGAGAAGTCTGGCGAGTCGCTGTTGAACTTTGTGAAAAATGCTAGGTACAGCGTACGGAGGGGAAATTCAAATTCCAACTGAACTATGGAGTTTTTTTAACTTACCTATACCTGTGCAGTGTTTTTTGGTGCCGGGGTAGCGGCCCAAGTGGCCTTATGGACGCAACGCCCCTGTGTCTACCTAAACCGAGTCCCTCCCACGATGGATTTCATCTCAAGTAACCAAGGTCGCCCATTATGCTGAGGAAAGCAGGTTTCCCAGCAGTCGCCGACTACCAGAAATACCTACCGGCAGTCCTTCTACGCTCACGATTCCCCTTGCTTATAGCAGAACCGTGTTATTTAAAATTCTCATCGATACAATATTCGTAGTTGAACCACAAAATCCCCATAAATTACAAGGCTCGGCTAAGAGTTGACCTAGGAAATGTATGAGAGCATCAGTGAACTAGTTCCCAACTTCACTCTACATGTGAGAACACAGAGTAGATTTAATTTTTTCTTCAAAGAAAATATACGTTCACACATATGTAAAACCACCGTTCACAATCGGATTTATGCAAAATTCATAGAATCTAAAGGTCCAATCCTCACCTACCCTCAACAGTTCAGTCATTCCCAGCGTTCTGGGATATTTTTGTCCCCTTACTCAAGCACATTCGCTGAGAAACTACCACGAATTATAGACAATATTCGGACAATGGTCTATACCGAGGGGTTATCTATGCTGAAATTAATGAGCCGTAGAATTTCCAGCATTTCTCCCGAACTACACGGATAAAATTAGCTTTCCTATCAGATGTTCTTCAATTGTCTATAGTTTCTCGTGTGCTCTGCGCTCGTTTGGTTTGGGGAAAATCATTGCCGTGCGTGCAGCTAAGCTAGATATTACTCTTTCATACTGTCTGTCATTTTTTCGCTTTTCTCCCACCGGTAACAATGACATTCGGCCCCGGCTCAAGCCCGTAAACTACGTACCGAACAGTTGTTTGATATAATGTATTGTCACAAATGGGAGCGCTTCCTGACACAAAAGCTTTAAAAATTGACCCTCGTATCGCACGATATCAAGTCCCTTATGACTTCATTACCTTCGACGTAAGCCTGGTACCTAGTTGTACTTTCTTTGTGTGAACGTGTACGGTGAATTCGTAATGACCGAACCAACTGACCGAAAATAACAATTTATTGATCATAAGGAATTTTTGGTCAGTTCGTCTTTCAGGGATTTGCTTATTACCTATTCGAATGATCTGTATGTGTTTAGAACGACCGTGTCTCTTACACTGGTTTCATGCTATTGAGTTGCAAGTGTTCAAACCAGTTTTCAACTAGTGCTCTCTAATTTTCTTGAAAATTACCCAAATGCACTACAATTTCACAGATGCTCTTTGAAAAAAGAACCTTTATAGTATGTGAAGCAATATCAAACAACTTCAGAGTTATTGGAGTTCTCCTAACCTCTGCATAACGTTCTTGAGGCATTTTAAACTGGTTTTTGCATTATTTTCTAGGATAAAAATTTTGAATTCGATCTTAAAGTGGTGATAATAGATTTTGAAGAAGAAAAAATTGACAAAATCTAAAGGCATTATTAGATAGGTAATTATGAACTTTAGAATTCAAAAATTTGTAGAGGTGAATACCAGCACGGATACCATTGATGTAGGTACGATTACGTTATCAAACCTGCCATCACTATCATGTGACTTCTAATGAGTTGGTACCATTATACATCGAGGGAACTGAAATCATCTCTCCCCTGTGCTCAACTCCAGGAGTGCCAAATTTAATCTAGAATAACACTATACTTGATATGTACCACTTCAAAATTTCATTCGAAACGCTAAATTCAAACCAAGGCACCAGTGTCTCAACAAATGTCTGGATATATTTTCAATATCGTGTTGTTCAAATTGTTCACTACAATATTTTGATCGTGGAACGGGCCTTTAAAACACAACTCGTTCGAGGCCTGATATTTATAAAAAATTCGTATAGTTATTTTCATGGCTGACGGTTACGAAATACTTCCAAGCACCAGTAAACGCAAGCTTTTAATGATGGTGGGGGGAGGGGGGGGGGGGGGCTGACAATTATTACACACCGGCTTATTATTTTCCTGCATAGATGCCTCTTCTGCGTAGATCACAGTGCAGCTGCATGGATTAGATTTTATCTATGACGAGCTTTATTCTGTTGGAACGCATCAATTACTGCTTCATCAGCGTTAATTTCAATTAACCTTGTACAAATGTAAGTAGGCTAGAAGCTTGTGCTCAAGAAACACAGGCATTGCAGACATCTGCCTATTAATATTCCATGTTTAATAATTGTCACCCAGTTTATATAAATTTGTTCTTATTTCTTCAAGTACACCTATTGTGTTTATCTATTGTTCCATGCAAGAATCGTTGATTTATCTAACTGAACACATAGTAGACAAAGCAAGTCGTTGCAAGTTTTAGTGATGTTACAGAGTTTCAAAACCATAAAAATATTATCGCTCCTCAAAAAACTTTCTGGCCGTTACCATAATCGACAGTCTGAAAGAAGAGGAACCTCCTCAGCCACATACCATACTGACATTGGCATACATCGCAAACTGACCACACCTTGAGTGGGCAACGGAGCTGATGTTAAAAACGCAGCTAATTATTAAATTAAATTTCTTTATACCCCTGGAGTTGACTTCATTGGGTATAGCTCAAGGGGACTTTGATCTGCAAAGGCCGTCAGTATTCGTCAGCTAAATGTTAAGGTTTTACTCGTATTTTATAACAAACACCCGCACATGATACGCAACACAAGAATACCGCACTACCAAACTCATTTTGTGACAGATGGAAACATTGTTCCAGGCCTCGACTGGTTCTCACGACACCCAACGTACATTCTGTAGATAATCCATAGAAATCTAAATGAAACGTGAAATCGCCCTAAAACTACTTGAGAACAAAACATAAAACTAGAATTTTGTTGGATAGTGCACAAAGAAATTGAAAGTATTGATAACTTGATAATCGTGCGTATCAAGAAAATTTGTTAGTAACTTCGTATAGGAATTCTATCGAAGTTATGCTACATTACAAAAGTTATAATTTTATACCAGGAGAACTGGAGGGAATTTAGCGGCTTGAAGCTCGACGACACGGGCAAAAGCTAATGTCGAACAGCACGCTGTAGGAATGAGGAGACTCTGCCTTCCCTATTTTGTACTTACCTACTCTTGTACATGCAAATAATCTAGAATAGGAATTCTATTCCATTCAAGTCGAACGTCAATTTCAATATTTTAGCCCCTGGAGGCTTCACATATATTATTATCAGAGGTGAAGAGCTAATTAATCGCAGGTGGGGTTTCAAAGCTTGTACTGCTGCCCGCCCGAGACGAGAACCAGAGACGCCGCGGACTTCTGTCTCAAACGGGGATGTAAAGATCGGACGTTCTAGCCCCCTCGGACACCCCGGCCAATTTCACACAAAGGTTCATTACCCCTTCTGCGTAGATCACTGACTTCCTATTAGGGTAAGACCCTGAATTAGTAGGGTCGTTTTTTGCGGTGGATACCTACCGCACCGAAGCAAGCACACAAGCAGGCAGGACAAGAATGCCACCAGAGTCGAAGTACTTTTATACTTAATACCACCCGGCAATATTACAGTTACATTAACATCATTTTTCCAACGCACCCACCACCACTAACCCCCCACTCGGTCATAAAAATTGAAAATGAAATTGACTGACCAAACTGACATTCCACTGGTCGCTGAACCTAAGTAGGGTCCTCGACATACCTATTCCCAAATTTTCACCTATTGGATGATTCGTTTGGCCGTGATCAACTAACTTGTACTTATCAACAAAATCCATAATAACCACTCTTATTCAAATGGAATATTATCGCGGAACAACCAACTCGATTTCACAATCCTACGTGGCACTTCTAAACAATTATATTTTTTATGGGCTGCAGTTTCTTATGTTGACGATGCTTTTCAGGTCAAACTTCAGGGCGATACTGTGAACGGCGAGACGGACAAGGCTCCGGGTGGTCTCCTAAATTCAGAATCTAAAATTCAGAATCAATTCAAGTACCTACCAGTCATGCATCAAGGCTTTAAGAGCGAATTTCCAAAAAAATTTCGGGTCACTGAGTAAAAAGATGACATAGCGAGAAACCATACCACTTTTCGTATAGGTAATTATAATCTCTAATTTCGTGATTTTAGTAATTTTTACCTACTTTTGACTCTTATAAAGTAAAATTTGACCCACTTCTTGCAAGGAAAAATATTTTCAGTACCTAGTAAAACTAGTCCCTCTTTCTGCCGTGAATCACCATCCCACACAAGGTCAGGAGGATTACTATTGATTACTATTGATTTCTGACCCCAAAAATTCAATATTTCACCCCATTCTGTATGGAAAAAACTGAAATGGTCTTTCACCGTCTTTACCCACCCTTCCGTACCATTTCCAGTGATTTTATATAAACTGTTCGCGATTTTAGGAGTTTTTACAGATTTTTGACCCCTAAATAAACTCAAATTTGACCCCCTTGGAATTTTTGAAAACTGCTCATCATGGAACTCATCCTTTTGCTTGCCAATACGAACATTTTGGCGAAATTTCGAATTTTCATAATTTACTCAAGGTCAGGTATCGTCTGGAGTGATACATACATAAATAAATATACATATAAATTTTTGATGAAATCTAAGGATGAAGTCAGGATGCTCTGAAACGAATTTGCCTATAAAAAATTTCAAGAATTCATGTTATGAAATTTTAGACCCATTATAATAGGTTATAATATCTTTGAAAACTTGCTGGAAACATCATAAGAACTAGGTATCTACTTGCTATTGAGTTTTCAAGCTACGGCGTTTTGAAAACTGTATCCCCTATTTTTCACGCCTTAGAGATGTTTAACAGTAACGACGAGCTTCGAGGGCCAACTAGACCGAAAACGGAACCCACAAAGCAAATTTCATCAATTTTGGTTCATGGTAAATGAGGAATGTGCAGCGCACGTACGGCGGTCGGAAATTGTTTTATCACATTTTTCGATTCCTCGCACTTTGGAACTCAACTCATCAAATTTCTAGCGGGGGTTAAAAATGATTTTTTTCATGCTCGATATGAAAGGATCATTAATAAAAATAAACCAAAAGCCCGTTGAGTAGTGTTTAGCTTTCCTGCAAAGTAGGTCGTGCAAGCAGGTAAGTACGACTTACTGTTCATGAGTAAGTTCATCCTTCGTAAAACACCCACCGCCTGATACCGCCATTCTCGGGATAAAAAAGGAAGAACCTTCGACTCGGAGATGGGAAAATAAGGAGCTTTACCAAAATGCGGGAACCATAATCGCAGAAAGAAATCCTTTCAAGAGGAAACAACTCTTTTCTCGCAACTGCAAAAGCTAAAATGTATCTTAGAAGGGTGAGGATTGGTTTTGTGTATTGGGCGCAGGCATAAAAGTTAGTCAATCGATCAGAGTCAAAACCCGTTACAAGTTTGGCTTGAGTTTTCCATTTTCCTTCCGATATATTTCATATTCACGTCCCTCCACTCTAAAGAACTCAACATGGCACTCAAGAAATGTGGGACGGAGACCTATAAAACATCGTTTCCATTTCCGTTCGCTACTAACATAAATATTATCATCCACGAAACAATTTAAATTGCATTATGTACTCATCTGTACACATTTGAATGAAAATACTTGAACGAAACGTGGGAATAGAGGAAATTAATGTTTTGTACCAAGGTATTTTGGGTCTATTCCTTGGTGTATCACAACAAGTTCTTAGAAGCACCAAGCAGGTAGTACCCCGAATGTCTACTTCACCGTTTTACGTTTTACAGATCGCCTAGTCAGTAGTGAACCTGTCACCTTTTGAGCTGCCCTGTACGTTATGATATTTATTTTGCTTCCTCACTACCGAAGCACTGGATTCGTGATCGAGTAAAAAAAAAATTATTTCCTCCAAAATGAAAATTTCCACTAACATTTTGCGTTTCAGACATCGAGGAACATTTCTGGTTCCGTGTCTGTCTGTCTGTGGTAATTCCTTGTAACGCCCATAACTACCCGAAATAATGATCGAAATGGGCTGAAATTTAGAGGGTGGATGCGGGTTGGGTCATAGAAGTACAGTAACTTTCGTCTGCGCACGCGCAAACGTGAAGTACTTGAAACGCCCATAATAACCCTAAAAATTGTTGAAAAGAGTTCGAACTTGGAGGGTCGACCAGGAATAATAGGTTGATACTAGTTCTAAATGAATTTCATTGGAATCGTGATGTAACTTTCGTCTGCGCATGCGCGAACATGAAATGTTGATCATTTCCTCGTAACGCTTCTAACTGCGCGAAAAAAAAGTCGTAGAGAGCTGAAATTTTGAGGGTAAACGCGGGTTTGATTGCACAGGATCCCGCTCCAAAATCATAGAAATCGTTCCGTCTGCGCATGCGCAAACGTGAAATACTTGAAACGCCCATAACTACCTTAAGCCCATAACTACCTTAAATATCGTTGAAATGAGTTCAGATTTGGAGGGTCGATGAGGAACAATACTTTGATAGTTCCATATGAATTTCATTCGTCTGCGCGTGCACGAACATGAAGCGTTGATCGTTTCCTTGTAACGCTTCTAACTACGCGAAAAACAGTCGTAGAGCTAATGTTGAGGGTAAACGCGGGTTGGATCGCAGATGGTCTCTATCAAAACGAACCTACCCAAATATTCTGTACGTTCATGTGATTCAAGTGAGGAAGTTATACTGCCAACTCGAATCGGCAGACGTTTTCATCATAACAGGCGTTTTTGTTTGGATTAAACAGTTCTGGTCGTCCATAATATCTTGTAAGTCGCATAGACGGTGTAAGTGTAGGCTTTTATGCATTACCCTTATTAATGGCTACTGGGTTTGAATTAATCTTAATCTTGTCCAGTCACAGTCTGGAAATTCTTCACCAATTTCTTCGTGACTGGCCCGATGGGATAGGGTTGTCATGATTGAAAGTCATAGGAAGGGGCACTTCGTTTAGTTCTGTTTCACCAATACTCTGATTAATTGCCAGCTAGTTATTCCACAGTTGCTAGGTAACCGCTGGTCAGCTCTCCTCAACAATTTATTCTCGATTAGGTTGTTGATCTCATGCTGAGTGGAGAGTACATTCCGCATGGAGCCGTATGGTTGATGGGGAATCGATCAGTAAGGCACATTTTCACCTCAGCATTCCAAAATTTCCTCAGTGATTACTGATATCTTTGCTGACCATTCGTTTGGGTCATCAGTGCCAAAATTTCCCAAATTCGTTCAGAAATCAATTCAGTTTCACTCATATAATCAGCAGAAACCTGATCGAAGCACAGTTCAAACAAGTCAAAAAATTTTTGAAGGTGAAGAGGTGGGGAGGTGAATGTGGACTTGAAGGTTTTTCTCGCCAGTTGGCTCGGTCGGTTAGTTGGTCTGGTGGCAGGTTCCGCTGGAGTCACACTTATTTTACCCACTTGGGGGCGATCATAGTTATAATACGACTGAGACTGAGACACTTATTTATGTTATCCATAGATACCCAACAAGAATACGAACATAGATAACTCGAATATTTATTTAGAAACGAGTAACGTGAGATTCAGCCAGGGTTGTGCGGGAAGGCAGAGGGAAGTTGGGGACCCAAGCCATATAGCGACTCAAGCCAAGTGGGAATTTCTATTTCTAAATAGGCGCCGCGCTTACGATGAAACACCTTCAAACACACCAACAAAAGCTCAATCGATTGCTATGGAGGAAGACTCGCGCAATCCAATACAAGGTGAGGCTTCGGTTTTAGGTACTTCTCCGCCCGTCCTTGTTATCTGATGTAATATCCCCAGATATTTCCCAAGGCGCCGGTGCCAATTCTCCACGTTTTCGCGTCAATCACGCTGTATCCCAGGGTTGGTTTTCTACTTTTTTTTTTGAACCCGCGGATCACCCGTTGTTTACCTCGCCATTCTTTATTGCGAGCGCGGAAAAAAGCTATCAGAGCTCTCCCTACCTACAAAGAAAACAAAATCCCCATATGGAGTAAGCCCGGACGGGTTACAGCACGTAGCATACAGGAATCATCTTCTACTGAACTCAATGATATAAAAACTATGATACTTCACAATGATACGTAAAAACTAGAAGTACATATCCGAACAAAGGAATTCATGGATAGAATGGGTCACAGCGACATATATACGACTTGCAGATATACGACCTGAAAGCCAGTTTCGAACTAACAACTGATTGCGTAATTTGATCTTGTAATGAAAAATGTTGTAAATATTGTTTTAACGGACATTCACGCATGTGCGAAGAGCGGAACAACAAAATTTGTTCTTACAATAACCATTCTCATCGTACTAGCGGAATCGCCGTTGTTGCGCAGGATGATTTCAGGGTTTTTTTAATGGCGTAGGAAACGTATTCTAGTTGTACGCAGTTTTTTGGGAGGTGGTAAAATTCATTTACGAATACCTGCTGGCTTCAAACAGATTATGACAGACACAAACCAGCTAGGTAATACCGTCTAAACTTCCACCCCTTTTCTTCTTAGACTGCCCTGGGACTTCTTGTGCAGTATTACTTCGGAGCAGTTAGTAGTTAAGTTATCCCAGCAGATGTCGTGGTTCCCCCCAATTCTCTACATAAACCACTCCTATGTACGATTTAACCAAATAAACGACGGGAACATTGAGTAGGGCAGCGACAAAAGGAAGTAACGTAGAGGTTTTTCCCAACCGCCATCGCTCCTCAACAGGCATAACGACCTACTGTTGATGGGGGACGGGTGGAAAAGTCCCTATAAAACAGCCCTTCTGGCCGAGCTCTTCATTCGACGATCCAACTCCCGACTTGTGACTCCTCTCTTTCCGACCCCTTTCTCCGACACTCGCTGTGGTCCATTCCGCGGGGTGCTGGCAAGACTCCTTAGGAGCAACTACTAATACCTGCTATGGTCCATGCTCACGGGGTATTAGTACTAGGTCCATCTTTTCTATCTGGCACCTGCTGTGGGTCATGCTCGCGGGGTATTGTTAGTAGGTCCCCTCTTTCCAAAAGACTCCATAGGAGCACCTGCTGTGGTTCATACTCGCGGGGTGCGAGCAAAAGACTCCTAAGGAGCAACTAATACCTGCCGTGGTCCATGCTCGCGGGGTATTGTTAGTAAGTCCCCTCTTTCCAAAAGACTCCATAGGAGCACCTGATGTGGTTCATACTCGCGGGGTGCGAGCAAAAGACTCCTAAGGAGCAACTAATACCTGCCGTGGTCCATGCTCGCCGGGTATTGTTAGTAGGTCCCCTCTTTCCAAAAGACTCCATAGGAGCACCTGCTGTGGTTCATACTCGCGGGGTGCGAGCAAAAGACTCCTAAGGAGCAACTAATACCTGCCGTGGTCCATGCTCGCGGGGTATTGTTAGTATGTCCCCTCTTTCCAAAAGACTCCATAGGAGCACCTGCTGTGGTTCATACTCGCGGGGTGCGAGCAAAAGACTCCTAAGGAGCAACTAATACCTGCCGTGGTCCATGCTCACGGGGTATTGTTAGTAAGTCCCCTCTTTCCAAAAGACTCCATAGGAGCACCTGCTGTGGTTCATACTCGCGGGGTGCTAGCAAAAGACTCCTAAGGAGCAACTAATACCTGCCGTGGTCCATGCTCGCGGGGTATTGTTAGTAGGTCCCCTCTTTCCAAAAGACTCCATAGGAGCACCTGATGTGGTTCATACTCGCGGGGTGCGAGCAAAAGACTCCTAAGGAGCAACTAATACCTGCCGTGGTCCATGCTCGCGGGGTATTGTTAGTAGGTCCCCTCTTTCCAAAAGACTCCATAGGAGCACCTGCTGTGGTTCATACTCGCGGGGTGCGAGCAAAAGACTCCTAAGGAGCAACTAATACCTGCCGTGGTCCATGCTCGCGGGGTATTGTTAGTAAGTCCCCTCTTTCCAAAAGACTCCATAGGAGCACCTGATGTGGTTCATACTCGCGGGGTGCGAGCAAAAGACTCCTAAGGAGCAACTAATACCTGCCGTGGTCCATGCTCGCCGGGTATTGTTAGTAGGTCCCCTCTTTCCAAAAGACTCCATAGGAGCACCTGCTGTGGTTCATACTCGCGGGGTGCGAGCAAAAGACTCCTAAGGAGCAACTAATACCTGCCGTGGTCCATGCTCGTGGGGTATTGTTAGTAAGTCCCCTCTTTCCAAAAGACTCCATAGGAGCACCTGCTGTGGTTCATGCTCGCGGGGTGCTAGCAAAAGACTCCTTTAAGGAACAACTAATATCTGCTGTGGTTCATGCTCGCGGGATATTAGTAGTAGGTTCCTCCCGGCCCTACAGTAGGAGAAAATTTCAACCAGCGCCTGTGATCGCATGGATCACAGTGGTGACCCCAAAATTTTCCTCACTCCACGTTGGTGATACGCACACACCCGCGCATCACCACAGTAGACATAAATTCTTAGTTATACATGTTATACTGCCACAACGTGAGAGCCCTTTGATTCGCTTCCCGAGTCATTCAAATCGGTCCATGAAGATAGTACGTAGGTACTGAATATAAGAAGTGCACTCCTACCTCACCCAATTAATAAGCCTGTTTCTATATCCAAGTCCCTATAAAGTTAATTTTTTTCTTTTTGCTCATAAATAAGAAGAAATCGTATATAATTATATTCGACGTTCTAATACCCCAAATTCGTCGTCATACATACTGGATATCACAATCGAATTGGACCATCAAGATAGACTCAACATTCTCCTTACTGTTTCATTTATAGTCAAATAAATAAATAGTCCGTAATATGACTGGCGATAGTTCACGATATTTCCGTGCTGAGTATGTGTCCAGAAAACCTCGGATGTGAACAGAACACAGGTCTCTAACCAACCTGAAATTTATTAGGTACTCAAACCAGTTGTACGATATCGGAGTATTTGGCGCAGTAACATGCTCACAGGGTTTCATTTTCACAACCAATGATCAATAGTTGCTCCGGCCAAGAAACAACTTATTCCGCACAATCGATTATGCACCATCCGGAAGCTTCACTCCCCAGTGCCGGCAGATTGTGAAAACAACGATTCAACCGGTGTAACGAATTCCATTTAAACTGGTTTTCCAGGGTAATTGCGCATCAGGGTGGGAGTGTTCCACCCATTACTTGCCCAATAAGAACAGTACTGGAGAACTGTTTATTGTACTGGCGCGCCGGGGTATGGATGGGTTGATTGCGATTCGGATCGTTGAAAATTTCTGGTTACTTCCGTCATTGGGTAGCTGGCCCAACGGAGGGGAAAGAGATTGGTGTTGATACATTTATCAAGCTTTGTGGTTCGATTGACAAATATTTAATAGAACGGAATGAGAGATGAACACGTAGGGACACGAAATAATTGAAACAGGGACGCGGTGAAAACAGGTATCTATAGATGTTTTCTTCCCTGTTTGTTCGAGTTTTCTCCTCTTGAAACATTTAATCTGTTCACCTGTAACCGGATAATCTTCGGCCGTGATTCACTTTTATTTCGGAATAGAGTTTCACGAATTATTTACTTACGAAATAAGGAAAATCAAACCGAATCGTACGGTTTCTCGAAAACATTATAATCCAATGAAGATGGAGGATAGATAGAGGCACGTACAAGATTGTTTTATTACAATATCCCACCCTGGGTGTCAACACTAATAGGTGTTGCTTCCGAAACTTCAAAAGGTAGTAAATTCCGCAAAAATATGAATGAGCCCATTTTCGAACGAAATCCGTCCCCTTCTCCACCGCATGCCCGATTTTGACCAAGGGAGAGTTAGTACTCTAACCAGTTTTCTCAACACTCAAACAAAATCATGAGTGTAAATACTTCCGTTTTGTTAACCAGTAGGTAAGTGAGGAAAAGGTTCGTCAACGTGATCGTGAATCAAACTGTATAAATCCGGCCCAGATATCATCGCTACGGAGCACCTGATTATAATCACGGATGGCTGTATCAAGTCGAGTTGGTTGTTCTGTGATATTATTTCATTAGAAAAAATAGCTTCCTTTTCTTCGAAAATTCGCCAAAAGGAAAGGCTTTTGGAATATTTGTTGATAGGTACTTTTGCAACTTGAACAAACGTTGAAGTATTATTGGGTAAATTATTACACAACGGTTTATTATACTATCGACGCATAAGGGGCATCTATGCAGGTAAATTATTACAAAACGGTTTATTATTTACCTTATGCTTCATGAAGAATTACAAATAATTAGTGATTGAATTATTAAATCCCGCGCATTAGTTTGAAACTTTAATTCCAGGGTCGGCTCCAGTACTCCATTTAAGGTTTTCGTGGAGGGGAGTTCGAGGGTACTGACCACAGAAAATAGTGATCTACGCAGAAGGGGCATCTGTACAGGTAAATAATAAACCGTTGTGTAATAATTTGCAGCGTTTTTAACAAACCCAAACATTCATTTGAAAGCACCATGCTGTCTACAAAAAAGTACTACATTGAAAACTAGTAACTACTAGTACATTGAGAAAGCCCTACATGAATTGACAAGAGCTTATACATTATAAGTATAATAACACATTATTATATATTATTTATGGTTTGATAGTCTTCTACTGTGAGAATCGTTGGTACCTATTTCAATGTATTACTCATTATCTACGTAATATCTGAGCCATTTGCAGTGATTCTCGGATTATAAGTTTACTTACACGTTGTAAAGTAAGTAACTACAAAAATTAGCAATTTAATCAGAACAAAAAGCGAGTTTACTCTACATGAAGCCTTTAAGCTTAGCTTCAAGATATTTGCATATCAAATTTTCCCGGGAAAAGATGATATATTCCGTTGAGCGTTGTCTTTTCCAGTCCATGGTGTTATAACTTATGCGACCTTCTCTTCCACTGAAGGTTCTCAACAGGTTGGATTTATCGTGTATCTACAGCCCTTTTTTATACCAACACAATATTCTCGACGCGAACCTTTGAACAGCCCACGTCTTCCGAAACTGTTCTCCATATTGTTTCCCCAACAAAAGCATACTTACCTATCCCTTCAAAGCGAGGAATGATTTTGAATATCCCATTATGAATATTATCCCATGTCCCATTGTTTCCTGACGATCGGAAGGATCTCTTAAATTCAGTCGATCCATTGACCCAAAAACGATGCCCAGCATCGGTAGGTAAACAACCTGTTGAACATATAAACAATCGCGGACTTTACGATTAGTGACGACATCATATTTATCTGTGTCTGTGTATTTGTCTATTTATCTGTACTAATGCGAAGGGTGGCGTAGGAGAACCTGAAATAACTACGACGAAAATATTTGATTGGTTTGCGTTTCAAAGGGATGTATGTAGAACCCGAAAATGAAATCAAAACATTGTTTCTGTCCGTCCCTCCCATTTGGAGTCTACTTGGTCTTCGAAGGGTTAGTGTCATCAGCTCTAAGGGGTGAAAAATAGGGGTTGACAGTTAGATAACGCCGGAACTCGACAACTTTCAACAGAAAGGTATTTGTGGTGGTTCCCCTCACATCTCTACACTAACCACTCCTATGTAATATAGAAAGATTTAACCAACTGAACGAAGGGAACGACGAGCCGGGCAGCGCCAAGGGAGAAGGGTTCCTTCCATCAACCGCCATCGCTCCTCAACGGTCATAACGGCCGATTGTGGATGGCGGACGGGTGGAAACCAGTGAGAATAGAATATACTAGAGCGGCCTTCCCCATGGGGGCGGGCAGGCGAAAGTGTGCGCTCACCCTGTCCATCGCTGCCACTCTCTCCGCACTGTCCGGTCCCGTTTTTCTCCCTTCTTCATCATCTCGCCCTCCATTTAAATTTTCATTTTTGGCTGTTTTTCGATTACCCGGTGGAATAGAATAAGCATAACAATAAGTTACCAACAAAATAATTTAATTCAAACGTTGGAATAGTGGAAAAAGTACACTGTTGTTAGTGGGTAATGACAGTAAAATGGCAGTACTTTTGCAGTCTTCAAAATCACTGTCCTTTAATATGTATTTTTAGTTTTTAACATGGAACATGTTTTTACGGGAGTAAACCAGGCTGCAAAACGTCCAGTCCAGTCCAGGGGAACTCGGCTCCCCTCCCAGTCGTACCTCTACCCCACTCCTGCCACCCAACTCCGAGGAGAGCATGGCGAGGCCCCATTCCGCCGAAAACCCAAAAAACGCCAAAAGCAGCTGAGGACTTGTATTACATGACATTGCGTTAGGTCGCTGGTCCGAGGGTTGGAAATCCCACGAAGTTTTTTTGCTTCCTCACTACCAACGGTAGGGAAGCCTTGGATTTGTGATTCCAATACCATTTTCCGTTTCAGACATCAAGGAACATATTTGGTTCCGTGTCTGTCTGTCTGTGGTCAATTCCTTGCAACACCTATAACTACCCGAAATAATGGTCGAGGTGGGCTGAAATTCCGAGGGTAGGTGCGGGTTGAGTAACAGGTGGTCTCATACCAAAATCATTGAAAAAGTACCGTAACTTTCGTCTGCGCATGCGAAAACGTGAAATAATTGGAACACCCATAACTACCCTAAATATCCTTGAAATCAATTCAAACTTGGAGGGTCGGTCAGGAATAATACTTTGGTACCTAGTTCAAAACCAATTTCATTGGAATGGTAATGTAACTTTGATCTACGCATGCGCGAACATGAGAGCTGAAATTCTGAGGGTATACGCGAGTTGGATCGCAGATGGTCCCGTTTCAAAGTCATGAAAATCGTTTAGTCTGCGCATGCGCAAACGTGAAATACTTGGAGTGCCCATAACTACCTTAATTATCGTTGAAATGAGTTCACATTTGGAGGGTCGATCAGTATAATACTTTGATGGTTCCATATGAACTTCATTAGAGTCTTACTGTAATTTCCATCTGCGCATGCGCAAACATGAAATGTTGAACGTTTCATTACAACGCTTCTAACTACGCGAAAAATAGTCGTAGAGATGAAATTTTGAGGGTACACGCGGGTTGGATCGCAGATGGTCCCGTATCATAACGAACCTACCCAACTAGTCTATACGTTCATGTGATTCAAGTGAGGAAGCTATAGTGGCTACTCGAATTGGCAGACGTTTTTCTAGATGTATATCTCCATATCGTCTGTTATCATGTACCTATTCGAAAAACATGTTCTATGTTTCCTTGCTTTGATCCTTAATCTAAACTGTTATAATCCGGGGGTCTGGGGGTGTCCCCCATATTTCGTTCGACCATAAACGTACCGTCATGAACACAAACCACTGGTGGCTAGACGAGGCCTAAGGCAACGCTTTTTTTTTTCTCTCGACTCTACTGGATATTTCAACACTGAACTGAAAGGAGTAGTAGGTACTTGTGTACCTAGTACCTAGTAACCCCGGATAATGAATGAGGGGGTACAAATCGGGATCTCAACCCCGGATAACCAGGTGTCACTTGCTGGTCAAAATAACCCCGGATAACCCCCGTTTGTTTCATGCCCGGTTAATCAACGGGTTAATCGGGACCGGTTCCGCTGTATTTAAATTTTCTGGATTTTTAAGACCACCCCGTGCTATGAGGAATAACTTATTCAAAAATGAACTCCCCAGTATGCCAGTTTCCAACTAGCTACCCTCTAACACTTGAGCCGAAGTTAAAGATAATTTTTCCAACGTAAAGTGTTACCAGCAGATGCACTAACGAAACTCATCGAAAATATTAAACCAAGATAAGTCAAGGCACTGATTTTCTCGGTAACATATCCGCTAATGACGTGATCAAAGGATGTAAAAACAAGACCATTGTCGTTTGCGCAACCTCGTTAAAAATCGCTTGACGTTTAATCTAACTCCTCTCTCACCTACTACACCTAACTACCATGATTTTCCACCTATCATAAATGATAAGGGGGGGGGGGGGGGGGATAGCGACTTATTCTGATATATAAGCACGCAGCAAACAGTAGCTGACATTGTGAAAGTAACTTCCACAACTCATCAACATGGTTTCTCTCAAGTTCTTGGTAAGTACCTAGCCTTACAGACCCTGCAATAGACTTTGAATTAATATAAGCTCAACTATGAACACTTGCTCATCGTAATAAAATTCCACCAGACTTTTCCGTTCAGTTCGGTTTCTATTTATGCTACTTAACTGGTACCCAACACTCTGGTTTTTCTCATCTTCTCCGCTGCTAACAAACATACGAGTAGGTATATCTCCAACATACTAAAATGAAGTGAGTATTTCAGGACGGATCCATAAAGGGCCTGATGTGAACTTCATCGGCTATCCCTTATTAACTTTCGACTCTCCGTACAAAATCCCATACTAAATTTGGGAACCCAAACTAATTAATCAACTTCGACCATTTACCGAACTAATTTTGCGAGGACATGTACAGCAGTAATGCAGATTGGGTCCATAAATTGTCCTATATGAAATTCATCGAAATCCCTAACGAACTTTTGAATCCCAAGCTAAATTTCGTCACGATAACTAATTAACTAACTTTGAATTTATCGAAGTGATTTTGAGAGGAAATGTTCAGCAACAATGCAGATTGGATCCCGAAAGTTCACTGATTCAAAATTATAGCGGCGTCTGCACGCACGCAAAACATGAATTCTAGTAACGGAAATGTCTTTCATTGTATCAACAGATTTTGATGAAATTATGAGAAGTCATAATATGGATCCCCCCCTTCCTTTCACTAATGATTCCATAAAGATTAGAATAAGAGTGAGCTTAGTGGCTGCGGATACCTATGAAATTCTTGTAATGCTCATAGTACCTATCTACCTATTTTTCGATTATAAAGCTATTTCTGAGGTCATAAAAGTTCGTTCGAATATTTGTCTTTTGAATATGTCTCCGGCATGTGGTCTGGTATGTGGACTAGACAAAATCTAATCATTACCAACTGATTTCCCTACTACATTTCAGTTTTTCAGTTCCAATCGCCTAGTCCAAAACGTAAGTTTTGACACAATATTCTCGCGCGAGGGGGCTTTTTATACTGACCTACACCATTTGGTGAGAGGCGGCAATTTGACTTATCCAATAAGTAAATACATACGAGCATGTTATTCAATTTGATCACAGGTTTCCCAAAAAGAAAACCATAAAAACATACATAGGGACACAGCCATAAACCTTCAAACGGATACAAATTCGATCGAAAATGTACAATCAGTACATACAAATTTCGTCTAGATAAGGCAAGCGGCAACGATTTTGCTGACATGATATTTTTAATTACTATATCAACTCCCACACACATAATTACGACTGCCCCTCCGCCACAAGTCTCAGCTAGTTCTCGCCCTTCAGCCAGTGGTCGTTGGTCGGCGATGGAGAAATGGAATTAAACATTTAAAAATAATTTTTAATCGAAATTTTGCAAAATGCAGCCCTCCTATAGTAATCCAACAATGATTTTCTTTTGTATTTCAGTTCTTCGCCTGCCTGATCATCGCCTGTGTCGCCGCCTTCCCTGGTGGTGAGGAAGAAGGACCTCGCTCCAAGAAGGACGTGTTCCTCGGATATGGCTACCCGGCATACTCCTCGTACTACAGAGGACTCGGCTACCCATACTACTACTGAATCACGTGACCTGTGTCCGACATGACCCACCTCCATCCCAGAATTATATGTACTTGAGCCTTCAATTCCATAACTCGTATAAGGAAATAAACCGCAATCCATAATACAGTTTCAATATTGATGATTTTCCACACCTATTTCATAGCTTACAGGTACTTTTTTATTTTAGCTTTTGACGTATTTTCTGTTCTTCTATCTTGTGGTTGTGGTCTCTGATATATTTTTGGTTTATTATTTTCAATAATGAACCATTGGAATCGAGGAAGAAAAAAAAATTCTACCCTCCTCAAAATTTGATGGTTTACGTTTCAAGGTATGTAGAATCCAAAACTGCAATAAAAATATTTTTGTCTGTCCGCCGTACGCCGTACGGGCCACTTTTCTTAGTTACCACGAAACAAAATTGATGAAATTCGGGTTATAGGTTCCGTTCGGGGTCTAGTTGGTTCTCGAAGCTCGACGTTACTGTCAGTCATCTCTAAGGGGTTCAAAATAGGGGTTGACATTTTCAGAACGCCGTAGCTCGAAAACTTCTGATAGAAGGGTATGGTTTTTTACGTTATTAAATTTGTCTTGAGCTAAACAATTTTTTGAGATCACCCGGAGCATCGTACGTCCAGCCGTTCGTGTGCACCAAAAAGCTTCGTCAACACGATCGTGAATCAAACGGTATAAATCCGGCCCGGATATCATAACTGCGGAGCATCTGATTATAATCAAGGATGGCTGTATGAAGTCGAGTTGCTTGTTCTGCGATATTATTTCATTTGACAAGTGATGGACTATTGGATTTTGTTGGTAGGTACTTCTGAAACTTGAACAAAGTTGAAGTATTATTGATGGGTAAATTGTTACACAATGGCAAATTATTACACACCGGCAAATTATTACACAACGGTAAATTATTACACCACGGTAAATTATTACACAACGGCTCATCTACCCAGAAGGGGCTGGATTTTGTTGATAGGTACTTTTGCAACTTGAACAACCGTTGAAGTATTATTGATGGGTAAATTATTACACAATGGCAAATTATTACACAACGGTAAATTATTACAAAACGGTAAATTATTACACAACGGTAAATTATTACACCACGGTAAATTATTACACAACGGTAAATTATTACACAACGGCTCATGTACCAAGAAGGGGCTGGATTTTGTTGATAGGTACTTTTGCAACTTGAACAACCGTTGAAGTATTATTGATGGGCAAATTATTACACAACGGTTCATTATTCTATCTCCGTAGAAGGGGAACCTATACACGTAAATTATTAAACAACGGTTTAGCTAGGTGCCTAGTAACGAGTACGGGGTTAGGTACTAACCTACGGAGGGTCCGTGATCTACATAATATGTGTAGAACTCCCTCCTGTGATCTGTAACAGGAGGGTATTCTGTACAAAATAATAAACTGTTGTGCAGGGATTTGCAGCGTTTTTTAATCCTGATTGTGAAATAAATTTTTTACAAAAAATCAACATTACAAAAACTGTAGTCGTGGCAAAATTTCGTAAGCGGTCATAGTAAATTTTTTTCATTTTAGGGTTGATGTGCTTCTGTGATTCCCTTTGCATAAGGCAGAACTATGTTTTTTGAAATATTGCTCAATAAATCACAGTGCTCTGTCTCAATGAGATTTTTATTTTTCAATTCTTTCACGATACCTTTCAAGTTGGCTACTTTTACTTTGAGCCTCTTCTGTTTCAATTTAACATTTCTCAACTTCTTTTTCGTTCTTCGTTTTTGTTGGGTACTCTCAAGTTTCGCAGTGGTAATTTCCAAATCAGTTTTTGGGGAATTGGGGAAGAAATCGGTGAGAGATTCCGCTTTAAAACTGGACGTGGTACCATTGAAGTTGACGGTACGTTATGTGACGGAAATGCAAGAAATATGGATGGAATGGCATCTTTCTTCAACAACTTTTGAAAAGGAGATGAATTGCTATCGTAATCGCTTTCTCTGAAATGATCACTGTAAATACGGCTGTGGATGGATGGAGTCCATTTTTCTCTCCTGATAGCTCGTATCCACTTATCTCTAAGTTCAGCATCATTAGGGAATCGGTGAAAAGATAGACATGTTACCTTGTTTTCTCCAGTAGAATGCTTCTTTTTTGCTCAATTATTGCAACCGCAGGCGACACACTGAGTCATTTTAAGTGAAAAAATGAGCAAAGAAAGAACGCAAAAACACGATAAACAGCGGAAGCAAAAATAAAACTCAAGTGTAACACAAACTGATTCTGCAAAACACAGGAAAGTATGGCCGAACGGGGCGGAAGGGTTAGCGAGAAGGTTGGAGTTGATCACCAAGGAGTGGGGGGACCCATGCACAGCCTCCTCAAGGCCGCTTTAGTAACGGACCTATATAAGCAGACCTTTTGGCCCAGGTTGTCATTGAACCGATTACTCTCCGACTTGCAACCTCTCTCTCTTTCCCTTCTCCTGCACTCCCTGTGGTTCATCCGCCGGGTATTAGTTACCTTCCTCTCTCTTTCATCTAGCAGTCGCTGTGGTTCATCCGCGGGGTATTAGTACTAGGTGATCCGAACACCCATTGTAACAGTAGAATTTTGTACCTATTAATTTGTATTTATCAAATGGCAAAGTGCAGTGATAATTGGATAGTAGGGTTCATGAAAACTGAGAGGGGTCTAACGTCACAATCGTGAGCATCATGGGAAATCGATTGGCGATCAGCGATCAGTGGCAATGTGGTCACCATTGACGAATTTGCCTTCCAAATCCTCGTAAATCTCCTGCATCTGGGTCATCAGAATCCCAATTTAGCCGTCACCAGCAAATCCACTCCTTCACTGCAAGTACCAGGCCATCGCTTGGTCCTGCTTCAAGTATTTGCACCGAATTGAACGCCTTTGGTATAACGGCCCCGACCCCTGTTTCAGATCGGACGTCCAGAGGCAGTTTATTAGCGAACGAGTTGTATGTATGTACATCTATCATACGTTCATCACCTATGCACATCGCTCCTGGTCCACCCCAGACGCACATCAGGTCATAAGCCGTCAAACTCAGGATCCTTTCTTCCAGTGAAGGAAGTTGGCAAATTACCGAGGGCGATTTGCCGAAATAGACTCCGGTTATCGGATCCGGCGTGGTAGCTTAGGCTCGACGGTTGACTCCGACGCCAGCATCCCAAGTTCGACTGTCGGTCAGACCTTTAAATTTTTTTCGTCCTAATGGCCAATGGGTGTTAGGTAGGTCACATTTATGTTCATTTTTTATACTCATCAACATCGCTTCATTTAATAAAATTCATTTCAACTATTATTTGTCGCATGTAATCCACTCCAATTCATTCCACGGCGCATATATCGAACACTAGGTTTCTTCCCATACAATCCTACCCTACCGCAGGGCACATCACAGTTTTGTTTTTGTGAAATTTGTAATGGATTCCATATTTCCCATTCATAACAGCTTTTAGGATTTTCTGAAACCTCCCGGAGCTTTCTACATCCAGTATCGTTAATAAAAGTAGGGACTTTGAACCGAAAAGCAGCGTCAAAATGACTGTGAACCATACGGTATAACTCCAGCCCACATATCACTGATAGGGAACAACTGATTATGATAATAACGCATGGCTTTATCGAATCGAGTTTGTTGTTCCGTGATATAATTTCATTTGAAGAAAGATTATTGTTTTGGATTTTGATGACAGGTACTTTCACCTGTTTGCTGTCAAGTTTGTTGTTCACGGCCAAACGAATCATCCAAATCAGGTAAAAATTTGGGATTAAGTCGAGGGTCCTACTTAAATTCAGCGACACAGGAGATGGGGGTTAGTGGACAAATGCATATTTATGTAGGTAACTGTAATTGCCCGGCCGGCTCCGGTACTCGAGTTGGGGCTTCAGTGGGGGAAGCAAGAGGGTAGACGCATTGACCTCAGAAAACAGTGATATATATGCAAAAGAAAAATAATAAACCATTGGGTAATAATTTGCAGCGTTTTCTTCTAGGTTTGTCGTAATTGATATGATACTGAATTTGACAATCAAGTCCAAGCGTGGTTTTAGTACTATAGTGAAATTAGCATAATAATAAAATGCTAAATATTATTTACCTGAGGAATTCCAGACAGCAATGAGAAAGTAAAACATTGCAACAATAAATTCAAGAGCAACATGTTTGTTGCTGCCTTTCACGGATTATTGGCGGGATATCATGTTCACCTTTACAAACTAAGATCATTAGTCATAGGATATAATAGCTTCAGCTAAGTTTCCTTAATAAATCTTCAGTGAATACAGTGGAACCTGGCCTAGTGAGAATCGCAAGGGAACCTGTTTTTTTCTCTCTCAGTACCCCAGGTTTCTCAGTACCCAAGTTTTCTCAGTAGCCCAGGTGAACAAACAATAATTCTCACGATCCCAGGTAGTTGATGCAACATTGAAAAAATGAAAGAGTTTGCATTAAAAACAAATTTATTTACTTCGGGAATTAGCCACCAGTCAGTCGCATGCATGAGTATGATGTATGTAGAATTAATTCATTGAAAAATCTGTCATCTTAGACTGCTTCGAACTTTTGGTCTTCGTGATCATTTCCTCCAAAGCTTGAATTGGATCGAAGCAGGTCGGATCGCATTGGTTCGATTCAAAGTAGAACTGGAGAGTTTCTATTGCTTTTATTGCGTCCTGACTAGAAGGTGCAGGGGTGTCAACAGTACTCGAGTCGTCTTCTCCCTCAATGTCCTCATCATTTTGCGTGATTCGATTCACTATTTCTGCATCCACTGATTGACCAGACTGCAACATCATCGTCATAGTCATCGAATGAGGACATCCGTAGCCATCGATCTACGTTTAAAGACGTTTCACCAAGAGCTCGATTCCACTCATCCTCCGACGTCATCAGGTTCTCGAGATCAGGTTCTCCTCCCTCGTGATCATCAGGCACTTTCTTGAAGCCACACTTCCTGAAGCAGTTCGCCACCGTCGTCGATTTTACGTCATTCCAAGCCCTCCTCGCCAGGCGCATTGCTGCAAGGATTGAGATGTCGAATGTTTCAGAATTTTTCAATTTTCTGAAGAATGAGCTTCACCACTTCCGTTTTGTACAGGTGTTTAAAATGTTTTATTATGCATTGATCCATCGGCTGCAGCCTGCTTGTGGTGTTGGGTGGGGGAAAAATTATTCTCACGTACTCGAATTCCGGAAGAACTGTGCGTGCTGAGCAATTGTCTATAAACAACAACATTTTCCGTTTGTTCAACTTCATTTTCATGAACCAGTCAGTGAACAGATCCCGAGTCATTCACGCTTTTTTGTTATTTTTGTAGTTCACAGGCAATGTGCGCACGCCTTTGAAACAGCGAGGCTTCTTGAACTTGCCAATCATCAGCAGTGGTAACTTTTCCGAACCACTCATATTGGTTGCTAGCAACAACAACGTAACCCGTTCTTTACTTAGTTACCCTCCGTTAAACGTGTCGCCTTTAAATGTGAAGGTTGATGAAGGGATACATTTGTAGAATAGAGCAGTTTCATCTGCAATGAAGACGTCATCGGGTGAGCACTAATGTAAAATCATTGGTAAATCCGTAACCCATTGATTACAACAATCATCGTCAACGGCATTACTCTCCCCACAAATCTTTTTGAAAACCAAATCATTCCTCTTCTTGAAGCCTTCCAACCAACCATTGCTACCGTTGAAGTAGATGATATCCAGTTCAGCAGCAAAACTGATTATTATCGTTAATCAAAGGAGAAATTAATAATGAGAGAATTAGTATTACTACCGGCATTTTGAGAGGGTTCCCGCGTGTTCTCAAATAATTTATCGTAACACCAGCCGCAGGAATCGTAGCTCGTTATTCGTAAACGAAGGAGAAACTAATCAAACTGTATTGTGTTCCACTGACAATTCTGTTTGAAGACAACGCACCGAAGGATAACAAGGACGCAATCAACAGTGACAGACGTACCAGGAAACGTCCAAGAAGGAATTGTACAACATTCAAGATGTGTCAATCGTGCAACAAAACTATCCCGCTTGCGATGCTACCCACATCCTGGTTATAAACAAGCATTTCTTACTCCTGTGTGAGAGTTCGGCAGCCTGCGGGTGCCAGTCTCTTTGATCTGCTCACACATCTGAATCAATTCGAGGGATAAAGTGGTCCCAATTTATTTATTTCTTTTTCGTATGTTTGAAAATTCGTTTAAAACGGTTAGATAAATATAAGGGTAGAGAGGAGAACAATTGATTTGCAATTGCAACGTCTATCCAATTAATGGGACACTTTGATGATTCAGAGTGACCCTAATCTCCACCCCCCCCCCCCCCACACTCCCATCCATCTCCTCCATCCTTTTTTTAAAAATATTATTTTCAATAATGCATCTAACCCCCCCCCCCCCCCACAAATTTGAAGGTTTGGTTTTCAAGGAGTGTAGAATGAGAAAATGGAATAAAAATATTCTGACCGTCCGCCGTACGCGGTACTTTTCTTGTTTACATTAAGTAATGGAAGTTTGTTTGTAGGTTCCGTTTGGAGTCTAGCGGTCCGCGAAGTTCGGCGTTACCATCAATCATCTCTAAGGGGTGAAGAATATGGGATGAAATGTTGATAACGCCATAGCTCGAAAACTTTCAATAGAAGGGTATGGTTTTCATGACGTTTTTAAATTGATTCAGGACTTGAGGATTTTTTGAGACCACCCGTAGCATTTACGTTCAGCAATCGTTCACGGTAAGGCCCTTAAGTTTGAACCAAAACAACATGAGTGTGATTCATAAGGTACATATGTACTTTTCGGTTCAAACTTCAACTCCGGGTACCATTTTATTGAAAATTTCGAGCTACGGCGTTTTGAAAACGTCAACCCCTACTTTTCACTCCAGAAATGATGGCAGTAACGCCAAGCTTCAAGGGCCAACTAGAAACAAATTGGGAGACATAAGAATCAAATTTCATTAATTTTGGTTCATGGTAGGCAGGTAACCTAAGAAAAGTGCAACCGACGGCGGTGGACGGACAGATATTTTTTGTTCCATTTTCAGATTCTACACAGGTACTTACGTTCAAACGCAAACCATTAAATTGTAATGGTGGGGGGGTTAAAATTTATTTTTTCTTCATGCTCGATTCCAAAGGTTCGTTATTGAATATACTCGTAAGAAACCAAAAGCTGCAATTCAAAAATTAGTTGAACCCTCATTTCTATCCAGGGATGAGGAAACTATAAATTTATTATGTATTCTCAAAAAACCAGATTTACTGGGATACATACTGAGAAAGTTGGACCCCATTCTATGCCTGATCAACTGAGGGAACAAAATTTTCTCAATGACGTAAAGGTTGAAGAATGAGACTACTACAATGTTTCCAGGTACAGGGAAGCACGTTTCATTGAAAATTGACCGTTTGAGAATTAACAAGTGTGATAAGTGACGAAAAACAAACAATGACTTGTTAGGAAATTTCCTGCAGGTGTTTTTTTTTAATTCAAAACGATTACTGGAATCGATCTCCCTCATCTCGAGGTTCGTGTACACTGTCGTGGTGCACCCTGTACAGAAAAATTTTATTTTCCCTCTACGTAAACCCGTTGTTGAGGGAAGATCCTGCTCAGCTCCTGCAGCAATATAACGAAGCTCCTCCCTCCGCAAAGGTGCTTCAACTTCTCACCAGGGGAGGCGCCAGGAGCGCTCATTACCGTCTGATGGAGTCACGATGAACGTGCCCAGGAATAATACAGTGACCCGGGAGACACGCTCTCCGGTAAAGAGCCACTATCCATGAGGAAGGTGTGCCACATTGAAAACAAAATGGAACGGATGAAGGAAACTAGTATAGGTATGTTGTCTGAAAAACACAGGAGTCCGGCACGCGAATATACCATTCTAAATTCAGCAAGAAAAGCTCGATTTTTACTCTAATTGCGCTATAAAATGTTCGGAGTTAATAACTAAATTTGACAGGTCAGCAATCAGAACGGTTCGACATCTGTGTGACTTCGATTAGAATCACAGGTATCCAGAGGGAGGTGCATTTTATTGTACTGGTTTGCTCCTACTTTGTATGATAATCCTATTGTGTGCTTTTATTGTGCACGATGATCCACTGTAATTGCTATTATTATTAATAAATTGTCAGTAACTTCAAAAATGTTTGGTTTACTACGTTTCAAGGTATATAAATGGGATCGGAAATCGAATAAAAATTGTAAAAATTCGTCTGTCCGCAGTGATCACGATTTTACCGTAGATTAACTCTCATCAACATAACCGTGAATCAAACTTAAAGCTGATTTAAAATGTCAAATCACATAAGATTTTGTCTTTTTTATTTTCCTGAGATAAATACAACGTACTTATGTAATTTCCGAAAACACAGAAAGATGGAATTTTCGGATGTACATATCACCAATAACATACATAACAGTAATCTAGACAGGGTCACTCGAATATACGCTGTGTATGATATAGTTCGTAATTATATTATTTTTACTATGGTTAAGGAATTACGTGGCTGATTGTTCTGTGAGCTAGAACTGAATGTTCGTTACGGTACGCTACCACCTGCCCCTGCTTTATTTGCCCTAATGAAATATGTCTAGATGGGAATTCCACTGTCATACCTACACTGTGTAATATTAGTATTACAAAGCCAATGAAAGCAAACCTTGCTTATAAATATTCTGAACATTATTCACTGACATCAAGAAACTATACATTAGAGGATTGTAAACCTATTTCAAGTTTGTGCTACTGTCAACAAACGCAGTGATCCAGAACAAATCCAATGTCAACAATAAAAGTAAACTTTTCAATTTCGCCTGCTACTTTTGGTTTATTATTTTCAATAATGAACCATTGGAATCGAGCATGAAAAAAAAAATTCTTACCCTCCCTCAAAATTTGATGGTTTACGTTTCAAGGTATGTAGAATCCAAAACTGCAATAAAAACATTTCTGTCTGTCCGCCGTACGCCGTACGGGCCACTTTTCTTAGTTACCATGAAAGAAAATTGATGAAATTCGGGTTATAGGTTCCGTTCGGGGTCTAGTTGGTCCTCGAAGCTCGACGTTACTGTGAGTCATCTCTAAGGGGTTCAAAATAGGGGTTGAAATTTTCAAAACGCCTATACCATTTTTTTTACGTAAATATTTTTACGGTTTTAAATAGTTCTTGAACTTGCGAGTTTTTTAAGACCATCCGGAGCGTCGTACGTCCAGCCGTTCGTTCACAGTAAGGCCCCGAAGTTTGCACCGACAGGCATTTTCGGATTTTCGACTCCAGTGTGAATGAAATTGTTACAATTCAAACCAAATCTCGTAACCAGAGACGCGCCCACAATAGGAAATTTGGCGGAGATGAAATCATTGCTAGGGATCACCTGATTATATTGGCGGAGTATGAAGTCGAGTTGGTTGTTCTGTCATATTATTTCATTTGAAAAATGATGGCTCTTTTGGAGTTTGTTGGTAGGTAGTGAAACTTGAACAAACGTTGAAGTATTATTGATGGGTAAATTATTACTACGGTAAATCATTACTCAACGGTTCATTATACCATCTACGTAGAAGGGGCTGGAGTTTGTTGGTAGGTACTTTCGCAACTTTTTTCACTCCTCATCAACAATTTCTTTTCAGAACTTCATTATGTGTGTTTCTTTTTGTTAGGTACTGTTTGACATTGGCAGAATTATTTTAGCAACATTTAACTCGTGATTTAGGTAGGTACCTAGTAACGAGTACGGGGTTAGGTACTAACCTAAGGAGGGTCTGCGATCTACATAATATGTATAGAATAGTACATATCATATTATATAGACGGGTTATCTATACATAGAGCTGTGATCTGTAACGGAAGGGTATTCTGTAAAAAATAATAAACCGTTGTGCAGGGATTTGCAGTGTTTTTAACTCTTGAGGATATTTACATTATCTGTTCTCAACTGCACTCCATTTTATTCTAGATCTCCACGAATATGTTGCTGCTTCATCTCAATTACTCACTCATCTCCTCATCCTTACAACCTATTTTATATTTATTTGAATTTCTATCTATAAATTATGGCATTATTATGCTTTTTATAAGTAACATCGGCATATTCAGCCGAACCGTATATTTCAGGTAGAGATGGAATGAGAACTGGTGAAATCTGTAATGAAGCTTGGGGATTAGAAATATATGCCTACAACTGAAAAGGCATTAACTAGATTTTAATTCTGACTCTGAGCTGAAAAATCGAGAGGAATCTTCATTCGTGTTTTACCTCCTCCATTTTTTCAGCTCGGAGTTTGAAAATCCTTAGGACCTAGAAAATTTCGGAGATTTTGTCATCTTTTGATAAAGCGCGGGAAGTAGAGAACAAGCGTTAGTTCCAGAAGTCGCCGTTCGACCGCCGGAATCCTGTAGTTTTTTGCTATGGATTTCCACTATTCCGCCGCGAGTGATTCAAGTTGAATGATTGAATCCCGCGCATTTGCAGGAAACTTCAATTCCGGGGCCTTTCCGGGCTTTCCGTGGGGGGGGGGGGGGGGGAGCTCGAGGGCATTGACCACAGAAAACAGCGATCTACGCAGATGGGGCATCTATACAGGTACATAATAAACCTTTGTGTAATTATTTGCAGAGTTTTTCTTTTTTCTATCCAATCCGCGGATCATCTTAGCGGTCTCAAGTTAATTGGTTCCTCTGTAATTCAGGTTCCTCTGCTATCCACTCTACTCCGCATGATTAGAGAATTCTAAACAAACGCAGCTGTTCCACCTCGTGTTCACCTCTCATCGCCTCCCACTATTACTATCAGCGGTGCCCCCGTTTTCCGCGCAGCAAACAATTTCCCGTCAAGGAGGTTTTTGCCCCAAGGATAATTCGCCAACTCACACAACTCCGTCCGCCAAGTTGGTAGATGCCACCCTCGCCAAAGCCGCTGACAACCGAACTCCTTAATGAGTCATCCCCCACCCAACCAGCCGCTCCCTTTTATCTCCCTCGAACCTCCCACCTTCGGCTTTAGCCCCCCCAGGAGATTTAGGAGTGGAAACAGTGACTGGCTCAAGTCAAATTAACTACACACGCGCCTGCCTATTTGCTTCCTGTCAGGTAGACTTCTTGAGGATCCTTGTCACTCCCAAGTCTTGTTTGGAAAGCTACTCCGAGGAAGTTAATTCATATCCATCTTGAACTTTAATCGCGTGTAATTTCAGCCGAGCAGAGGATGGGGTTCAGACACCCCTCATGCGTGGGCTATCAAAAATTAATTTTGAATTTCGCTGTGAAAGGGGGAAAATGAATTCTCAGCCGATTTAGGCTGGAATAAATTATGAAGGGACCCATCTCAAACCTGAGAGGGGGTGTACTTAACTACCTGAAACATTCAAGCTCAGAGTGAAACAGATCGATTTCAGGGTGCAGTGGTAAATTAGGAAGAGTATATTTTATTTATAAACAACGCGTACTGGAACTGCGGTGATATTATAGAAAATTACGCATAACAGATTACTGTGACACAACCCTGAACCACTGTTTGACAAACTTAGGATGGTTGGAGGGAATACAACCAATTTGTGGTCATGGGTTTCTGCGACATGAGGTCTGAGGATACAGAGGAATCCGCCTATATAAGAGACGCTAAGGGAGACAGCTGCTTGTAAGAGACAAAACGCTGCGATGTCCTTGTCACATGGGTTTATTATTCTACTGGACATACGTACAGAAATTTGGCTTTTCATTTATTGATTCTTTCATGTGCAATTTTATTGAAATGGCTATTTTTGATGGTTTCTACCAATTTTGGTCCCCAAAAACACGAATCAGGCTCGGCTTTTTTTTATCAGAGTATTTCTGATCATTGATAGTACAATTTAATTGTCTTGATTCACCTGCTGATACTACATCTAGTGTTATTAGACAAATGTATGGTGATTTCAGACAATTTCCCATGTTTTTGACCAATAAAAAATGATTTTCGAGAGCTTAACCTTCGTTACAACCTCAATTCTTCACTCTTCGGTCAAAATCAACCTACTATTCGGTCTTCTCGCCCTAAAAAACATGGAAAACGATACCTCACAAGCTCATGTTCCCTAAACCTCATAAATCTCTCGAAAACCCCTATTTTTACACCCATTGTTCTCCCATAACACCCCTGGGCGTATGCCGATCGGGCTGCCGTGTTTCGGAGCACAACTAGAACCCAAAGGTGTTCTCAAATGGGGACCCAAACTTTGTGCGGAAGAACGACGATTTTAGACCAAAATTTAACGTAAATTTAAGGCTGAAACTTCGTTAAAACCTCAGCTTTCCACTTTTTGGTCAAAATCGACTTCGTATTCGGCCTTCTCGTCCCAAAAAACATGGAAAACGATACCTCACAAGCTCATGTTACTAAAACACAAAAAATACCTATTTTATACTCATTTTTCACCCATAACACCCCTGGGTATATTCCGATCGGGCAGCAAAGAGTTGGGACACAACTAGGGCCCAAATGGAGCATGTGTGCGAAAGGACGAATTTTTTATACCTAAAATGAAGCCGGTACACGTGATACGGCGGAGGGCGGACGGCGTAAGGCTCACGGCGGAGGGGCATTGCATTTTTCGAATCTACGCATCTTGAAACGTAAAAGAAAAACGCTGCAAATCCCTGCACAACGGTTTATTATTTTGTATAGAATACCCTTCCGTTACAGATCACAGCTCTATGTATAGATAATCCGTCTATATAATTTATGATATGTACTATTCTATTATATACCTACATATTATGCAGATCGCAGACCCTCCGTAGGTTAGTACCTAACCTCGCACTCGTTACTAGGTACCTACCTAAATCACGAGTTAAATGTTGCTAAAATAATTCTGCCGATGACAAACAGTACCTAACAAAAAGAAACACACATAATGAAGTTCTGAAAAGAAATTGTTGATGAGGAGTGAAAAAAGTTGGGAAAGTACCTACCAACAAACTCCAGCCCCTTCTACGTAGATGGTATAATGAACCGTTGTGTAATAATTTACCGTTGAGTAATGATTTACCGTAGTAATAATTTACCCATCAATAATACTTCAACGTTTGTTCAAGTTTCACTACCTATACCAACAAACTCCAAAAGAGCCATCATTTTTCAAATGAAATAATATCACAGAACAACCAACTCGACTTCATACTCCGCCAATATAATCAGGTGATCCCTAGCAATGATTTCATCTCCGCCAAATTTCCTATTGTGGGCGCGTCTCTGGTTACGAGATTTGTTTTGAATTGTATACAATTTCATTCACACTGGAGTCGAAAATGCCTGTCGGTGCAAACTTCGGGGCCTTACTGTGAACGAACGGCTGGACGTACGACGCTCCGGATGGTCTTAAAAAAACTCGCAAGTTCAAGAACTATTTAAAACCGTAAAAATATTCACGTAAAAAAATGGTATAGGCGTTTTGAAAATTTCAACCCCTATTTTGAACCCCTTAGAGATGACTCACGGTAACGGCGAGCTTCGAGGACCAACTAGACAGCGAACGGAACCTATAACCCGAATTTCATCAATTTTCTTTCATGGTAACTAAGAAAAGTGGCCCGTACGGCGTACGGCGGACAGACAGAAATATTTTTATTGCAGTTTTGGATTCTACATACCTTGAAACGTAAACCATCAAATTTTGAGGGGGGGGTAAGAATTTTTTTTTTCATGCTCGATTCCAATGGTTCATTATTGAAAATAATAAACCAAAATTCTGAGGTGGTGTTATAAAAAATTTTTGCTGAGCGATTACATAGGTGTATTATTCACAGAATAATAAACCAAAACAGGAATCCCCGAATCAAACGTACCTATCTATGTTGTTTAAGTTCGCGCTTTACTGATAAAGGTAAAGGTCGTTTATTTGAGACAAAATTGTGTCCTGGCGGAGAGTGACCAGCCAAACGATCATCAACTGCTGTGGATTCAAGAGCCAGAACTTCGACATTATTCCATCACCTCCTCAACAAATTCCGCAAGAATTAACGCGCGTAGCCAGTTACGAAGAGTATGCGAGCATAGATGTTGAGGTGCCTTGCTGCAGCGAGGAAGACAATTTGGACGACGAGATTGTAGAACAGGTGTCGAAAAAACAAAAACCACGGAAATTAATCATGATGACGACCCCCCTCCCGTTCGAGTGACGACTAATAAGGCAACAAAATGCATCGACTCTCTCAGGCTTTACTTCATGCAACTCGAAAACAAAGACGCTCCTGCCCATCAGTTGGATGAATGTGCTGACTTCATTCATCAGCAGAGTGTAAAAACCTGCAGAGATCAATTAACGATTTCTACCAGCCATGAATTTTACATGGATAATTTACACGTATAAACAATTTTTTAATTTACATGTACAAAATGTATACACTGACCAAATAAACAATTGTGTTTGTTGAAAATGTTGATTTTTGCTTTTATAGAGGCAACTTCGCTTTTACGTCCGATGTGTCACTCTTAAGCGACTTCCATTGTATTAGGTATATTGTTGGACCCGTGTCAACAACCAGCTTTTCACAACTAAGTCTTCCTGATAAAACTAGTAGAGAACTGGCAGTTGATTGATTTCCATCATAGTTATGTGTCGAAGTGTACGGGTCAAACTGTCAGCCTAGGGCTCAACCTTGTTTAGCGACTAGATCAGAATAAGGCCTTCAGAAATGAATCCTCCCTCTCACCCACCCATACACCCTCACCCATATCTGAACAATATTTTGTTCTGTATGAATCACACGAATGAAAAATTCCGCTTTTGCCTCTGCACGTATTAAATGGATATTATGTGATGAGAGCAGGAATGTACCTGCCGTTTCAACAATGTACTATTGTACATGGTATAGGTAAAGTACAATTCGTCAAAGACTGTGGGTTCAATACTAACACTACAGGTACCTACCCTCAGGGGCGTAGAGAGAAAATCTGGACCCGGGGGCAGAAAGCTTCCCCCCCCCCCCCCACCCACCATAAGTTTTTTATATTGTTAACAGCTTAAGTACTCATTTTTTTTCACTTAGCAAGTTCCTAAAACAAGGAAAAACCTCCGTAACCATATACCATAAATAAGCCATTTTGAGAGGGGGGGAAAATCAGTGGAAGGAGGATAGTCTGTAGAAAATGAAATCAAGTTCTTACAGATTTATATATTTATGTATATATATTCAATTCCAAAACAAAAGTAAAATGAAGCAAAAGAGCTTTTAAAACTTTATCCTATGATAGAAACGGACTGGGTTACTTGGTGGTTATCAGTTTGTAGGTAACCTTACTGGATGGCGAAAAAGGGAAAGCGCATGGGAAGAAAATAAAATAGTGGGGAAGGTGGCGGGGAAAGAAGTTAGTGGAACTTCTACTGCTAACTTGTTTTCTTGGTGCACTAGCAGAATACGCACAAAACACTGCAGTGTTTTCAGAACAGTCACCTACTATAATTGGTCCTCTATTTTCATATTCCCTCTCCCTTAACACCTTTTTTAAAATTAAGTTTCAAGAACTTTTTTTTCAAAATCCGGGCCCTACCTGTGCACCACGAGTTCAAAAAAGCAGCTGGGCATTGAAGTCTGCTTTCGAAGCCATGCAGAGCACCCCCCCCCCCCCCACCACACACAGACGCACACACACACAAACACACACGAATTTCACCAGCTCTCCATTCAACACGAGTTGATTTGGACGTTATCTCGCAAATGACACGACACCGGGATGCTCCCCTACCGACGGATGTCACGCTATTCACTCGACCGGATAGGTCGAAATAAATGTCGATCTTCATGAAACTTCGCGCGAAAGCGAATATGACCGTCGGCTAAATGACTCTTGAAAGGTCGTCAGACTTCGCCGGAGGTGAAAACGCGATGGCACCGTGTCAACGGTCGGGTTGGCCTAATCTGGGTAACGACCTACTATTATACACCGGCACGTTGTCAGATGTGCAGCTGCATAAAAGGGCAGCTCGACCGAAATCTTCATCTCTATCTAAATATCCTGTGAAATGAATACATAAGTATATGAAGATATTCATCAGTTTAACAGTAGGTAGGTATTAACTATATATAGATATTCAGGTTGCCCCACGAGACAACACCCCTCCTCCCCCACTCCCACATTATTTTCCAGGGAGCAAAAACTTCAAACGGTAGGTAACTCCTCAATTTTTCATGTATATCTCAAAACCAAGATAAAAATTTCTTGAAAATTTGAAAATTTCGACATCAACTTTTTTTCAAATGGAAGCCCTCAATTTCTATTGTATATTTCAATTTCTTTTAAAAAGATCCGTCAATCAAATTTTTTAGTGCACAAAATGTGCGAAATACGCGAAAAACCATGTTTTTTGGAGGTATTTAATTACATATAATACACGATTTACGGGTACTTGTTCGCGATGAATCTCAAGGTGATATCAACTTCTTAATTCGAGATCTTCCTGTCTAGATAAACTGACCATCACTTAATAAAAATGTTGAAAAATATGACATTTTAAAACATAGTTTTTACATTTTTCGCACGCATTTGCGCACTCAAAAATTTGAGTGACGGGTCATTTCTTCATGAAATTTCACGTAGAATCGGAATCTGCAATGCCGCCAATACTGTCCTATCTGAAAAAACAAAGTGGAAATTTCAAGTTTTTCAAAATTTTTATAAAAGTTTGGTTTTGGATTTGAGGTCCACGTAAAAAATCATGGGGAGGTACGGATGAAACCTCACTTTCTGGTAAATCAACGCCCATAGCTGCCATGGAGCTGCAGACTGGTTTGGAACCTTTGAGCTTAAGACGGGATGTTAGCACCATCAAATTGGGAGAGAGATTGCAGCGACTGCCCGTGGAACACTGGAAGTCATATAGGCAACCAACTCACAGACTCAAGACCCAGAAGACTATCCTAACGGCGGCTGATGAGTTGAGGAACACATACAATTTGGCATGGCCTGAGCGTGAGCCATTCATAAGTGTAGCTTCCACAACAAACCTGAAGATCCCTCAGCCATATTTATCTCTTGTTCAGTATGGTGGGACAAAATACGATATAGGAACCTCTGAATTGAAGGCCATGGCTCTTGAGACGGTGTAAACCAGATTCCCTCATGCCTCCTGGACTCATGTGTACACTGATAGTTCCCAGAACAGATCCACAGGCAGAGCAGGTGCTGGATTCACAGCCCATGGACTCTTCGAAGGCTGTGTTCCCCTGTCAGCCCATGCAACCAACACTGACGCCGAGATCAGGGCTGTGCAAGAAGCTGCTAAACGTGTTGCTGCACTGACTGGACCTGCTAGGAGATGCGTGTTTTGCATCGACTCCAGGTCGGTTATCCAGATGCTTGATTCGACTGACCCACAATCGAACAAGCTCGAACAAACAACGCGCGAAACTGTGAGCGAACTCATCGACAATGGATGGCGAGTTGCGTATCAGTGGGTGCCCAGCCACTGCGGGATCCCAGGCAACGAAAAAGCTGATGCAATAGCAAAACAAGCCAGCGAACAGCCCCCTCCAACTGAGCCCATAACATTCGCCCAAGGCATGTCTGCTGTGAAACAATTAAGCAGAAAAAACGCTGCAAATCCCTGCACAACGGTTTATTATTTTGTATAGAATACCCTTCCGTTACAGATCACAGCTCTATGTATAGATAATCCGTCTATATAATTTATGATATGTACTACTCTATACATATAATGTAGATCGCAGACCCTCCGTAGGTTAGTACCTAACCCCGTACACGTTACTAGGTACCTACCTAAATCACGAGTTAAATGTTGCTAAAATAATTCTGCCGATGACAAACAGTACCTAACAATAAGAAACACACACAATGAAGATCTGAAAAGAAATTGTTGATGAGGAGTGAAAAAAGTTGCAAAAGTACCTACCAACAAACTCCAGCCCCTTCTACGTAGATGGTATAATGAACCGTTGTGTAATAATTTACCGTTGAGTAATGATTTACCGTAGTAATAATTTACCCATCAATAATACTTCAACGTTTGTTCAAGTTTCACTACCTATACCAACAAACTCCAAAAGAGCCATCATTTTTCAAATGAAATAATATCACAGAACAACCAACTCGACTTCATACTCCGCCAATATAATCAGGTGATCCCTAGCAATGATTGGCCGTATTCACAAATTCCTATTGTGGGCGCGTCTCTGGTTACGAGATTTGGTTTGAATTGTATACAATTTCATTCACACTGGAGTCGAAAATGCCTGTCGGTGCAAACTTCGGGGCCTTACTGTGAACGAACGGCTGGACGTACGACGCTCCGGATGGTCTTAAAAAACTCGCAAGTTCAAGAACTATTTAAAACCGTAAAAATATTCACGTAAAAAAAATGGTATAGGCGTTTTGAAAATTTCAACCCCTATTTTGAACCCCTTAGAGATGACTCACAGTACCGTCGAGCTTCGAGGACCAACTAGACAGCGAACGGAACCTATAACCCGAATTTCATCAATTTTCTTTCATGGTAACTAAGAAAAGTGGCCCGTACGGCGTACGGCGTACGGCGTACGGCGGACAGACAGAAATATTTTTATTGCAGTTTTGGATTCTACATACCTTGAAACGTAAACCATCAAATTTTGAGGGGGGGGTAAGAATTTTTTTTTTTTCATGCTCGATTCCAATGGTTCATTATTGAAAATAATAAACCAAAAGCAAACGCAACTCAGTGAGGCTGCAGCCCAGGGGAAAAAATGGGAGTCCCTTCTTACAGCTGAAATTCCGCCCGACCTCCCACGGAAGGAATTCGTTGCGAATTTTCGCCTAAAAACAGGCCACGACTTTTTGCGAGCACACTTGCACCGAATTGGGGTTTCCTCATCCCCGGTATGCCCACTGTGTGACATGCAGGTCATCATGGACGACAGGCACCTGGATGAGTGCCCTAAACTGACTGCTTATCTTGGTGATAACAATTTTGACTCTCCACTTACTAAGCGGAGTATGGTATACTGGGCAGCACGGAAGGAGTTAGCTTTATTGTCTCCGACCGGCGAACGGTTAAAAAAAAAAAAACCACCTCACTTTCTAAAAGGAAAATAGAGGGAGGAGGAGACGTCTCGTGGGACACCCTGTATGATTTCATTTAATAACTGGAATTATATAAGGGAATGCGCGAACTAAACGATTGTGTGATTGCCAACAATTCAGTGGAAGTTTTCAATAGGTAAATACTTGCCAAACATGAAGATGATTTTTCCCTTCCACAGAAGTTTGTCCGTTAAAGATAAAATAGGCGAGAAGTGACTTGGGTGTGATGAAGAAGAAAAAGAAGTAGGATACCATCCGAACTGAATTTTTATTGCGGAGAAACGCCGCAAGTTTATTGTTGAATACAAATTTTTTACAATCAAAACACAAATGTTCACAAATCAGCAAAGATATTTTCCGTCCAGACGGGTCGGGAATGTAGTACCTATACATACCCAGTCTTAAAACGTCCCATTCGACCTTTAATGGGCTGAGACTTCGTGGGAAAGGTTCGTCCCGGTTGGTACCACACAAAAAATCTATTCCAAGTAGAAAAACTTATATCCTGTATGTTTTTATACAAGAAAAACTTATATTTATTGCACGAATTATTATTTAGAGGGTAATGTCGGGAATGAAAAGGACGGAATTGCTGGGTCATAAGTGATTTTATAGTTAAGTTAGTTTCGGTCCTTTTGAGATTTGAGATTTGAGGTTCAATCGGAAGAACCTCGTATCTTCACGTTGAATGAAGGTTATGAAGAGTTTTTATTTCCGCACAGCAAAAACGAAAATCTATTGATATTTCAATTTTGACATATGAAATATTTTGACACCTGGACAACTGGGATGTCTGTAACAAGGAGTAATGAATATATATCTAAGAGTTATTTTAAATGTCGATTCACCTTTTTTAATGTCGGATCACAGCAATCTGAATCTGAATTACACATTCCAATCAACGCAGGGCTTCGATTAGCTTTAATACGCCCTCTGCCGAAGAACCGAACCCCGGTCACCAGGAGGTGTCGCAGTTTCGGGGTAGCACCTTCTTGTAGTTCACCGGGTAGATAAATCGAAGTAAGAACTTCCTACACACACACACAGAGATCATCGGATAGAGGGAGACGCTTGAAAGTGGGTTTACGAAATCTTATTCCACACAAGCGCGTTCTGACACAGGATAATCAAAAGCTAAGCTCCACTTCCATCGTAAGGTTGAACTTGAAACCCGCGCTGAACCACAGAAGTGTCCCGAAGGCTAGCAGAACCAGAACCGGTTCGCTTTACGGGGTTACGGGGCTGCAGGAGTCGGAAATACTCTGTACTATCGCCATAACTAATCTCCTCCGCTGTAAAATAGCTCGAGCGATTCACTTCTTGTAGCGTCACGGAACAGTATCTGTTCTAACCCACGTCGCTACAGCTCTCTGTTGTTCGGAGTTGAACTAAACAGTCGGATAACAGTCAGACTTCACAGGGTCGCGTGTATTCGTGAACCGCGAAAATATTACCATCGGGAAACTCTATGCGACCGAAGATTTAAGAACAGTTCGACGGTTATATGCCAACGCTCATTTGTCATATTTTTCGATATCTGCGTATATGTTATTAAAACTGCTAAAAATATATCTGATGGACTTCAAATGGTAACAAATACCTACCGAATAATACTCATAATCTTGATCGGATGGCGATGCATAGGTTCTAGGCATGCAGTGGTGCTCAAGGCTACTACTTTTTCACCGCTCACAGAATTGGGACGTGCAGCTGAGAGTTGATAACAGCGCTGTCAATTGGCAGGAAATGTACCGAATGGCGGGAAATTCAGAGCCCATCGGAAAAAACGCTGCAAATCCCTGCACAACGGTTTATTATTTTGTATAGAATACCCTTGTGTTACAGATCACAGCTCTATGTATAGATAACCCGTCTATATAATATGATATGTACTATTCTATACATATTATGTAGATCGCAGACCCTCCGTAGGTTAGTACCTAACCCCGTACTCGTTACTAGGTACCTACCTAAATCACGAGTTAAATGTTGCTAAAATAGTTCTGCCGATGACAAACAGTACCTAACAAAATGAAACACACATAATGAAGTTCTGAAAAGAAATTGTTGATGAGGAGTGAAAAAAGTTGCAAAAGTACCTACCAACAAACTCCAGCCCCTTCTACGTAGATGGTATAATGAACCGTTGTGTAATAATTTACCGTTGAGTAATGATTTACCGTAGTAATAATTTACCCATCAATAATACTTCAACGTTTGTTCAAGTTTCACTACCTACCAACAAACTCCAAAAGAGCCATCATTTTCCAAATTAAATAATATCACAGAACAACCAACTCGACTTCATACTCCGCCAATATAATCAGGTGATACCTACCAATGATTGGCCGTATTCACAAATTCCTATTGTGGGCGCGTCTCTGGTTACGAGATTTGGTTTGAATTGTATACAATTTCATTCACACTGGAGTCGAAAATGCCTGTCGGTGCAAACTTCGGGGCCTTACTGTGAACGAACGGCTGGACGTACGATGCTCCGGATGGTCTTAAAAAACTCGCAAGTTCAAGAACTATTTAAAACCGTAAAAATATTTACGTAAAAAAATGGTATAGGCGTTTTGAAAATTTCAACCCCTATTTTGAACCCCTTAGAGATGACTCACAGTAACGTCGAGCTTCGAGGACCAACTAGACGCCGAACGGAACCTATAACCCGAATTTCATCAATTTTTTTTCATGGTAACTAAGAAAAGTGGCCCGTACGGCGTACGGCGTACGGCGGACAGACAGAAATATTTTTATTGTAGTTTTGGATTCTACATACCTTGAAACGTAAACCATCAAATTTTGAGGGGGGGTAAGAATTTTTTTTTTCATGCTCGATTCCAATGGTTCATTATTGAAAATAATAAACCAAAAATACGAAATAAATTGGAACATTTTCGGGAAATTTTGCGTGGCTCCTTTTTTCCTGTTTTTGGTTTATTATTTTCAATAATGAACCATTGGAATCGAGCATGAAAAAAAAAATTCTTACCCCCCCTCAAAATTTGATGGTTTACGTTTCAAGGTATGTAGAATCCAAAACTGCAATAAAAATATTTCTGTCTGTCCGCCGTACGGGCCACTTTTCTTAGTTACCATGAAAAAAAATTGATGAAATTCGGGTTATAGGTTCCGTTCGGCGTCTAGTTGGTCCTCGAAGCTCGACGTTACTGTGAGTCATCTCTAAGGGGTTCAAAATTGGGGTTGAAATTTTCAAAACGCCTATACCATTTTTTTACGTAAATATTTTTACGGTTTTAAATAGTTCTTGAACTTGCGAGTTTTTTAAGACCATCCGGAGCATCGTACGTCCAGCCGTTCGTTCACAGTAAGGCCCCGAAGTTTGCACCGACAGGCATTTTCGACTCCAGTGTGAATGAAATTGTATACAATTCAAACCAAATCTCGTAACCAGAGACGCGCCCACAATAGGAATTTGTGAATACGGCCAATCATTGCTAGGGATCACCTGATTATATTGGCGGAGTATGAAGTCGAGTTGGTTGTTCTGTGATATTATTTCGCTTGAAAAATGATGGCTCTTTTGGAGTTTGTTGGTAGGTAGTGAAACTTGAACAAACGTTGAAGTATTATTGATGGGTAAATTATTACTACGGTAAATCATTACTCAACGGTAAATTATTACACAACGGTTCATTATACCATCTACGTAGAAGGGGCTGGAGTTTGTTGGTAGGTACTTTTGCAACTTTTTTCACTCCTCAACAACAATTTCTTTTCAGAACTTCATTATGTGTGTTTCTTTTTGTTAGGTACTGTTTGTCATCGGCAGAATTATTTTAGCAACATTTAACTCGTGATTTAGGTAGGTACCTAGTAACGAGTACGGGGTTAGGTACTAACCTACGGAGGGTCTGCGATCTACATAATATGTATATAATAGAATAGTACATATCATATTATATAGTAGGGTTATCTATACATAGAGCTGTGATCTGTAACAGGAGGATATTCTATACAAAATAATAAACCGTTGTGCAGGGATTTGCAGCGTTTTTCACCTTGCGAGAATTCATTTTTCCCCATTTAAACTTGCGTGAAATAAATGACTAACGGAAGGATTAATAAGTATGTAATGACTGTGAAGAACAAAATAAAGACTCGAAGCTGAATGCCTAATTGTTATTGAATTAAACATCACTCTCTTGAATTAAAACGGAGCGGAAGCAAATGAAAATAGAAAATGTGATAAAACGTCTGCCAAGTTGGGTGGGCAACACAGCTTCCTCACTTATTGTAACATGGACGTATAGAATCAGTTGGTTAAAAAAGACGGGTCAAAATGATTGAATAGCAATAAATAGGGTAGTAATAAATTAGGTACCTAATTTGCACCAAATATTTCAACATTTTTCAACATTTCATGTTCGTACATGCGCAGACGACAGTTACAGTACGATTCCAATGAAATTCACACGGAACAATCGAAGAATTACTTCTGATCGACCGTCGAAGTTTGAACTCATTTCAAAGATATTTAAGGTAGCTATGGGCGTTTGAAGTATTTCACATTTGCGCACGCGTAAACGAAAGTTACTGTACGATTTCAATGATTTTTAATAAGGGACCATCTGCAATCCAACCCGCGTGTACCCTCAACATTTCAGCTCTCTACGACTATTTCTTGCGTAGTTAGAAGCGTTGGAAGGAAATAGCCAACGTTTCATGTTCGCGCATGCGCAGACAAAAGTTACAGTATGAATCCGATGAAATTCATAAGGAACTATTGAAGTATTATTCCTGATCGACCCTCCGAATTTGAACTCATTTCAACGATATTTGAGATAGTTATGGGCATTTCAAGTACTTCACGCTTCCGCATGCGCAGACGAAAGTTACAGTACTTTTTCAATGATTTTGGTATAGGAACAGCTGTGACCCAAATTTCACCCTCCAAATTCGACCATTATTTCGGAGTTATGGGCGTTACAAGGAACTGACCACAGACAGACAGACACGGAACCAAATATGTTACTTGATGTCTGAAACCCAAAATGGTAGTGGAAATTTTCATTTTGGAGGACAAGACTTTTTTTTAAACTCAATCACGAATCCAAGGCTTCCCTACCTTCGGAGCGAAAGGCTCCACACCTTTCATGTCAGAGATTTCAATATTCCTCGCTAGTTGGACATCATCTATCGCATCTATCAGGTAGATTTGGGTTGGCTCGTTGTCATCAATGTGACGGTGTGGCTGTTCTCTAGTAGTTTTTTGGTCCGTTGAAGACGGGGTCCTTTGGGGGATCCTAAATGACATCACTTCTTAGCCGGTGATAATCTCGCTGGTCTAGGAGGGGGACTCTCGAGGGTCCACCGTCACCGTCACATCACTGAACAGGTCATCAACGATGACTCCTATGAAATATAGTGCATACGTCAGTTTGACGTATAGAACCCGCAGAGCACAATAAACTGTCATCTTGAGGAGGAAACTAAGCAGTGCAATAACGTTGCATACCGGTATCTACTATCGACGAAGTTCGACAGTACTATTTTTATTGATTTTTTGCCGTTATTTCTTTCAGACAGCACGTTGTACGGCATGGCCTTCGGAGTTTGCTCCACCGTTATAATGAAGTGTTATAATTTTCATCAGTACCTACCTAATTCAGTTCAGTGGAACAGGACTTTTGATAAGGCCAAGCGTGGTGATCGGAAGTAATGAGAAAATTAATACATACATGTATTTAGAGAAATCCTGCAATCCGTAATTTTCTGACAATACCTACAAAAAAAAGATATATTTTGCTCTACCCAATCACTAATGATATGGAGTCAGTGGATGGGGAGGTTGCAGTGATTCACTTACGGATCTATTTTTGTTCAACAAAAAGCACTGATAAAAGTACTTTTAAATAAAGGGAAACGTTTTTCTACGGAAAAATTATTTGAAAGTGAACACCATAAGAGAAATGGTAGAGCGGCTGACCTTAATTAAAATGCATAAAGAATTACGTTGCGGAAATTTGTGCTATCACAACAAGGTATTACTAGAGCTGGTAGTTGGTTAGTTACGATGGCCGTTTAGGACGACAAGTAGCGGACAAAGTAGTTATGACTATAGAGGAGCAAAGCTATTTAACGCCCTACCAATGAAACTTAGAAAAGTCCAAGAAAAAATAATATTTAAGCACAAAATTTAAAAAAATTATATGCCAAGAAAGAAAATTAACATTAATTTATCAACGTTAGTATAAGTAATATTACGAAATTATAAGAAACTGTAAAAAAAATTATAATATGATGTATCGATATAAGCGGCTCCACCCCTCAGCACAAGTATACAACTTAAAGAGGGGTGAACGCATTATGAATTTTTTTTGGGTTTTGTAAATCATTGTAAATATTAATAAATAAGTGCAAATTTAAAGTTTAAAAAAATTGGAACTGCCCCGAGTTCGCTGTTAGTGAGAACTGAAGGCCAAAGAAACGGAATCCAAATTAGGAACGGGCAGCTCTCGACAGTTACCCTTTGCTTCATTTGCAGTTTGTACGTGGATTACATGCTGTATTGGCAGCTCTTCGAGAGCTCATAATTTGAGAATCGTGGTTCACAACAGTCGCGCCATGAGCCAATCCATAGTAGCAGGGGCGAGGGCTTGGAACTGTCTCCCTGTGGCCATACGATGCTCCCAGTCCTTGGGAATTTTCAGGCGGGCGGTTGAGCGGCATTTCCTGGCTGAGTAAGGCTTCCTTCTCCCTCTTTTTCTTTTCCCTTCATTTTTCTTTTTCTTCCTTATTACTCCCACTTTTCTTTTTTCTATACTTGTCTAATCCCCTCGCTTCGTACTTCTTCTACTTCTCTCTCTTTCTCTGGTCATTCCACCTAGTTCTCACATCTCTTCATTGTATTATAAGTACATTCATTTCAATGACATTCATCATATTAAAATTATATTCATATAATAAGTATGTAATGGGGTGGAGAATTAGGGTTCACAAACCGAAATAAAACGACTGAATCGATGCTCAACTTTTAATATTGGAGAATCGAAAACTGTGTCGATTCTAACGTGACGAACATGTGGACTCTTGGATTAACTGAATAGAACTGATTCGTAGGTCCGTTCCAAGATATTACAGCCGTCCCCGATAAGAGGCGGCGAACACAGATCACAATCACATCAATTAATCCATGATTGAGCTAAGGGCAACAGCGATAAGAGATGGGGACGGGCGAGAGTCTTACATCCCCCGTACCAAAGAGATTTACGAGAGTAAATCAAGCCACGATAAGTACACAACCGTTAATCGATAAGTAAGGTAAGTTAACAATGGAAAGATTAGTGTACAGTGGAAAGAATAGTAAACACTAGAAAGATAAGTGAACAATGGAAAGATTAGTGAACAATGTAAAGAATAGTAAACACTAGAAAGATAAGTGAACAATGGAAAGATTAGTGAACAATGTAAAGAATAGTAAACACTAGAAAGATAAGTGAACAATGGAAATGGTAAGTAAACTATGAGATAAGTATGTATGCAATAGGTATACAAGTAATGACCAATATATTATGTGCATATTCGAGCGTACAGTATGGTATATTTTAATGTGCACAAGATAATGTTACAAACTACGCCTGCGCTATGTCAATTCATTCTGTAATCGAGTCACGTGGAGGAATGGTTGCTGGGGCATGTCTGATCATTGATCGTTTACCCTGATGATCTTACTTATGTGATACAAGCGCTTGTCCTCTTTGCCACTGTAGCCTATATTTACCTGATACACTGAGTTTGATAACTTATTGACAATGGGGAAAGGACCCAAACGTATTTCGTCTAATTTATTGCGGTTTAGTCTATTCCCATTCTCGACATATACGTTATCCCCTATTTCAAGTGAAATGCTTTTCCTTTTGGAATCGTATCTTTTCTTGTTTTCTTCGTGTGCTTTAATCGAGTTTCTGAAGGCTATATTCATGTCCCGCTGAAAATTTGGAATTTCAATGAATTCTTTGGGAGCCAAATCTGGTATAACACCGTTCATTAAATAATTTGGAGTATAATGGGTGACACTATGTAATGTGTTATTATATTCCTCAGCACACCTCCTAGCTGTTGACGTCCACGACATCTTTTGTTTATTTTCGTTTATTCGGCATCTTATTCTATTGACTAGCGTTTGATTCAGCCGCTCGTTCAATCCGTTCGAAGCTGGGTGATCAATGGCTGTATAGAGATGATTTATATTGTTTTCTCGAAGGTATTTTGTGAACTCTTTCGCGCTCAGACCTGCATACTGGTCAGTTAACAGCGTGCCGATTTGAGAGACACTCGGTACAGTTTTAATTAATTTAATGAATTCGTTAGCAGTTTGATTTGGTGATGTTGAAATATACACAAAACGAGTGAAGTGATCAACCAGTAAGTGGAGATATCTCTTTGTTGATTTGTTTCCTCCAAATCCTCCTATTGTGTCGATGGACATGATTTGAAACGGCTTACTGGCGGGTCCCAAGTGACCTAAGAAACCAGTTTCTCTATTTCGTCTCGATTTATTTTTAAGGCAAATGTCGCACGTAGAACAGAACCCACGGATTTCTTTATACATATTGTAGAAGTAATAATAGTTTTTTATTGTGTTTATTATATGTTTCGGACCTATATGGCCGTATTTTAAGTGTACTTTTTTAACTAGTTGTAGCCCATAATTCTTATCGATTATTATTTGTTCTCTAGTCCTTGTTTTTCGTAATATTATCCCGTTTTTTAAAATATCCCGTTTACCCTTAATTATGTTTTTCTGACTATTCCTAATTTCCTGTAACTCGAGTAAATTAGCTGTGCATAGAGGTTCATTGTCATCGTTGTTGTAAGCACTTTCTAGTACAGGATTTCTCGATAGGGCGTCTGCCTCAGCATTAGCTGACCCAGGTCTGTAGATTATCTCGAAATCATATTGTAAGAGATAGTTTGCTAGGTCTCCCAACTCTTCATCCGTCCTTGCTTTTAGTTTTAGATTTTCTAACGGTCTATGATCTGTTATAATTTTAAACTTTCGACCTATTAACCAGTACCGCCAGTATTTCACGGCTTCTTTAATCGCCAAACTCTCTATGTAGATTGCTTTCTGTCTCTTTTGACTCTCATTTAGTTTCTTTGAAAAGTAGGCGACCGGTTTTTCAATACCATCGTGTTGAGGCTGCTTAAGGATAGCACCAATACCTTCTTTGCTCGCATCAGTGTAGATAACAACTGGTAAGTTTCTATCGAAAATCGCTAGTACAGGGCAAGAGGTGAGGTAATTTTTGATTTGTTCAAAAGCGTCCTGGCATTGTTGTGTCCACGCAAATTCGACATCTTTGCGGAGCAAATTATGGAAAATGTCTAGTGTTTTAGCTGCGTTTTGAATGTATTTATGATAAAAGTTTATTTTTCCCAAAAGCTGACGAATGTTTTTTCGGTTTTTTGGAGTGGGGAAATTTTTAATTGCGATCAGATTATCGTTAAGTGGTCTGACCGCGTTGCTTTCTATTACGTGACCCAAATATTGAATAGAATTAGAGGCGAAATTACATTTTATGAACTTCAATTTGAAACCTTCCTTATGAATTGCCTTCATTAATGCCTCAAGGTGTTCGATGTGTTGTTCAAAAGTTTTAGAGAATATAAGTATGTCATCTATATAGTTACAGCAGAAGTCACCGAGACCATTCCGGCGTATAATGCCTGAAAGTATTCTTTGGAAGATAGCTGGTGATGTTCTGAGGCCAAAGGGCATACTGACCCACTGCCAGTGGCCGTGATGGGTAACAAACCCGGTTTTATAACGATCTGTAGTACATATTGGTATCGACCAAAAAGCCATATTAAGATCTAAGGCGGAGAACCATTTACAGTCTCGGGTTTTAACTATTATATCATCGATGAGAGGAAATGGTTGGCCCTCTGGAACCAAGAGTTTGTTGAGTTCTCTAAAGTCAATGCATAATCTTGTTTTTTCTTTTATACTATTTTCTCCAATTTTTTTATAGGCCAACGTGACTGGAGCGGCAAAGGGTGAACATGACTCCTCTATGATGCCGTGGTTTAGAAGCTCACCGATCTGTTTTTCTATTTCTTTCTGGTCGTCGTAAGAACACCTATAGGGTTTTTTTGCTACATATCTGTCCTCCATCAATTTGATATGCGCTTCATATTCACTTACAGTCCCTATATCATACTGGTTTTTAGCGAAGACTGAGCTATGTTTATCAATTAAATTGTAAATCTGCTTCTGTTTATCAGCATCCAAGTGCGCTATTTTTATTTCGAATTTCTCGATAGGAATGTGCTCGTTCCAGTTTATTTCAATTTTCTCAGTATTGTGGTTGATGCATTCCAATGTTAGTTCCGGGTTAGCTTGAGTGATGTTTAATTCGTGGTCTTGACACAACTTGAATTCTCTAATAGTGTCTAGACCAATTAGTATGTCGTATTTAAAGTCCTTGTTATCTATCACAAAAACTCTTGTTTTTTTTTCTACGTTAAATATTTTAATTTTCGTGTAGGCTATACCTTTAATTTTATCTTCTCCACTCATCGTTCTAAAAGTCAATGGTTTGGAGATGTACATTTTGGTTTGTAATCTTCTGAAAAAGTGTAGGGGTAACATTGTAATGTTAGCGCCTGGGTCATACAGGCCCGTGGCTGGTGTATCTTCTACATTGACTTTTAATGTGATGAGAGGAGGCAGATTTAGTTTTTTGATTCAATTTCGTTATTCATCAGTTCTTCTAGTTCCGTGTTGTTGGCTATTTTTATATTTTTCTCTTTATTAGTATTAGAGAAGTTGCTGGAAAATTTCTTAGTGCGGCAGATCGATTCAGGGTGCATTCTGCCTGGTTTACCTATTTTCTCGCAATAAGAACAAGGTTTTCGTTCGACGGATCCAGCTTTATTGAAGGATGTGCTTCCATTACTGCTTATGCTAGTGCTGCCAATTGATCTTGGCTGAAAAGCTCTATCTAGTTGATTTAATTTTATCATTAATTGGTTTACGGTTGCTATTTCGTCCCTGTTCAACCTACTCTGGATAGACAATGGAAGCCCCACCACAATAAAACACATGCGAGTATTTTCACTTAATGTAGGATCGATGTCGACGAGCAAACTAAGTTTCTTCAATGCATATTCAGAAATGGACCCTTTGAGGAATTTAAAGTTATAAGCGTAACTCACGTGTGACCAGCCCTTGTTGGAAAAATTGTCAAGGAACGATTGTTTCCAGATTCCCCAGGTCGCGGTTCCAAGGAGTACTCTATTTGCTGTGTACCAGTCGTTTACAGGTCCCTCGATGAACAGCCTGATGACTTCGCAATAGCGTTCCTCAGGAATTGCCAGGCGTGCGCATTCGGTCTCAAGCGTTGTGATCCATGTTGTAGCGTTGACGTTTTTCCCGTTGAAGTTGCTCAGGACGAGATCCTTTGTAACTGATTGTATGGATTTCCGTTCGTGTGTCGTCGCGTCTTGCGATGATCTGTGGGTGGGCTCTGCCGATGTCTTATCCGGTTCCATGTAATCTGTGAGTTCCTCCAGGTACTCATCGTCGAAACGGGGATTCCCTTCTGAGTCGAGATAAGTGTTCCGAAGGTCCCCTGAAAGCGTTATGGTAAGGTTTCGAAATTGGCCTCTTGATTTAATTGCCTTTATTGCGCTTCTGATTATCGGGTTTTGGGCGAGTTCTTGATGTTTCGCGATCGCTCGTTGGTTCGGCGGAAACGCGTAGACTGCATTGTCGTCGAGGAGCTGAAATCGTTTTACGTGAACGACGGTGGTTTTATTGTCCTCGGAGGCCGCGGCAGTTATCAGGAACTTTGCACGTACGTTCGTCATAGTTAGAAAGAGTTTTCGATTTGTAATGGGGTGGAGAATTAGGGTTCACAAACCGAAATAAAACGACTGAATCGATGCTCAACTTTTAATATTGGAGAATCGAAAACTGTGTCGATTCTAACGTGACGAACATGTGGACTCTTGGATTAACTGAATAGAACTGATTCGTAGGTCCGTTCCAAGATATTACAGCCGTCCCCGATAAGAGGCGGCGAACACAGATCACAATCACATCAATTAATCCATGATTGAGCTAAGGGCAACAGCGATAAGAGATGGGGACGGGCGAGAGTCTTACAAGTATATTCATTTTCACTAGTTCGATGTATTAGGTTTGATAGATATGATATATCGAGAAGTTGATTATTACTCTTGTTTTCTATTTTTCTTATTTTCATTACCTACTTCAGGTTTGTTTTCTGTGAACTGGGTTATTTTCTTATTTGCGCTTACTTACGCGCGAGGTGGAATTTAATTCCTATGCACAAACAAATCGATTATCTTATCTTACTTATACACGCCATGTAATTCAAATTCAAAAGCTTTACTATACAGGTATAATAACCCACCTGACTTGACCAACATTTAGAGAGTATGGGTAGCTTAGCAGAATATATACGACACCGATGTGGGACGAAGTTACAAGTGATATCAAGAAGTAGTGAGCCAAGTTGATAGCATTCCATTATTTTACCCAAACCCCCTTCGGAACATCAGCTCGCAAATCTCTTGTCATAGTGGGGGAGATTTTTTGACAAAAAATCTGATCAGGCTGCTACCGACCCCACAACAAGGGCCTGAAGCATCCATCAAACATTAACATGCGCGGAATCCGTCGCCCAAAGGGTTTTCGGGCGAAGGGCGGTTTGCGGGGACGAAGGGCCGCGTGTACCAGCTAATTGGTCTACCGCTCCCTTCCAGTGTTCTGTTATTGTCAGTTGCAAGGGCCCCTCTGAGGGTGTCCAACCGTGTCTGAAACGTTGAATGGGCCAAAAACCCGAGGGCGAAAGGGCGGTTTTTGAAAAACTCCCAAAGTATTAGAATCGTCACAGACAAGGGAGGCGGAGGTGGGGGGAAAACTAATAAAAATGAGACAAAAGGATGTTTGTCGAAGGGATTGAAAAATAAAACGGAGGGGGATAGGAAAGAAAATGAAACAACGGCGATATGGGGCCCTTCAAAGGGATTTCTGAGGTCGAAGGGTAGGTCGAGTCCTCGTACAGAATATCCGCATCAATAAAATGTTAATGGTTCGACAGCTTGTGCGAGTCGGCGTGCGGGATCATGAAAAATGCATGAGGTTCTTGAGACCTATTGCACACAACTTCATTACGATAGGTCCATATGACACGTTGAGGTGCACTTTCGTACAGTGGGACGATAAAGGGTAGTTATAGGATTAAAATTTGATCGCCTGCCATATTTGATTGAGTCAACATTTTATGGAATGGATTTATGAAACTGATCAACATTCAAGGGTTCAATCCATATCCATATCCACAGTAAAAGTGAAATAGGCAGCCATTTCAGGTTGGGGCCTTCGTCCGACTGCCTGCCAGCGTCTGCGTCGCCGAAGAGATCAACTGTCCTCAAATTGGAGTATGAGAATTCGATCTGATCATTTCTCTCTTTACTTGGCTACTCATTGCCTTAGTGGAGACGGGATACTTGGACGTGTCACCCGTGTAGCGCTAACCACGCTCGAGGTGTCTTAACTTCGGTGATCTCGCAGGATTCCAGGGTTGCGACATTAAAAATATGAGTGTCGCCAAGTAATTCGCACATTGCGTTGTCTAATATCCCCCACGACCGACAAAGAACGATGATTTACACCAAAATTTAACGTAATTTCAAGGCCAAAACTTCGTTAGACTATCAATTTTTCCAATCTTTGGCAAAGCCGACTTCATATTCGGACTCCTCGTCCTAAAAAACACGGAAAACGATACCACATGAGCTCATGTTACTGCAACACCAAAAAACCTTATTTTTACGCACATTTTCAACCATAAAACCCTTGAGTATCTTCCGATCGGGCTGCGAAGTTTCGGGACACAACTTGGGCCCAAATGGAAACTTTTTGCGAAAAAAAGGATTTTTAAGACCGAAAATGAAGGTAGATATGGATGACAAGGCGGATGGGCATTGCACTTCGGTTCATTATTTTTTGAATAACTTATGTTTTCGCTCAGCAACGAATTTTTATAACACCCCCTCAAGATTTTTTCTTTTACGTTTCAAGATTCCAGAAATTCAATGACCATCCGCCGTACGGAGTATCATCCATAGGCATCTACTTTATTTTCGGTATAAAAATTCGTTCTTACGCACACAGGCTCCATTTGGGCCCTAGTTGTGTTTACAGCCCGATCGGGATTACACAGGAGTGTTATGGGTGAAAATATTGTTTTTTGGTGTTTTGGTAACATGAGCTTGTGAGGTATCGTTTTCCATGTTTTTAGGACGAGGAGACCGAATCTGAAGTCGATTTTGACCGAAGAGTGGAAAATTTAGGTTCTAACGAAGTTTCAGTCTTAAATTTACGTTAAATTTCGGTCTAAAATCGTCGTTCTTCCGCAGACAGTTCGGGTCCCCCACTTGGGTCCTAGTTGTGGTGAAGCTCGGAATCCCAATCGGAATAACCCAGGGGTGTTATGGGGGAAGAATGGGTGTAAAAATAGGGTTTTTAGAGGTTTCAGTGAGCATTTAGCTGTTGAGCCGTTTTCCATGTTTTTCTAGGGCGAGAAGACCGAATTTGAAGTTCATTCTGACCAAAGAGTGAACGACTGAGATTGTGACGAAGGTTCAGCTCTCAGACTTCATTTTTTCTGGGTCAAAACGTGGGAAATTTTCCGAAATCACCATAAATTTTGATAATGACAATAGAAGTAGTATCAACAGGTGAATCAAGAAAAATAAATTAATGGCACCGTCAATTATCAAAGTAATCGGTAAGAAAAAAAAAATTAGAAAAATCTCAGCAAAGTCCTTGTCACATGGGTTTATTATTCTACCGTACAGAACTGTACGTTCGAACGTACAGAAATTTTGGTTGTTCGTTTATTGTTTCTTTCATGTGCAATTATTGAAATGGCTATTTTTGATGGTTTCCGCCAATTTTGGCCCCCAAAAACACGAATTAGGTTCGGCTTTTTATTTTAACAAATTATTTTCTATCATTGATAGTGCAATTTAATTGTCTTGATTCACCTTTTGATACTAACTCTAGTGTTATTATACAAATGTATGGTGTTTCAGACAATTTCCCATGTTTTTGGCTAATAAAAAATGAATTTCGTTACAACCTCACTTCTTCGCGCTTCGGTCAAAATCAACCTAATATTCGGTCTTCTCGCCGTGAAATACATGGAAAACGATATCACACAAGCTCATGTTCACTGAAACCTTAAAAATCCCTTGAAAACCCCTACTTTTACACCATTTTTCTCCCATAACACCCCTGGGAGTATGCCGATCGGGCTGCCGAGTTTCGGAGCAAAACTAGAACCCGAATGTGTTCACAAATGGGGACCCAAACTGCGTGCGGACGAACGACGATTTCAGACCAAAATTTATCGTAAATTCAAGGCTGAAACTTCGTTGGAACTTGAACTTCATATACGGTCTTCTCGTCCCAAAAACATGGAAAACGATACCTCAAAAGCACATGTTACTAAAACACAAAAAGTTCCTATTTGTACACCCATTTTCATTCATAACACTCCTGTGTATATTCCGATCAGGCTGCAATGTTCCGGGAGGCAAGTAGGACCCAAATGGAGCATGATTTGTGAGAAAGAACGAATTTTTTAGACCGAAAATGAAGCCGGTATACGTGATACGGCGTACGGCGTGCGGACATTGCGTTTTTCGAATCTACGCACCTTGAAACGTAAAAGAAAAAGTTTTGAGGGGGTGTTATAAAAATTGTTTACTGAGCGATTACATAGGTGTATTATTCACAGAATAATAAACCAAAAGAGCCTAGCTGGTGTTTTGGGGGGCCAAAATTGTTGGAAACCATCAAAATAGCTATTTCAGGCATTGCGCATGAAAGAAACAATAAATGAAACATCTCTGTAGGTATTTCCAAAAGAATAATAAACCTATGTGACAAGGACGTTGCAGCATTTTGGAATCTGCGCACCTTGAAACGTGAAAGAAAAAATTTGAGGGGTGTTATAACAATTTATTGCTGAGCAAATACACAGGTAGGTGCACTATTCAAAGAAAACCAAAACTACCTATTAACTGAATTCAAAATAACCATCTTTCTTCAGATCACAATATACACTACATTTCAGAAAGCGCGATTATAATAATCAGTTGTTCAGATCAGTTGTGTATCTACACTCATGTTGAAGAAGCTTTTTGATTCAACATTTTGGGCCTTCCCATCAACGAACGGCAGGACGCACAATGCTCCGGGTGGTCTGCGTACCTTGAAACGTAAACCACCACATGTCGAGGGGGTTAAAGAAATTTGTTTAAATGCTATCAAATTTTCTTTTTATGGTCGATTCCATAGGTTCATAACTGAAAATAATGATAAAAATAAATAAACAATGACAAATTTCATTTACATTAATTACCTAGTAGATCAGAGTGATGTAGTAGTTATTTACCCAATGAATGACGACCAAAGAGCACAACTAAGTACCTAGTAGGTTGCTGAATAATTGGAAGCCGATTGGGATACAAATCTAAATAATCCAAGAGACACATGTACCCAAACATCATATAAGCAATTTTGCCAGTGTATATCTTTGTGTAAAATGAACGATTCGTTAGGCATAAAAACAAAATTACGCTTGGAACAGAAGATAGCTTTAAAAGATTTAAAAAAAAAAAAGTTTCACTGGGCTTTCATTAAGAGTAAGCGGGTCGTTAATTAGAGCTCTGTCCCCGGGGGAGTTTAAATCTGTTGATGGTTCGTTAGTAGGGGGGCGTGGGTGTTGATTTTTCGCCGCCGAACGAATCATCGGGTTTCGATCACCCAGCGATAGTAGTTGAAGTCTGAAAGAGACAATCTGTCCGACCGCTGGGGGCTGCTAAATAGAGGACTTTTCGCGATAAAAACGAGCGAGTGGGAGATACGAACGAGCAATGTATTCTGGCCTGTCATCATTAGAATTGATATTTATCGATACCATACGTATGTTACGGCGCGATGTGTGTTTCCGCCACTGGCTTTTTCGAAGGACGTTACTTCGGACGACATTTTTTAACAAAAACCTCGAAAACTGTGCCCGAATTTGAAATATCTCTCTATCTTTTTTCGGGGATTGACAAAGAGATACCATTATTTATTAAAAATTTTTAAAAAACACTCCGAAAAAACTGTATAAAACTAAAAGTGATAAATTTTGTACGCTAGATTTAAACGTAATTTATTCACACACAATTTTTGAAGTCGGAGCAAAATTTAAACTAAAATGTATGAAAAATCAAAAACCAATATATTGATGAAGCTTGTCTGAGGGGTTTTTAGTAGAAATTCGGCGCCGACTTCAAACATTTTGTTGCATCTGTTTTGTATTCAGCAATGTATTCAGCAACAAGCAATGTATTCAGGCCGGTCATCATTAGAATTGATATTTATAGATATGATAAGCATGTTACTGCGCGTTGTGTGTTTTAGTCAATGGCTTTTTCGAAGGACGTCATTTCTGAAGGTATTTAACGAAAACATCGAAGATTGTCCCCAAATTTGAAAACTCTATCTTGTTTCGGAGGTCGGCAGATAGCTATACTTGAAAAAAAAAAGGATACTGAGTTTCGGTCGGGGGTGGATAAAAAAGTTATTTAAGCCAACGTTTCGGTATATTCCAGGGCCTAGGGGTTATTGAGTGTGTCCGTTTCATTCATCAGTGTAGGTAAATCGTCGGTGAAAGGAAAAATTGTACAGGTTGTACCTGTACAATGTTTTCTTTCACCTACGATTTACCTAGGACGGATGAAACGGACACACACTTTGATAACCCCTAAGCCCTAAAGACGATACTATTGGACTATTGGATTTTGTTGGTAGGTACTTCTGAGTCTTCAACAAACGTGAAGTATTATTGATGGGTAAATTATTACACAATGGCAAATTATTACACACCGGCAAATTATTACACAACGGAAAATTATTACACAACGGTAAATTATTACACCACGGTAAATTATTGCACAACGGCTCATCTACCCAGAAGGGGCTGGATTTTGTTGATAGGTACTTTTGCAACTTGAACAACCGTTGAAGTATTATTGATGGGCAAATTATTACACAACGGTTCATTATTCTATCTCCGTAGAAGGGGAACCTATACAGGTAAATTATTACACAACGGTTTAGGTAGGTACCTAGTAACGAGTACGGGTTTAGGTACAAACCTACGGAGGGTCCGCGATCTACATAATATGTGTAGAATAGTACTTATGTTATATAGATGGGTTATCTATACGGAGACCTGTGATCTGTAACAGGAGGGTATTCTGTACAAAATAATAAACCGTTGTCCAGGGATTTGCAGCGTTCTTTTATTGCAGTTTTGGATTCTACATACCTTGAAACGTAAACCATCAAATTTTGAGGGGGGGTTAGAATTTTGGTTTATTATTTTCAATATGAACCATTGGAATCGAGCAAGGAAAAAAAAAATTCTTACCCCCCCTCAAAATTTGATGGTTTACGTTTCAAGGTATGTAGAATCCGAAACTGCAATAAAAAAAACGCTGCAAATCCCTGCACAACGGTTTATTATTTTGTATAGAATACCCTTCTGTTACAGATCACATCTCTATGTATAGATAACCCGTCTACATAATATGATATATGTACTATTCTATACACATTATGTAGATCGCAGTACCTAACCCCGTACTCGTTACTAGGTACCTACCTAAATCACGAGTTAAATGTTGCTAAAATAATTCTGCCGATGACAAACAGTAACTAAAATGGCAAAAAGAAACGCAAATAATGAAGTTCTGAAAATAAATTGTTGATGAGGAGTGAAAAAAGTTGCAAACGTACCTTGAAACGTAAACCATCAAATTTTGAGGGGGGGTAAGAATTTTTGTTTTCATGCTCGATTCCAATGGTTCATTATTGAAAAAACGCTGCAAATCCCTGCACAACGGTTTATTATTTTTTATAGAATACCCTTCTGTTACAGATCACAGCTCTATGTATAGATAACCCGTCTATATAATATGATATGTACTATTCTATACATATTATGTAGATCGCAGACCCTCCGTAGGTTGGTACCTAACCCCGTACTCGTTACTAGGTACCTACCTAAATCTCGAGTTAAATGTTGCTAAAATAATTCTGCCGATGACAAACAGTACCTAACAAAAAGAAACACACATAATGAAGTTCTGAAAAGAAATTGTTGATGGGGAGTGAAAAAAGTTGCAAAAGTACCTACCAACAAACTCCAGCCCCTTCTACGTAGATGGTATAATGAACCGTTGTGTAATAATTTACCGTTGAGTAATGATTTACCGTAGTAATAATTTACCCATCAATAATATACTTCAACGTTTGTTCAAGTTTCACTACCTACCAACAAACTCCAAAAGAGCCATCATTTTTCAAATGAAATTATATCACAGAACAACCAACTCGACTTCATACTCCGTCAATATAATCAGGTGATCCCAAGCAATGATTCTATCTCCGCCAAATTTCCTATTGTGGGCGCGTCTCTGGTTACGAGATTTGGTTTGAATTGTATACAATTTCATTCACACTGGAGTCGAAAATGTCTGTCGGTGCAAAATTCGGGGCCTTACTGTGAACGAACGGCTGGACGTACGATGCTCCGGATGGTCTTAAAAAACTCGCAAGTTCAAGAACTATTTAAAGCCGTAAAAATATTCACGTAAAAAAATGGTATAGGCGTTTTGAAAATTTCAACCCCTATTTTGAACCCCTTAGAGATGACTCACAGTAACGTCGAGCTTCGAGGACCAACTAGACGCCGAACGGAACCTATAACCCGAATTTCATCAGTTTTATTTCATGATAACTAAGAAAAGTGGGCAGTACGGCGTACGGCGGACAGACAGAAATTTTTTTATTGCAGTTTTGGATTCTACATACCTTGAAACGTAAACCATCAAATTTTGAAGAGGGGTAAGCATTTTTTTTTGGTTTATTATTTTCAATAATGAACCATTGGAATCGAGCATGAAAAAAAAAATTCTTACCCCCCCTCAAAATTTGATGGTTTACGTTTCAAGGTATGTAGAATCCAAAACTGCAATAAAAATATTTCTGTCTGTCCGCCGTACGCCGTACGCCGTACGCCGTACGGGCCACTTTTCTTAGTTACCATGAGAAAAAATTGATGAAATTCGGGTTATAGGTTCCGTTCGGCGTCTAGTTGGTCCTCGAAGCTCGACGTTACTGTGAGTCATCTCTAAGGGGTTCAAAATAGGGGTTGAAATTTTCAAAACGCCTATAACATTTTTTTACGTAAATATTTTTACGGTTTTAAATAGTTCTTGAACTTGCGAGTTTTTTAAGACCATCCGGAGCATCGTACGTCCAGCCGTTCGTTCACAGTAAGGCCCCGAAGTTTGCACCGACAGGCATTTTCGACTCCAGTGTGAATGAAATTGTATACAATCCAAACCAAATCTCGTAACCAGAGACGCGCCCACAATAGGAATTTGTGAATACGGCCAATCATTGGTAGGGATCACCTGATTATATTGGCGGAGTATGAAGTCGAGTTGGTTGTTCTGTGATATTATTTAATTTGAAAAATGATGGCTCTATTGGAGTTTGTTGGTAGGTAGTGAAACTTGAACAAACGTTGAAGTATTATTGATGGGTAAATTATTACTACGGTAAATCATTACTCAACGGTAAATTATTACACAACGGTTCATTATACCATCTACGTAGAAGGGGCTGGAGTTTGTTGGTAGGTACTTTTGCAACTTTTTTCACTCCTCATCAACAATTTCTTTTCAGAACTTCATTATGTGTGTTTCTTTTTGTTAGGTACTGTTTGTCATCGGCAGAATTATTTTAGCAACATTTAACTCGTGATTTAGGTAGGTACCTAGTAACGAGTACGGGGTTAGGTACTAACCTACGGAGGGTCTGCGATCTACATAATATGCATATAATAGAATAGTACATATCATATTATATAGACGGGTTATCTATACATAGAGCTGTGATCTGTAACAGAAGGGTATTCTATACAAAATAATAAACCGTTGTGCAGGGATTTGCAGCGTTTTTTCATGCTCGATTCCAATGGTTCATTATTGAAAATAATAAACCAATAATAAACCAATATTTCTGTCTGTCCGCCGTACGCCGTACGGGCCACTTTTCTTAGTTACCATGAAAGAAAATTGATGAAATTCGGGTTATAGGTTCCGTTCGGGGTCTAGTTGGTCCTCGAAGCTCGACGTTACTGTCAGTCATCTCTAAGGGGTTCAAAATAGGGGTTGCAATTTTCAGAACGCCGTAGCTCGAAAACTTTAGATTGAAGGGTATGGTTTTTTTTACGATATTAAATTTGTCTTGAGCTAAACAATTTTTTAAGACCACCCGGAGCACTGTACGTCCAGCCGTTCGAGTGCACCAAAAAGCTTCGTCAACACGATCGTGAATTAAACGGTATAAATCCGGCCGGGATTTCATCACTAAGGAGCACCTGATTGTAATCAAGGATGGCTGTATGAAGTCGAATTGTTTGTTCTACGATTTCATTTGGCAAGTGATGGACTATTGGATTTTGTTGGTAGGTACTTCTGAAACTTAAACAAACGTTGAAGTATTATTGATGGGTAAATTATTAAACAATGGCAAATTATTACACACCGGCAAATTATTACACAACAGTGAATTATTACACAACGGTAAATTATGACAGCGCGGCAAATTATTGCACAACGGTAAATAATTACACAACGGCTCAACTACCCAGAAGGGGCTGGATTTTGTTGATTGGTACTTTTGCAACTTGAACAACCGTTGAAGTATTATTGATGGGTAAATTATTACACAATGGCAAATTATTACACAACGGTAAATTATTACACAACGGCTCATCTACCCAGAAGGGGCTGGATTTTCTGGATAGGTACTTTTGAAACTTGAACAACCGTTGAAGTATTATTGATGGGCAAATTATTACACAATGGCAAATTATTACACAACGGCAAATTATCACACAAAGGTAAATTGTTACACAACTGTAAATTATTACACCACGGTAAATTATTGCACAACGGTAAATTATTACACAATGGCTCATCTGCCAAGAAGGGGCTGGATTTTGTTGATAGGTACTTTCGCAACTTGAACAACCGTTGAAGTATTATTGATGGGCAAATTATTACACAACGGTTCATTATTCTATCTACGTAGAAGGGGAACTTATAAAGGTAAATTATTACACAACGGTTTAGGTAGGTACCTACCTAGTAACGAGTACGGGGTCAGGTACAATCCTACGGAGAGTCCGCGATCTACATAATTTGTGTAGAATATTACATATTAATTATATTATATAGACGGATTATCTATACAGAGAGCTGTGTGTAACAGAAGGGTATTCTGTACAAAATAATAAACCGTTGTGCAGGGAATTGCAGCGTTTTTTTTTCATGCTCGATTCCAATGGTTCATTATTGAAAATAATAAACCAAAAGAGCATGATCGAATTGAGAAGCTCTTTTATTTTTGACATCGCTTAAGAACTGCATCCAACTAGTGTGAGGGATTTTCGTTTATTATTTTACGTACGTAGAAAGGAGCTGGATTTTGTTGATAGGTACTTTTGCAACTTGAACTACCGTTGAAGTATTATTAATGGGCAAAATATTACACAACGGTAAATTATAAACAACGGTTCAACATAATATCTACGTAGAGGGGCAACCTTTACAGGGAAATTATTACACAACGGTTTATTATTTGCCTTATGATTCATGAATAATTAAAAATAATTAGTGATTGAATTATTGACCCACGGATTTGTAGGAAACTAATTCCAGGGCCGGCTCCAGTACTCGATTTAGGGCTTTCCTGGGGGAGCTCGAGGGAATTGACCGCATAAAACATTCCTTTGTGTAATAATTTGCAGCCTTTTTGTATATGAACTCCTAAAATAATAAGCTGGGAGATGCAGACTGTTCTCGTGAGTGGACAGTTCGAACGTAAATATAACACTGGCCTTCCCACTTCAACAGGAGTTGAGCGGTTAGGTCACGTCACAAAGCCGGCTGCAGCAAGGGTACATCACGATATGCAATGTTTCATGAATTAATTATCCATGCGAACTATCTTTAAGCCGGGTCCTCACTTGTGACAACCACTCGTATCCGTATCACCTGTGTCACGGATACGATGCCCTGGACGTTTTTCAATCAATAATTATTCATCCCGTGTCATCGAGCGTATCGTAACACAAAAATAAGACTCAGGGTTGACGCCCAAACTGAAAACAAGCGAGTGACACCGAGCCCGTCCACATCTGCGTTCCTGGAGTCCACGTCAATCCCTGGGCAAAGACACAGCATGTCTGCGCCGTACCTGTACCGAGCCCACACTGCGAGTCGGCCGACATTCGGTGATGGAGAGAGAGAGAGAGAAAGAAGATTTATTTATTCAATTACAAAAAACAAGAAATACATCCTTCCATAGGAAACAAAATACAAGAATAGTATAGCTCGCCGGTAGGCCAGGCCTGTGTTGGCGAGCTAGAGTTGCAAGGATCTCACGGATTTGCTAGATACAATGAAGTGAAAATTAAATTTTAAACTAGATTTTACTTAAATTATTACAACGCATCTTTGCTATGTTAAGCGTAAACACTGTTCAACATTCTCTCAGCGCTCTCAGAACCAACATTTTTATCAACAAGGTGAATAAAAGTCTCTTATAGGCAGGCCGAGTATATTCGTGGGTATTTCTAAGACTAGCAGGCAAGGAATTGTAAATGAGATAAATTAAATACTGCGGACTACTTGTCGTAAGGGTGAGGTTTATTCTGGGATTGAGTATATTCTGGAGTATTTGAAAAACGAGTGGTATGGAAATGAACATGGGGTTCATCTGCAATGCCGGGATGTCGAAAGTAGAAAAGTACTAAGCCCTTGATGAAGAGCTGCCGTACAGTAAAAACGTTAGCCTCACTTGAATACCTTCTAGGCTTCCCGAGCATCACTTTTAAAGCCGCTTTCTGCAGAAGCATTTGTTTCCGGATGTGACTCTGATACCCCCCCCCCCCCCCCCCACCAATATGCCGTAGGTACTGAAGTACATACTGCACTAGTGACAAATAAACTAATTGTAGCCGCTCTCTGGACAGCACCTGTTTCGCATGACAAAACAGATAAGCAAATTTGCGGAGTTTAGCGTATAGGTATGAAACTTGCTGATCCCATAAGAGTGCAGAATCGAAGATGACTCCTAGGTACTTATACTTGGATACTCTCTCAATCGACTCGCAGTGACAGGAATACTGGGCATCCCGAACGCAAGAGTGGATTTTTAGCACCTCACCCTCCGGTAAGGAGCCTCCCCCAATCAGCATATATTTTGTCTTAGCAGTGGAGGGTGAAGGTCACACTGTTTTCAGGGGAGTCTCCTCAAAAAGTCACCCATCTCCACCTGTGCACTGTTTTCTTTCATCTACGATCTACCTACACTGATGAATTAAACGGACACACTCGATAACTCCTAAGCCTTGAAGATAGTTTGAAATATACCGAAACGTTAGCCTAAAATACTTTCTTATCCACCCCCGACTGAAGCTCAATATCACACAACCAATTTATCTACAAGCTGTCAAAAACATGTAACCTGATGTAATATATTTATTTATTTATGTACCACTACTGACGACATCTGACCGTGAATACGGTCTGTCATGATTCCATTTCACTTTTCATTTTGCACTCCAAGACGTTGAGAAGTTATACCAGCAGTGAGTTAGGGATGGCAGCACCTCACATTAGAGGAAGAATATAACTGGAGACGAAATCGTAGCAGAAGAAGAATGTGGGTTCAAAGATGTGTTGATGGGGAATTCGTCTCGCTGCTGACCCATCTGAAATGCGATGAGAAAGTGCACGTTTGTGCACGATATTACTTTTCATTCACGTTCTTTGCAATCGCCGCTTCTGGTTTTTCGTTGGACTGGTCGTATAGCAATGGAATCAGCTTTGTTGAAAACCTCAGACCGCCCGCACTGTGCAGAGAAGTGGAGACTTCCGGGTAACCCTCCATTGTTTTATTTCCTCGCACTGTGCGTCCAGCACAAGGCCCGTCATGCGTCCCGTCGTTGATGCGGCGCGGATAAACCGCCTTTTCGATGTTCAGGCCCTTGAAGTAACACGATGGTGGCGTGGCACGATTCTGACATGGATTGGACCATTTGACTAAAGTCCACACTTGTGACATGGTGCCACGGTGACTATTACAAGTGTTGACTAGGCTCTAGCTGCTTAATGTGAGTGGTGCAGCAACTTAAACTACGAGGAGACAGACCACATACGTAGTGTCACCCAATAGCCAGTCCACACAAGAGGCAGTAGTTTCCAAGATGTTGCAAAGAGAGCTACTTTAATAATTAAATTATTAAATTATTGATTACCTCTATTAAGCGGGAAGAATGCTAATGGTATTATTAAAATTTGACAGAAATGAAAACAGTTCAAAGAATCATTCATTTCCAAATCATTTATAGACTATGGTAAGTAAAAACCTGCTTATCAACAATGTAAACTGACGTATCGCTGAATACAAAGAGGCTTCTCTATTCGGGTTTTAACAAGATTATTAAAAATACCTGCGTTTGGATTATTCAATTAAAAAAATTCTGCGGTTTTAATGGAATAAATAACGAGGCTGATGCAACTGTTGTAAAACTGCTACCCGAGCCGCTGGTTTATCATCACTACCAGGTCGTCCACTCTAATAGATTAGCTCTTGTCGGGGCTGGATATTTATAACGTCAGGTTACGTCATATATATTGAAGTAAAATTGAGCTCTAAGTTAGATCATGAAAAGGAAAAGCACGATCAAAACAGTCGAAATATATTTATTTATAGAGTCCGAGTTATGACCGATCCGAATGCGTTCACATAAATAGCTTCATGAAAATCAATTCGTTTGGCTGTGGGTACCTTCTACGGTAAGAATATAAGAGCGGTGATTAGTTTCAAGAGGTTTTTAAAGTACCCAGAACAGAGGAAAAGACCTAGCGTTGTAAATCAATTTATATCGCTTGATTATTGAATAGGTGCCTACGTTTCTGGCTTCTAGCCCCACTTCGATTGAACAGTAGTCTAGACAGATTAGCTAATTATTAAATTAGAAGTTATTCTCATCTTAAACTTACGGAGACCATATTTGCCGACATGAAAAGGTGTTACTTATTCGACATACAGGTTTGAGCTGATGATGTTTTGTGGACATTCGATGTTAGGTACCATGAAAAAGACAGTTCATTGAACAAAATCATTATTATGTACCCAGGTATTTTTGAAAACCATAAACGGGGACCTCGATTTGAGGAGTAGAATAATGCGAAGGAACGCAAATCATACAGCTTGACCTAGGAAATCAAAATAGCTCTGTCTTTAAACATGAACATTTTTCAAGAAAATATGTATGAATCAAGACAAAACTTCTGAACAGTCATTATTACATCAGCACAATAATAATTTTTAACAGTAACGATCTACCTATGGGTTGGAAATTAACTTTATATTCCCCATCCGAGGGAGGGAGGGGGACCCTGACATTTTATATTTAAAAAATTGTTTTGTTATTTTCATCCTTTAGCGAATTTTCATTTATTTCCATGTCAGAATGGTCCTTTGGAAGTACCGTTTTAGAAAGAAGTACTTTTAGGCGTCCTTCCAAGGTGTCTGAAGAACAACAGGAACACGGGTTGAAAAGTAGTAACGCCCTTCCAAAAGGACGTCTGGTCACCCTAATTATATGTGTTGGTGGATGTTACTTATTTACGAGTACGGTTTTCACTAGGAATCATATCATATTAACCCAAGCCTCTCAAAATTACCTACAAGATTACTATCGCTAAAATGCTGATGACTCAATACTCCTAGAACACACAGAAGAACAACAAACCATAAGAATGCTGGTGCCAAATACTTCTTTCATCAGCTCATATTCAGTACTACACCAGTCTATCAACATATTACTTATCTTTTACAGATGGTTAGTAATCCATAACTGGCGTTAGTGTCAATATATTTCCATGTCAGATGTCCTTTGGAAGTACCGTTTTAGAAAGAAGTACCTTTGGGTCTGAAGGACAACAGGACCACGGGTTGAAAAGCAGTAACGCCCTTCCAAAAGGACGTCTGGTCACCCTAATTATATGCGGCGGTGGCTATTTAAGAGTACGGTTTATCACAAGGTAATATCATGAAAATTATTATTAATTTCAAATTTCACTCTACAAATTAAGACACTTCCACTGAATGAAGATAGAGAAATTCTTTAAATGTTTGAAGGAAACAATTCATGTTTATTTAGATTGGCAACATCAGAAAAGATCGCATCATTTTTTCCGATTGAAAACTCATCAAAACAGTAATACATATACACTTACAAGACGGTAGAATATGAAAATAACACTTCCAGGCTGCAATTACCGATCGTTCTCATGTATAACACCTAATTACTGAGATGCGATCTACCCACTTTTGACCCATACTAATCATTACATTGGCACATGCTCACTCTACCAGTTTGACCAGCGTTGATAGGTTCCCCTAGGAATTCCAAATATTTTCTTTAATTTGGAATTATAATATCGTTATATTTCATTAGTTCCGACGATCTTAGAACAATTTTTTTTCCCCCCAACAACTACCTGATGGCCTGATAATATACAATATTCTAAGTATGTACCTTGGATCAACGATGCTTGATTTCTGGATTTACCTGAAACACAGAATAATTTGAAGCGTTAGGTACAAATATTACTTCAGTATTTACTCCATATATTCATATTAACCCGCGCCTCTCAAAATTACCTACAATAATACCATCGCTAAAATGCTGATGACTCAATACTCCTAGAACACACAGAAGAACAACAAACCATAAGGATGCTGGTGCCAAATACTTCTTCCATCAGCTCATATTCCGTACTACACCAGTCTATCAACATACCACTTATCCTTTTACAGATAGTATTCATCAAATCAATATTCATCAAACAATTGACCGACTGCAGCGTACAAACCATTCATCTGGTGCAAGATACATTATTTTAATTGTGGTAATGGGCCAGGGAGTTGCTGTGCCATGAAGAGAATGGTCAAATATAAACATGAAGTATAGTTATTTAACGAATGCTACAGAGATCCTAGTCCATGTTGCAGTTGCTTCAGCAATCAGCAACACGAAAGCCTAACGAGCGATTATGTTTAATGATTTTGGACCATACATCAAGCCCAGATAATTATAATTATTATCATCGATAGGGAACAGCCAATAATCACGCATGGCTTTGCGAAATCGAGTTTGTTGTTCTGTGATAAAATTTCATTTGAAGAAAGATGGTTATTTTGGATTTGGTTGATACGTATGTACAATGTCATGTTTCACTTATTTAAAGGTACAAGTTTGATGTTCACGACCAAATGAATAATCCAAATTAGGTGAATATCTCGAGGGTCCTATTTAGATTCGGAACCTACGGGATTTCAAAATAACCGGGGGGGGGGGGGGGGTGTACATAGAGCCGAAATATGCATTGGCTGAATAACTGGCGCACGTACTCGACTCAGGGCTTTCCTGGAGGAAACACGAGGGTGTAGGTATTGACCACATATAACAGTGACCTACGCAGAACGCGCATCTATACAGGTAAATAATAAACCGTTGTATAACTATTTGCAGTTTTCGCAAAGGAAGGTCTCGTCATATTAATAAGATCCCTCCCGGAATGACGCCAACGCAGGCCATTGCATGCGGTCGAAGCACCTTATTACGCGTCGCCTCACCTGTCCAAGGCTTAATATCATGCGTTTAACCTGATCACAGCCCGTGTTAGGGGCACCACTTCATTACAACCTTGTTGTTCTTCACTATCGCTCGATCAATAATCGATAAGATATTGCTAGATATCCGAACGAAATAATATGCGTGTTGTGTAGGTCACGTTAAATTTCCATTAGCATGCCACTTGTGAAAACACTCATAATCCTATATACCTGAATATAATACACCTGGTATCCTTTTATTCGGCTCGAGTCATTGTTTGCTCCCTCTTTTGTTGGAAACCTGGTGATTAGCCGCTGTGTCCAAACCATTGCGATATCGGCGATTGTTGTAATCCTATTGGAGAGTTGATAACCTAGTTTCAATAAACTGACTGCCAATTAAAATGAAAAATCAAATCAATAATTATGATATCGATCAATCGATAAAAGTATTGAAAATAAATAAATTCTCATCCCCAGTTTCACACATTACAGGAACCACTGGAATCTTGATGGCGAAAAGTGCGAAAATCCAACAATTCGAAACCTACACCAGAAGCTCGTAACAGCAATGGAAGAGAAAACTATTCGGTCCATTTCCGCAAATTTCCGCACGGTGCAGTGCGGCGGTTTTCCTATCTTCCAATACGGTGACCTCCGCTTACTACACAATCGGGATATGTAAATGGATAAATAATGTAGGCATACAAAGGGGAGAGGGGGTGTGTAAATAGGCATACAATATTGTAGAAACAACTACAAACGGGAGAACTCTCGCAAAAGAACTCAGCACGAAAAACAAAAACTCATTTCTACCGGTTGAAGCTGTTGACTCAACAAACGAAATGGAATACAATCGGTGGGAGGCCTAGATATATTTTTGGTTTATTATTTTCAATAATGAACCATTGGAATCGAGCATGAAAAAAAAAATTCTTACCCCCCCTCAAAATTTGATGGTTTACGTTTCAAGGTATGTAGAATCCAAAACTGCAATAAAAAAACGCTGCAAATCCCTGCACAACGGTTTATTATTTTGTATAGAATACCCTTGTGTTACAGATCACAGCTCTATGTATAGATAACCCGTCTATATAATATGATATGTACTATTCTATACATATTATGTAGATCGCAGACCCTCCGTAGGTTAGTACCTAACCCCGTACTCGTTACTAGGTACCTACCTAAATCACGAGTTAAATGTTGCTAAAATAGTTCTGCCGATGACAAACAGTACCTAACAAAAAGAAACACACATAATGAAGTTCTGAAAAGAAATTGTTGATGAGGAGTGAAAAACGTTGCAAAAGTACCTACCAACAAACTCCAGCCCCTTCTACGTAGATGGTATAATGAACCGTTGTGTAATAATTTACCGTTGAGTAATGATTTACCGTAGTAATAATTTACCCATCAATAATACTTCAACGTTTGTTCAAGTTTCACTACCTACCAACAAACTCCAAAAGAGCCATCATTTTTCAAATTAAATAATATCACAGAACAACCAACTCGACTTCATACTCTGCCAATATAATCAGGTGATCCCTACCAATGATTTTATCTCCGCCAAATTTCCTATTGTGGGCGCGTCTCTGGTTACGAGATTTGGTTTGAATTGTATACAATTTCATTCACACTGGAGTCGAAAATGCCTGTCGGTGCAAACTTCGGGGCCTTACTGTGAACGAACGGCTGGACGTACGATGCTCCGGATGGTCTTAAAAAACTCGCAAGTTCAAGAACTATTTAAAACCGTAAACATATTTACGTAAAAAAATTGTATAGGCGTTTTGAAAATTTCAACCCCTATTTTGAACCCCTTAGAGATGACTCACAGTAACGTCGAGCTTCGAGGACCAACTAGACGCCGAACGGAACCTATAACCCGAATTTCATCAATTTTTTTTCATGGTAACTAAGAAAAGTGGCCCGTACGGCGTACGGCGTACGGCGTACGGCGGACAGACAGAAATATTTTTATTGCAGTTTTGGATTCTACATACCTTGAAACGTAAACCATCAAATTTTGAGGGGGGGTAAGAATTTTTTTTTTCATGCTCGATTCCAATGGTTCATTATTGAAAATAATAAACCAATATTTCTGTCTGTCCGCCGTACGCCGTACGCCGTACGCCGTACGGGCCACTTTTCTTAGTTACCATGAAAGAAAATTGATGAAATTCGGGTTATAGGTTCCGTTCGCTGTCTAGTTGGTCCTCGAAGCTCGACGTTACTGTGAGTCATCTCTAAGGGGTTCAAAGTAGGGGTTGAAATTTTCAAAACGCCTATACCATTTTTTTACGTGAATATTTTTACGGTTATAAATAGTTCTTGAACTTGCGAGTTTTTTAAGACCATCCGGAGCGTCGTACGTCCAGCCGTTCGTTCACAGTAAGGCCCCGAAGTTTGCACCGACAGGCATTTTCGACTCCAGTGTGAATGAAATTGTATACAATTCAAACCAAATCTCGTAACCAGAGACGCGCCCACAAGAGGAAAATTGGCGGAGATAAAATCATTGCTAGGGGCCACCTGATTATATTGGCGGAGTATGAAGTCGAGTTGGTTGTTCTGTGATATTATTTCATTTGAAAAATGATGGCTCTTTTGGAGTTTGTTGGTAGGTAGTGAAACTTGAACAAACGTTGAAGTATTATTGATGGGTAAATTATTACTACGGTAAATCATTACTCAACGGTAAATTATTACACAACGGTTCATTATACCATCTACGTAGAAGGGGCTGGAGTTTGTTGGTAGGTACTTTCGCAACTTTTTTCACTCCTCATCAACAATTTCTTTTCAGAACTTCATTATGTGTGTTTCTTTTTGTTAGGTACTGTTTGTCATCGGCAGAATTATTTTAGCAACATTTAACTCGTGATTTAGGTAGGTACCTAGTAACGAGTACGGGGTTAGGTACTAACCTAAGGAGGGTCTGCGATCTACATAATATGTATAGAATAGTATATATCATACTATATAGACGGGTTATCTATACATAGAGCTGTGATCTGTAACGGAAGGGTATTCTATACAAAATAATAAACCGTTGTGCAGGGATTTGCAGCGTTTTTCTTTATTGTTAACGAATTGGACTTGTGGTATTTCCCTGCAACAAATTCTGCATGAGGTAAACGGGCTTTTTAGGGGTAGCGTAGAAATGTAAAAAGTATAGGTATTATATATATATATTTATTTATTTATTTATTTATATGTATTCGTCTCACAACCTTGGCTTGAACTAGGCGGCGTCGGGCCAGGCTGTGGCATGCATAATGTAAGCTTAAATAAAAAATTCCTTCAAATACACTCCTTGCCGTGTAGGAAGCCTATTTGCATGAGTTTCCGAGCTTTTTCCCTCGGCGGTTCGTACCTACTGGGTTCCTTACGTTTCGAGGTTTTGCAGACGGAGCTTTCCGATGAGTGCTTCCTCTATGAAAGTCTATAACAGGTGAATAGTGAGGAGATTTATTTTCGAAACATCCCACAGGAACATGTTCATTCTACGTGAAAAGAGACTGTGGACATGAGCTCCTGATAATGACGAGCATTCGTTTAAAAACTGAGCTATTATGGTACCTATGAGAAATGTATAATATACATAATTATATTATTAGTAATTATTATTTTTGGAAGAACTGTGAAGGAAGAGTACCCGGAAACCTCCCCACAGTGTGAGACCAGCAGCATGATTAAATGAAATAATTTTCGAAGTAACGCACGTAAAACTAATCGGCCTGAATGAATCGAGGTGCGTACCTAGAAGCCAGGTTTTGGCTGAGTTTACGAATTTTTGCAATTTTTCGCACATGAAAATTCAAATAGGTGTGAGAAAATCGGTTTGATTATTGATAAAGTCCTCTTATTCCTTAATTCACAATTGTGTGCCTATTTTAATTATCTATCCATTGTTAGCGATAGTTAGCAGTTTTTACCGATTTTTGTCCCCCGAAAACTCAAATTTCAACCACTTTTTATTGATGAAAATTGCTCACTTTTGAACTCATCTTTCGTTTGCCACGTTTTTCCGTGATATATAATTTCATTTGAAGAAAGATGGTTATTTTAGATTTGGTTGATAGCACTATTTTTCTTAGCCTATTTATGGGTACAAGTTTGTTGTTCAAGGCCAAATGAATCATCCAAATTAGGTGAAAACTTGGGAATATGTTGTGGGACCTACTTAGGTTCAGGGACAATCAGAATTTCAAAAATGACCGTGAGGGGACGTGGGGCCGAAATATACATTGGCTAATACTTAATTGGAGCACGTACTCGATTTGGGGCTTTCCTGGGGGACCGTAGAAAACAGCGATCGACGCAGAAGGGACATCTATACAGGAAACTAATAAACCATTGTGTAATAATTTGCAGCATTTTTCCTGGCAACACCAACCTTACTCTTTCTAGTAAACTATCGATATATCCCCCATTCATTTGATTCAATTTCCGATTTTCTTCGGGAAATGGAAAATGGAACAGTGAAAATGACCGAAAAGTTTTGAGATAAGTTAACCCGAGGGACAAAACAGAAATGTGATTATTTCGAAAAATCACAAACATAAATTTACGACTGATGATGACAATGAATATTAAGCAGTCTCTCTATCTTAACCGAGCTCTTTGGAGGGTGCCTCTAATAAAACCCACCTGAGGAATGGAGTCCGATAGAATCGTCCACCCTTCCCGAAATGGGAAGAATAATCCCATTGCGTCAGGTGCCTACCCATTCTGAGCTATCACAGCCCTAACGGTTGGTAAATAAACTGGTGGAATTTCATTGCTCTCCTCCAAGCAAGGGGCGTTAAGACTTCATAATAACAACAAGGGATAACGAAGGAGGCGAGTGAAGTGGGGGTTCCATAAAACGAACGGGACGGAGTTTACTGCGAAAGGTGAAAAAGAGGTAGCTTTTAGCCTCGTCGCCAATTTTTTGTACAAAAGAAGGTGTTGCTCAGCTTTGCCATAGCTGAGGAGCCGAGGGCGATCGATATCGAGTTAGTTTTTCCGGGGTTGTTGGGTGAAATGAACGTGTCCTTGTCGGGCTCGGATAGGCTGTAATTCATGTTGTAGTCTCGCCAGGCCTAACAGGTCGTTTTGACTGCCCTTTATCCTCTTTATGGCCCGAAAACATCATTTTATACTTTTTTTCCGACCTGGAGTATCGGTCGAGCAAGACATATTCGTTCAGTTCACCACGCAGCAAGTTTTCGAGGATGGTCGGGAATGGGACCAACAAGCGAAGGGGAAATGATGAGAAACCAGAGGGATTCGAAATTTTACAAGTCTCAAGGCCTTGATTAACTAATTAGCACATTGCGAACTGTCATTCCTTCAGATCTTCATATCTGTAGAAAGTCTGAAATTCAAAAATATGAGTGAAAAGTGGGATTTTGGACGACCTTGGTAGACTCAGAAGCAAAATGGGGAACATAACAGATGGCAAAATGTCATATTTATGTCAGGAGAAAAAGTGTTCAACATGAGTGATCTACGTTATGTACAGGAACAGGTAAACTTCAGTTGCAAGAACAAGCGAAGCGAGCTGGCAATGCAAAAAGATTATTCAAAATAATTATGATCACGAAATGGATGAGGTAGGTAAACAGCCGTTCCAGCCTGGGGCTCTTCGTCCATGGGCCCTGCCCATGGATTGGATGAGATCAGGTAAATTAGATCCACTACGGGCGGGTTTCACCGTCAGGAGTTGACGTGCGAGTTATCCTGAGTTATGAGGTGTGTCCTGTCCCTCGAACTATTAAAGTTAACTTGGAGTTACGGAAAAAACGCAACCCGAAATTGCAATAAAAAGAATTCTGTCCGTACTTCGCACTTTTCTTAGTTACCAAGAACCAAAATTAATGAAATTTGGTTTGTAGGTCCCGTTTGGGCTCTAGCTGGTCCGCGAAGCTCGCCGTCACTGTCAGTCATCTCTAAGGGGTGAAAAATAGGGGTTGAAATTTTCAGAACGCCGTAGCTCGAAAACTTTTCGTAGAAGGGTATGGTTTATTTTACGTTTTTAAATTGATCTTCAACTAAAGAATTTTTTAAGACTAACCGGAGCATTGTACGACCAGCCGTTCGTTTGCACTGAAAAGTTCGTCAACACAATCGTGAATCAAACGGTATCAAGGTATCATCCCTAGGGAGCACCTGATTATCATCTTGGACGGCTGTATGAAGTCAACCTGGTTGTTCTGTGATATTATTTCATTTGAAAAATGATGGCTCTTTTGGATTTTCTTGATAGGTTCTTTTGCAACTTGAACAAACGTTGAAGTATTATTGGGTAAATTATTACACAACGGTTTATTATTTACCTTATGCCTCATGAATAACTACAAAAAATTATGATGATGATGAAAAATGATGGATCTTTTGGATTTTGTTGATAGGTACTTTTGCAACTTGAACAAGTGTTGAAGTATTACTGGGTAAATTATTACACAACGGCTTATACTATCTACGCAGAAGGGGCATCTATACAGGTAAACTATTACACAACGGTTTATTATTTACCTTATACTCCATGAATAACAGCAAAAAAATAATAATTAATGACAATTACTGAATCCCGCGCATTAGTATGAAACTAATTTCCGGGGCGGCTCCAGTACTCGATTCAGGGCTTTCCTGGAGGAAGCTCGAGGGTATTGACCACATAAAACAGTGACCCACGCGAAGGGGCATCTGCACAGGTAAATAAAAAACCGCTGTGTAATAATTTGCAGCGTTTTTAAATAACTGTGTTTAATTCAGTGAATCAATTTATGTTACAGGTTGAGTTATTGAAGGGAATCTACGAAAATCACCCCGAACCATGCTTTTATTAAAAACGTATATATTTGTACGTATTTCTACTCCAATAAAATCGTTAGTACACCTCTTCGAGTTTTCCATCAACAGTTTAGTTCATTCAACCTACTAGGTAAATGTTAGAATTGATGCAGTATGCTCCAACGTGTTTTCGAAATTAGCCACTCACATCATCCTTATATTTATAACTAATTTCGATATCAACAAGTGCGATTTGTCCAACCAGACTGTAGGTACCTAAATGAAGTTTGTAACTTCAAGTATAAGTACCCTCTTGTGCATCAAAGGAAAGCGTCCTGCAGCCAAGCGACCCACCACAAATTTATAGTTTAAATTTTCTTAAAATTGAAAGACGTGTTCTAGTTGACTGAAATGACCAATGCGGATCGCTTCATCGTGAAGTCTACTGGTGACTCGGACATCAGGGAAGGGCATCCTAATACGAGCGATATTAATAATTCATAAGAAGGACATTATATACAGAAACTGCCGGATCAACAGAGGACCAAGGATGGCGTGGGAGGGCTCGTCTTTAGATTGGTTATCGAAATGCTGGTGAGGTGTCTACAATTAGCATACTCAGTACGAAGAGGGGAGTGGTGGGGGCTGTTACTACAGGCGGATAAGGGCACAAGGGTCGTGGAGCGGGGCCTATCTGCCCGCTATCAGCTCCAACATCCTCTCCCGCCGCCTGCTACGTGTTGAAGGTTTATTTGTTCGAATAGGGCCGGGAGCAAGGGATAAGGGTGCCTACGAAACCAGAAAGGTGGGATCTCACGCCACCTAATACGCATGATAATGCCACTTATACACGGTGTCTTGCTGGGCTGGTTGTTGGCGGAAAACAAGTTGTCGCCCTTGCGAATAGCCGCCATTCAACGTTAAACCAAGGTTACCACAACGAAGGAAAGCGTTAGCGTACCTCTTCGTAATGTTGGCATGAAATATTTACAGCAAGAAGAAATCTATCGAGACCTTCCTCTTCAATTAAACGAATTGAATTGCCTTTACTGGAGATGGATGATTGAAGCGATTAGATCGTTGAATTTACTGAACACAGTATATATATATATTAAAGAAGTATAAAAGCTTGAAATTAAGTACGAAATGCAGGGTCTTCTTAGCAAGCACATCGTAGAAGTGAGTGCGATTTTGTTTCAGCAGAGCTCACATTCATGTGAGTTGCACTGCTAGAGAAGTCAGTACCTCATAGATGGAGGCTCATGAGTGAAGTCACGATCGCGGTGTTGCAGTTGATATCTTCTCAAAATCCTATAAGGATTAATGGAGAGCATAACCTAGAAACTAGAATGGTTCCTGACCAAGTAGAATTCAAGACCACAGGCAGTGTCTTCCGAAAAACGCTGCTACTGACCCATGGGTCTGAAATATGTAAGTAAGTACTTTTTTCCTTTTCTTAAATGAAAGTAGATTTTATCCTGAGAACTTTGACACCAACCGCACTGTTCTGGTTTATTATTTTCAATGATTAACCTTTGGAATCGAGCATGAAAAACATTTTTTTAACCCCCTAAATATTTGATGTTTTCCGTTTCAAGGTATGTAGAATCCGAAAATGCAATAAACAAATTTCTGCCCGTCCGCTGTACGCCGTATTTTGCACTTATCTTAGTTACCAACCGAGCATCGTACGTCCAACCGTTCGTTCACAGTAAGGCCCAGAAGTTTGCACCGACAGCCTTCTTCAACAGGAGGGTGTATGAAACTGTATAATTCAGCCCACATATCATTGCTAGGGGCACAACAACAATTGGGAATTGGCCCGAGATAATCATTGCTAGGGAGCACCTGATTATATTCACGGAGTGTGAAGTCGAGTTCGTTGTTCTGTGATATTATTTCATTTGAAAAATGATGGCTCTTTTGGATTTTGTTGATAGGTATTTTAGTAATTTGAATAAACTTTATGTTTCATGAATAACAACAATATTATGAAATGTAATTCCCGGGAAGGCTCAATACTCGATTTAGGGCATCTATACAGGTAAATTATTACACAACGGTTTATTATTGTGTAAATTCCGACGCGACGGTAAATTATTACACAACGGTAAATCATTACACAACGGTTTATTATACTATCTACGAAGAAGAAGCAACTATTCCGGTAAATTATTACACAACGGTTTATTACTTACCTTATGTTTCATGAATAACTACAAAAAACGATGAATGATGAATGATTGAATTTACTGAATCCCACGCATTTGTATGAAACTTTAATTCCCGGGCCGGCTTCAGCACTCGATTTAGGGCTTTCCTGGGGGAGCTGAAGGGTACTGACGACAGAAAAGAGTGTTCTACGCAGAAGGAGCATCTATACAGGTAAATAATAAACCGTTGTGTCATAATTTGCAGCGTTTCTATTCTATGATTTTTAGAATTTTTCTACACAAGTGACGTCCCACTGTGCAATGGGGACCCAGGTGGGAGAGGTGCAGCGACGTCATTGATGTACGAAACTCTGAAAAATCATAGAATAAAAAATACTTATCCTAGGAATGTGCGGTAGGTGTCAAATTCTTAGGGTGGAGTCTTCTTTCATTATTTAAATAAATTAACTAAATGCGTCGGTAACGCTAATATTATTACACAAAGTTTTATTATTTTCACCTAACTAGCAAAAAATGTTCCCGTAATTTGGATGATTTTTTTGGCTGTGAACAACAAATTTTTACCTACCAAGAAATAGGTTTAAAAAAAAGTAGGTACCTGTAAACAAAATCTAAAATAACAATAGTCCTTCAAATTAAATAACATCACGGAACAAAAAACTCGATTTCATAAAGGGGTGTGATTTATCGGCCCGGCAAAATAGAGGTTACTCCCTACATAAAAGGCGGGCATAACAACTTTTAATTCAAACACACGTCCAAAAAATACTTCGCACATCAAAAAAGGGAATCGCACGGCTAATTTGGGAGACGCCCTTCTAATAAGGTGATTCAACGTTCAAATTTGTTATTGCCCTTCCAGAAATTGATTATAACGGCAGACGAAGGATTCCCTGGCAACACTGAGGTAACGCGTGCTCCTTCAACTTGAAATAGCTGTGCAAAACCCCTTTTTTGCTGTGCCAACCCCTTTTCTGATGTGTGATTGAATAATACGCTGGTATTGATCACCTATTTAGCCGTGATTGAAGTCAATATTGACGTTTACTTTATGCTGGGAGTTTTACTTTTTCTGAAGTGAAGATAATCTTTTTAGATGGAGATTCGCAGAAGGGAAAATACCTTTTTTTGCCGTGCAGTTAAATATATTCTTAGGGTGGAGTCAACTTTCATTATTTAAATAAATTAACTAAATGCGTCGGTAACGCTAATATTATTACACAAAGTTTTATTATTTTCACCTAACTGGCAAATGTTCCCGTAATTTGGATGATTTTTTTGGGTGTGAACAACAAATTTTTACCTACCAAGAAATAGGTTTAAAAAAAAGTAGGTACCTGTAAACAAAATCTAAAATAACAATAGTCCTTCAAATTAAATAACATCACGGAACAAAAAACTCGATTTCATAAAGCCATGCATCATTATAATCAGCTTTTCCCTATCAGTGATGTCTCGCTGGAGTTATTATGCAATATAGGCCGCGTACGATTCACACTCATGTTGATCAAGATTTTCGGTTCAAAACGTCATAAAAACTAGGCCCTTCCCTTGAAAGTTTTCGAGCTACGACGTCCGTATGGTGAACGCAGTGTTAAACTGAGCCCGTATGACTAACCTCTTTAATATTACACTGACGAGCCGAAATAATTGCACAGACTCCAAGATTCTATCTCTACAATGCGCCAGATGCAGGAGATAAAACCAACTACCTACCCCCATGGCTGTAATTGATCTTGGAGAAACGAGGGGGTTGATCTCTAGCGAGTTCTCGTGTTTCACCGACATGAAACGGCTGAAAGGGGCCTTATTAAACAGATCAGCTCTGACAGCGATTTACATGTCAAAGTCCCCAAATGGAAGATATATTAGTGAGGAACCTTTGAATTGTTCATACACACACCGAACAAAGGGGTTGAGGTCGCTAAGGGCGGGAAGGAGTTTAAAATTTCCGTAACCCGATACCTACCCATAACGGAACGCAACAAACGTAATTACGATTTGAATAATGAATCGACGACTGTTTCAGATCGAGCGCTTCTCACGGTGAGGCACTTCAGCGATAAAATCGGGATGTTTGAGAGTATCGGATGGCTCTCAAGTGACGAGGTGTGAGTTTTGGATGACCTCAAAAACCGCGAGGATCGTTCGTATAATAACGATGAATTCAAGCACGGCCGGCTTCAGAGAAGGCCGCGGAAGTAGAGAATTGGTAACGTCGCACTTCAGGCCGGCCGCGACAATCACCCACCAATAATCCTAGGTTTGTTTATTTCCGGGTTTCGATAGTTTACCTATAGGATAGATCTTCTCGCGAAAATATTTTTCAACAATAATATTGTTAACAAAAGTTGTTGTTTTTAATTATAATAAAATTCCGGAAAATTGTATCGTGCCAGCGTGCAAAAGTAATTAGGAATGTACAAAAGAATATGTGACTTCGTTCCGTTCTCCCAAGGATGAAGAGAAGAAGTGGATTCATGCGATTCCCCCTACTAATTGGGAACCAAACCCACGGTTTTCTATATTACATTTTTCCGAAAATTATTTAGGTACAGTAGATAAGTAGGTACCTTCTACAGTGAGACTAGAAAGAATGGACCCTTGCAAAACCTAAAGATACGTACCTACAGTGGTATCCATCATTCAACTACAGTGATTGTTATGATAACAGAATATTGCATGACATTAATCATTGAATATTTATTATGAATATTATGAGTTTTTAATCTCTCAAGAGTTCGAGGATAAGTTTGTGAAGGCTCCTAACCAAAAAGACGTCGTACCATTTGTCTCAAAGAGATCGCTTGGATGTGGGATTCTACATTAGAAGACACGGCGGTCAATGTGATTTCGAATAATTATTCCAAGAATGTTTGTGATCAAAAATTAAATGCAAATCCTTGTCACCTGGGTTTATTATTCTAGTGGACACGAAAAAGGTGGCTATTCATTATTCATTCGCTGTTTATTTAATCTGTAATAATATTGATATACGTAGCTATTTTTGACGGTTTTCACCAATTTTGGCCGCAAAAACTCGAATTAGGCTCCTACTTTGAATTGAACGGATAATTTGTTAGAAAGTAGGAGCCTAATTCGAGTGACATGTTCAATACTTGTCATTGAATTGTCCCGATTCTGCTGTTGATACTACCTTCTGTGTTATTATACAAATTTCTGGTGATTACAGCAATAATCACAGGTTTTTGAACCATAAATATTGAGAGTTAAAACTTCGTTAGAACCTCAATACTTCACTCAAGGTCAAAATCAACTTCCTCTTTGGTCTCCTTACCCTAAAAAACATGGCCAAGCCCAAGTTCACTAAAACTCAAAAATACCTAGTTCTGCACCCATTTTTCACCCATAACACCCCTGGATATGTTTTCCGATCGGTCTGCCGAGTTAGGGGACACAACTAGGGCCCAAATGGAGCCTGTGTACAAAACAACGACTTTTTTTAGACAGAAAATTAAGGTAGATATCGAAAAGGCGGACGGACATTGCATTTTTGGAATCTACACACCTTAAAACGTGAAAGAAAAAATGTTGATGGGGTAATCCGAAACAATTTTTCGAACCGAATACATAGGTGCAGGTCTTATTAGAGAATAATTAACCAAAATGACAGTCACAACTTCAAAAAGTCCTGAAGCAGAAGGCTGTTAAGCAAACTAACATTCGTGTTCCATTCCATTTTCTCCAAGTCATCTTGTTTGTTCCTTTCTGTTGTTCTAGGTATTAGTTCAATAACTTCTTTTAAATAAAGGATTATTCAGAAGACAGTTGTTTTCATTACTTATACCTAATATTACGTAATATATAATAATAAAATAAATGAAAGATAGATTCATGGACCTAAAAGATCGCAGTGGTTATGAGAGGGGCCTGAACCAAGAAGCTATTACAGAGTTGCCAAATCTTGCGCCGCGGCCTTCTCTAAAGCCGGCCATGATTCAAGTTGAAACGATTCGATACTGTAACACAGAGACTCCAAGTAGCCTATCGACCTCTCACTGTTCATAAAACTGGTACTTTAGAGATATGCTTTGCATTCAGGCGATGTGCAAGAATATCATACTTTACTAGAGGAGAGGGATTTTAGAGGAATCGAGATAAGTAGCATTTCCATTGAAGGGAATCGCAGCTGATGAAAAACTTCAAGTATGTACTGGGAGTCTTACACAACAGCAACTGATACCCGAACCGTTAGGAAGAATTTGCAGAGTCTTGAATCGCCAAATCGTTCGGTTAACCTCTGTCGTACCACGAAAGCTTGCTGTTAAATATTCGCTGTCAATCCCTAGAAAAGGTAATTCGGCTCGTCGAGCTCTAGGAACACCACTACAAGGTCTTAACAAGCCCAACTTCCTTCTGTCGGGTGGGAAGCGGTTTATTTACGTGGGACTAACTTGTTACGAAACCGTGACGCGCGAGAGCGGAAAAAACGGTTGATTCAGCAGATAGCTGTGAAGATGTACGAACGGGTGCCGTCTCCTCTTTTCTCAGCTTCTTGCACGTTCCGGGATATCGAATTCTTTGTTGCCTGGTTCTTCGCGCCTTGGTGGAGTGATGACGACGACGATATTTCTCGTATTTTTCTGTCTCTTTTTATTCTTTTTGGTCTGGCTCCGTTGCGAGTAGACAGGTCGATCCAAGTCTACGAAGATAACGACTCGGAATAACCTACCTACAGTCACCGCAGTCGGAGTCTGCACTGTATTTTGGGGTATTCATTCGACTGAAGGATTTCGGAGAGAACTGCAAGGGGGCCCTTACTTACAATGAATGTGTAGTAAAAAGAATAAGTTTCAACAATATAGGATCATTGTATGGTATATACTAGAAGACAGCATTGGCCAATACAATACGAACAAACGCAAACGCAGAATCGTTACCACTCGCAGAACTCCTCTCCGATAATAAACAATGGATGCTGATGATATTCACGAGGGTTATTCGGTTAGGTTCCCAGTTGGACCCATTGAAAAACCGCTTAGGATGTCAGCTTTTAGTGCCCGCATACATTTAGTAAGACCCAAACTTTTCAGTTTCTACAGGAGCACGAATATTTTAACAATCTCACGTTGATGATAGAATGCTTGAACGGTTCGTATTGGCCAGTGCTATCTTCTAGTATTGTACAACGTATCCTATATTTTGGAACCTTATTCTTTTTACAACACGATTATTGTAAGTAAGGGTATTCTTTTTGGTCTGGCTCCGTTGCGAGCAGACAGGTCGGTCCAAGTCTACGAAGATAACGACTCGGAATAACCTACCTGCAATCACCGCAGTCGGAGTCTGCACTGTATTTTGGGGTATTCATTCGACTGAAGGATATTGGAGAAATCTGCATTCCATTACTTACAATAAAAGTTTAGTAAAAAGAATAAGGTTCAAAAATATAGGATACGTTATGTACCCAGTATATACCAGAAGAGAGCACTGGCTAATACAATACGAACAAGAGCAAACGCAGAATCGTTACCACTCGCAGAACTCCTCTCCGATAATAAACAATGGATGCTGATTATATTCGCAAGAGTTACTCGGTTAGGTCCCCAGTTGGAACCATTGAAAACCCACTCAGGAAGTCAGCTTTTAGTGCCCGCATACATTTAGTAAGACCTGATACTCCCAAACTTTCCAAGTGGAGCACAAATATTTTTAGGGCTATTTACAATCTCATGTTGTTGATAGGATGATTATAAATAGGAACGGTTACTATTGGCCAACGGTATCTTCTAGTATTGTACAATTTATCCTATTTATAATCATTCTATCAACAAAGTGAGATTGTTAAAATATTCCCTGCTCCTGTAGAACTTGGAAAGTTTGGGAGTCCCTGAAACCCAAGATCTGATCTTACTAAATGTATGCGAGCACTAAAAGCTGACTTCCTGAGCGGTTTTTCAATGGGTCCAACTGGAAACCTAACCGAATAACACTTGTGAATATCATCAGCAACGAATGTTTGTTCTGTTTGTTGTCTATCCAGTTCTGCGAGTGGTAAAGATTCACGCTTGCGCATGCTCGGAAGAAAGTTGCATTCCAATATTGATGGAATTTATATGGCGTATATAGGTAGGGCTCGACCAGCTACTATCCAATCTTACTGTCCAATTTTGATTAAATTCATATAGGATCCGCACCTTCCCCTATTTGAATACACACAGACGGACTAATGTTTCTTTTTTTTTTTTCACAGGCCTAAAAAAGTTATCATTTCCACGGATTCCGCTACTTGCTGATAGACGGAAATAAAATGGTATGATGTTGCGCGTTTACTTTTCAGTTGAATTCCACGGAACAAAATCACGAAAAATGATAGGAACCTAACTCAGCGAACCTAACCAACCAACACGCACTTTCTGGCTGTCAACGATTCAACTCGCGATCAACAAAATGGGAGGCAGTTTGAAATTTGAACAACAAAGTTGTTTCGTGAAATACGTTTTACAGGGTCCCGCTAATGTAGTCTCAGGCTGGCGATCGAAAACCCTCGATCGCTGTCGCCGCTTCCCCGTGTCACACAGCATGCTTTCATTAATTAACTCTTTGTCAGCTACCGTATCGATACAAACTGAGCGCGAGGTGCCAATTTGAATTGAGTGCGCGCCCACACTTCGGTGTTGAAACACGTGTAGTGGCCTTTCACGGATGTATTGTTCAATTCTGATCGAGGGTGAGTTTCGAACGTGCTGTGGCGATGAAACTTTGATAACTTGGGGAATGAGCCTCGAGCATATAAAATTGGAATCTGATATCATAGCGAAATATTGGACTGTTGGATGATGAGGTGGGGAGAAAAACATAGGCATTCCTCATCCGTCGTTCAGGTGAGCGTTGATTTGCATGAATATTGTTGAGCTGGTTCGCATTACCAGGGAGTTAGAGGTAAGTACCAACCGAAAAACAGATGTACAGGAAAATTGTTTGGAGTTAATCAAACCAAGCAAAAATAAATCATACCAGGCCTCCCAGCCCGGATCTCTTGCGAAACTCATTTTAGAAAGGTTCATTCAACGAACATGGACCAAATTTCGGTCATTTTCAACACGTTAGTGGTAGGTACGTACGGAAGAAACCTCAGAGCTTCTGTAACTCTATACCTTGATCAACGGACTACGCACTGTGGCTTCCCATAGTAATTTCCTCACCAGCGGATAATTTTGACACTTTATCTCAGAACACTGATAGTATTGTATTGTAGTAGTACTTGTTCACCTGCTGATACTTCTTCTTGATCAAACAAATGTATGGTGGTTTCAGACAATTTCCCAGGTTTTTGACTCATAAAAAATTAATTTTGGGAGCTCAAACCTCTTAGAACCTCAATTTCCCATACTTTGGTCCAAATCGACTTCATATTCGGTCTCATCGTCCTAAAAAAAACATGGAAAACGAAACGTCACAAGCTCATGTTGCCGAAACACCTAAAAACCCTATTTTTACACCCATTTTTCACCCATAACACCTCTGGGTATATTCCGATCGGGCTACAAAATTTTGGGACACAACTAGGGCCCAAATTCATCCTGTGTACGAATGAACGAATTATTTAGACCGAAAATGAAGTAGATATGGATGATACGGCGTACAGCGGATGGGCATTTCATTTATGGAATCTACGCACCATGAAACGTAAAAGAAAAAAATTTGAGGCGGTGCTATAAAAAATGCTTGCTGAGCGAATACATAGATGTACTATTCACAGAATAATAAACCAAAAGAAGTACGGCGGACGGACAGAATTTTTTTAAATTCCATTTTCGGATTTTACGTAGGTAACTTGAAACGGAAACCTAAAATTTTAAGGGGGGGGGGGGGGGTTAAAAAATGAAATGCTTCCAATAATTTGAAGAATATATTACTGAAAATAATAAACCAAAACGAGTGACTGCTCTGGAGAGGTTGCAGGTTGCAGAAACGCCTGTGGACGCATGTGGTCTCGAACATTTTTATTAACAAATGTTTAAAAGAACATCTGCTGCATGCGTATTATGCTAATATGCATTTATAATCGAGCGGCCGAAACAGCATGCAGTGCAAATCCCACGGCTAGCGGCTTCACAGCTTAGTTACCGACCAAGCGTTCCAATAAAACCAGTCTGGTTAGAAACCCGAGTTTTAGACAGATTCAGGCTGAAATCAAGGGACTAGCGCCAACCCCAAGCAATCTTTTTAATCGGATCCCATCGTCGGACGAGAATGGATTTTTTTTTTCTTTAAATAAGGCCAATGGGGAAATTGGATTTTTCATCGGGAAGAAGAGGCGAGGTGTTTTAAATTCAAAAGAGACCCCTTTGAAGGAGCTACTACCGTTTTCAGGGTGTACATTCAAATCCCGGAAAATATTTCCGTCGTCCCGAACGTGGAGATGAAAGAGTTGGTTGTAGAGAACGAGGTCGGGAAACTATATTGCATTTTCCGAACGAAAGCGGTGATGATAAATCACGGGGAACCGCCTTTGTCAGGGACGTAGGCAACCTACAATTTTCCACCGCCTCATCTCCATTGGTGAACCTGAGGAGTAAACAAAACAGTGCGGCGGTGAGGCAGGAAGCGCAAGACTGAAAATATGAAGTCGAGGAGGGCGGGTTTCAACGTGATGGGTAGGATTTCCTCAGGAGTATAACGTGTAATATCTAGTTGAAAACGAAGCTACAACATGCAAATTGTAGTGTACAACTTAATGGCGATATGACATTCTACGAAGTTAACATACCTTTCACGAGCACAGTGAGGTTGAAACGGTAAAAATGCAATACAGTATAGGAGGGCCCGCAAGGAGCAAACATGTGCCCATCTTCTCAAACGAAAATTACATTTGGAAATATCAGCGGAGATTTCCCGACTCCAGGTTCGTGATTTTCAATAATCAAATTAACACCCCACCAGAGGCGTTTCGTCCATAAGGCCACCTGGACCACTGCCCCGGCACCTAAAAACACTAGCAGTAAAAAAAACGCTGCAAATCCCTGCACAACGGTTTATTATTTTGTACAGAATATACCCTTCTGCTACAGATCACAGCTCACTGTATAGATAACCCGTCTATATAATATGTACTAGTCTATACATATCATGTAGATTGCAGACCCTCCGTAGGTTAGTACCTAACCCCGTAATCGTTACTAGGTGCCTACCAAAATCAGGAATTAAATATTGCTAAAATAATTATTCTGTCGATGACAAGCAGTCACTAAAACGGCAAAAGGAAACGCAAATAATGAAGTTCTGAAGGAAACTTGTTGATGTGGAGTGAAATAGATGCCCCTTCTGCATAGATCACTGTTTTCTGTGGTCAATACCTACCTTCGTGGTCAAGTGTAATGAACCGTTTTGTAATAACTTGCCCATTAATAATGCTTCAACGGCTGTTCAAGTTGCAAAAGTACGGATCAAAAAAATCCAGCCCCTTCTTGGAAGATCGGGGGGATCGTTGTGTAATAATTTACCGTTGTATAGTAATTTACAGTTGTGAAATAATTTACCGTTATGTAACAATTTACCGTTGTGTAATAATTTACTAATGTGTAATAATTTACCCATCAACAATACTTCAACGTTTGTTCAAGTTGCAAAAGTACCGATCAACAAAATCCAGCCCCTTCTTCATAGATGAACCGTTGTGTAATAATTTAACGTGGTGTAATAATTTGCCATTGTGTAATAATTTACCATTGTGTAATAATTTACCCATCAACAATACTTCAAAGTTTGTTCAAATTTCACAAGTACCTACCTACAAAATCCAATAGTCCATCACTTGTCAAATGAAATAATATCGCAGATCAACCAACTCGACTTCATACAGCCATCCTTGATTATAATCAGGTGCTCCCTAGTGATGATATCCCGGCCGGATTTATACCGTTTGATTCACGATCGTGTTGACGAAGCTTTTTGGTGCACACGAACGACTGGACGTACAATGCTCGGGGTGGTCTCAAAAAATTGTTTAGCTCGAGACAAATTTAATAACGAAAAAAAAACCATACCCTTCTATCGAAAGTTTTCGAGCTACGGCGTTCTTAAAATTTCAACCCCTATTTTGAACCCCTTAGAGATGACTGACAGTAACGTCGAGCTTCGGGGACCAACTTGACCCCGAACGGAACCTATAACCCGAATTTCATCAAATTTGTTTCATGGTAACTAAGAAAAGTGGCCCGTACAGCGGACAGACAGAAATTTTTTTATCGCAGTTTTGGATTCTACATACCTTGAAACGTAAACCATCAAATTTTGAGGGGGGGGGTTATAATTTTTTTTTTTTTTCATGCTCGATTCCAATAGTTTATTATTGAAAATGATATACCAAAAAACTCCACTGTTCAGTTGGCATTTGAATTTCCCTTTGTACATTGCACCTACTCAGCATTTTTCACAAAGTTCAACAGCGACTGGCCAGATTTCTCTGGCTATGGAATGAAAATTCTATAGATATTCAATATTCTAGTAGAGCACCCATGGTAAGCTCCATAGACCAAGCATGTTGTCAGAATAAAGCGACAGTAATCGATGTCCTGCAGTCGAAATCGAAACCTAGGCTCCTGAAACTGGCAGGTAGGTCCTGGGTCCTGGGACCAAGTGCCGCAACTGGCAACTGAGCGCAACTGGGCGCTGGGCAAGTGGCAACTGAGAAAAGTGGCCCATCCGCGCGTGCTTAATCGAGTAAAAATGTTGATCACCACGCCCACTTTGGGCCCTGTCCCCAAAATCTGATTTCTACTCTAAAATCGTTCGTTTTCACAATCGATTCGATCCCTTCCATTCAATTTGTCATCTCGACACGAGATGCTTCTTCGTCTTCTGATTTGTTTTTGTTGTCTCGTGAATTATATTTGCTTTCTCTGTTGAGTCAATTGTCAGTTTTTAATTGTTTGCGTCAAATTTTGAGTTTTAGTTCGGTCCGGTTCTGATGAAAGATTTGTATTCGTGTTACGTACGCGCATTTTGTCCTGTTTGGTCTTGTGGATTGATCGGCGTCCTAACACACAGGTAGCTTCAAGTCAATAGCTTCTCCATTCATGTAGGTACCGGTCGACGGGTCATTGTTTTGTTTATTTTAGTTTACTATATTTTCATAACACATGAATTCGGTGGCTAATTTGCAGTAGAAATTGTGGACGTTTTCGTAGGACGATAGTGTTGATTAAAAGAGATAAGCTTTGCTGAATATAACTGAATCAGTGAATAAGGGAAGAGTGTTGTTGCCTTGGGGTATTTTGTAGACAAATCTTTTGGCTTTGTGTTCTGGTTTGGTGCCCCACCGTTTTCAGACCCCACGCACCGCTACTGCACCCCACCCTACAGCATTCATTCAAAAGCTATGAGAGAACAGCCTCTGCAGAAAATAAGGTGCACAGTAGGACACCTCAATGCGAAATCCCCGCCATCACCTGGCTAGAGGCTGCACTCCGCTAGAGAATCAAGAAAAACTCAGACTACTCATAGAAACCCCCTGGACAGATGGATATGGTTTACCATGACGGATCAAGGCTTATTTTTTTCGGATAGGTTCAGAATGGCGATTAAATTTTTGCAGGCATTTCTGAGCTGGAAACAGGATGAGAATTCAGTTAATATAACAGTCATAACCGAAACAAAGATTGAGAATTCGGTTAGTATAACTATCGCCACCGAAACAAAGAAAACTGATAGGAATAATGAGTTGATGTTACTTTCCGATGATTTACAGCGGAAAGCGTGGAGTGCTCTGTTGCGATTATGGTTGACAGTAAACAGAGGTATGTTGTGCATTACAAGCTGCAGTGTTGAACCTACATTAATGAGCGAATAGTATTTGCAAGGTTCAACTAGATTAGTGGATTGAGGATATCTAGCAATTTTAGGAGTACATTCACCTGAAGAGTCCCATCTAACCCTGAAGAGTTGTATTTAGTGTTACAGAGGCCGGTCTGTGGAATCGATACGTCAACAAGTTGAACCGAGAGGCAAATGTTACAACTCTTGAGGCTGAAGTTGGTCGTCAAGTAGAGGACACAATAAACACGATGGGAATGAGCACATTGCTTCCTACAACAAAAAACCGCTGATACCTTCGTCGGGAAAAATGAAATTCATGAAGTACACCAGTAGTGCGAGAGTGAGGATCACAATAGCTTCATGATAACCAGACGGTAGCATTACGCTCACAAGAAGGTACACCTGAGTAAGCGATACGAATCCTTGAATCACTTCCTTGTGATCGGAAAGATAGCTCTGACCTTGGTCTATGAACACGGTAGTTGATTATGATGAACAAAACTAACCTACTTATATTATATCAACACACTTCTGAGATTCTGAAACCTGTATCATTTGGAAATTCCTATACCACTGGAAATGGCCAGAGCCAAACGGTTTAGAATTTACTGCATTCAGTAATAAAAATAGTTATTATTATTTTTTTTAAATATTATTCTGCGAATAATACACCTATGTATTCGCTTGGCAAAAAAATTGTATAACACCCCCTCTAAAAAATTTCCTTTTACGATTCAAGGTGTGTAGATTCCAAAAATGCCGTACTCCGCATCATGCATACCTAACTACTTTAATTTCGGTCTAAATAATTCGTTCTTTCGCACCGAGGCTCCTTTTGGGCCTAGATGTGTCCCAAAATTTTGCAGCCCGATCGGAACATACCCAAGGGTGTTATGGGTGAAAATGGGGATAAAAATGGGTTTTTTTGGTGTTTTAGTAACATGGGTTGTGCGGTATCGTTTTCCATGTTTTTTATGAAGGAGGCCGGATATGAAGTCAATTTTGACCGAAGCGTGAAGAATTAAGGTTTTAACGAAGGTTCAGCTCCCCAAATTCATTTTTTATGGGTCAAAAACCTGGGAAATTGTCTGAAATCACCATAAACTTGTACAATAACACTAGAAGTAGTATCAACATGTGAATCGAGACAATTGAATGGCACTATCAATGATCAAATAGAATTTGTCAAAAATAGGAGCTTATTTCGTGTTTGGGGAGGGGGGGGGGGCAAAATTGGAGGAAACCATCAACAATATCTATTCCAATAATTGCACATGAAAGAAACGATAAATGTATTTCCAGCATTTCTGTAGGTATGTGTAATAGAATAACAAACCCATGTGACAAGGACTTTGCAGCGTTTTTTTTCCCCGACTAGGTAATTTGAGGTTGAAGTGATGTAAGAATGTGCAGCGGATGCTAAAGTAGTTATTTTTGAGTTTTGAAGTTCCTGATCTTTTATTTTCTAAACTTATTGTTATAAAAAGCATGTGTTGAGGTGCTTGGAAAGAGACAGTCCAAATTCCTATTTCAACTTCTTTCACATCACGTTACAAATTATTGTGAATATATTGGTCTATCTGCCGTTGAAATCTTTTGGAGTCATATTATTTGCAGTAGATTGTTGATGGCCAACCTACACCTTCATATGTTTAAACTGACACCCAGGACCCATGAACCGTCTCTTCAAAGAAGATTCCCTCCTTCCCCTCCATCCTTTGCTCTGACGTATTTTTCTCTGTTGGAAAAACGTGTTGTACACCAGCAAATACGCTAATTTTGGGAGTGGGAGGCTGTGGTGAATTCAACACCCATAATTTCAATTCAACCCCATCGCCACTTAGCAGCCTGACAGACGGTTGTCAGGTATATTCACCGCTTACGATCGGGGATCGAGTTCAGCGTTGAACCCGCCATGTTCGCCGCCAATCAAGTGGAACTGATCGACGCCTTTGATCTCTGTTGCCGAAAATCAACGTACGCATCAGGCCAGTGTTGTGTGTAGAGGCGGACAGTTGATACAACGCGCTCTATTCGACACAGCACATCACGTCATGTCCGAGAACTTTTCGTTTCTGTACGAATAAAGTTGTTCAGCGATGGACACTCGATTGAATTGGGATTGACATCAAGCACGACGAGTTAAGGGCAATCAATCTACTTATATCAGTGGGCCCTTCCTCATATCCCCACTCCCTTCACCACGTAAGTCATCAATAAGTCATAAATAAGTTATTTTGAACATTTTCTCCGCTCCAATTATGACTACTGAACTCTTACTGCGATGTGAGAAAACCTACCATGTAGTAAAATGTTTGGACCGGATGCCATATGGCCTATTATTCGGAAATTGGCTAACACTGATGCAGCACATTTTGTAGCATTCTAGAAATGTAAACTGAAAAACCAGTTTGTACAGGTAAGTACTAGTTACAAGTATGTACGTAGGTACCATCCCTCGCCGAAGTATTGTTCAAGGTGTCCGTATCATATTTTTGAAACGTTCTTTTTCGTCCTTATAATTATTTATCCATATTTTTCAAATTTCGTGAGTTATAAAGAAGTGAAATTGACTGGGGAAGCTGAGAAACATTCGACAGTGAGCACGTCCAATACTATTGATAGTGTAGATTACTACCCAAGTTATGTCTTGAAGGATTCATCAGGTGTTGGTTAATTATAAAATTATTAAACCGGTCATTGTATTACCACCAAGGCATCAAATATTTGCCAGAGCAACAGACCAAAAGTTTCAAATTTACAAATATAATAATTATGTCATTATTTTTTTAAAGGCTTTGCGATACCTTTGCAAAGCAAGTAGCATAGAACCCCCAAGAAGTACGTTGCTGATGTGTATTTATTGTTATAAAATACTTCACCACAAAAGTCATCAATAAATTTGAACATTTTCTCCGCTCCAATTATGACTATTGAACTCTTACTGCGATGTGAGAACACCTACCATGTAGTAAAATGTTTGGACCGGATGCCATAATTATGGCCTATTATTCGGAATCACTGATGGAGCACATTTTGTAGCATTCTAGAAATGTAAACTGAAAAACCAGTTTGTACAAGCAAGTATGTACGTAGGTACCATCCCTCGCCGAAGCATTGTTCAAGGTGTCCGCATAATATTTTTGAAACGTTCTTTTTCGTCCTTATAATTATTTAACCATATTTTTTCAAATTTCGTGAGTTATAAAGAAGTGAAATTGACTGGGGACGCTGAGAAACATTCGACAGTGAGCACGCCCAATACGATTGATAGTGTAGGTTACTACCTAAGTTATGTCTTGAAGGATTTATCAGGTGTTAGTTAATTTTAAAATTATTAAACCGGTCATCGTATTACCACCAAGGCATCAAATATTTTCCAAAGCACCAGACCAAAAGTTTTAAATTGAAAAATATAATAATTATCGCCATTATTTTTTAAAAGGCTTTGCGATACATTTGCAACGAAAGTAGCATAGAATCCCAAGAAGTACGATGCTATGTATTTATTGTTATAAAAAAGGCGGAGGAATCGATGTACATAATAAAATTATGGTAAATATTTTCGGTTTATTATTTTGAATGATGAACTTTTTTTTCGCGAGCGAATAAATTTCTCCGAGGTTGATGGTTAGTAGTATCAAAACAATTCTATAAAATAAGTATATAGCGCTCATACGTCATTTGTAAATTTCGAAACCTGGTGGAGGGTGACATTCATGAGGCAATTTAATTAGCCCAAGACCCCCGTCCGATTTTAATTAAAATGATGATTCAGAATGTTTAAGGGTAATTAATGAATTATGAAGACCCCCTTAGTACGAAAGTAATTTGACACCTCAGTTAATTATCTTCTTTCACGAAATTTCATTAGAGCCACACCTGGGGCTTCGTACCCATCTCAATCCGAATATTCTGATTTGGTTTAAAATACTCAACAGTTAATCATATTTCACAGTTTCGTTGGAAAAAGGGTTGAAAATTGGTATTCAAATCCAAATGTGCAAAAAAGTCTACCAAGCTTCCGCGTGTAATCATTCTACATCAGGATGATGTAGGTGACTTGAACGTAAATAACACTACCTGAGATGCGCAGTCAAAAGTTACCGTCCCATCTTGATGGAACCCATAACTCATTTGGGACCATCTAAGGCCAGGTCCGCATCTACCCACCAAATTTCAGTTCATTAAGACCATTTTTTCGTTCAGTAATATGCGGCAAGGGCCAGCGGCGCTGACAGACACGGAAACAAATTTGTTCATAATGTCCAAAATACGAAAAACACAGTGGAAATTCTTGATTTATCGAGAGAAAAAAATTCGCTTCCTCCCAAAAGTGATCGCAAGGCACATCGGTAGACCCGGAAGCAAAGCCCAATGAATCAAGTGTTTCCGACAATACAGTTACCGACAATGTGGGCGTTGCAGTTTTGAGAAGTAAATACATATTTTCACGAATTTACGCGCAAATTGTTCGCGATGTGTGGAGTAATTCAGTGTAAATAACTGACAAGAACAAAAACAATAAACAACAATAATGAACAATACCCCTCCTCCAACAATCAATTCCTCTTTTGATTTCACGGAATTCCAGTGCGGTTAGAAGGGGTAACTATATTGGAAAATAATAAACTTATATATAAAAGTTGTGGGTACTGATTTTTACTGATCGTTGCTGGTATACTAATACATCCTTGTAGCGGAATCTTTGTTTTCACTTTTGAGAGGAAAACATGTTTTTCTCCCCAAAATCAGAATTTCCACTCGCGTTTTACGTTTTAAAGCTTTCTGAACAATAACATGGTTTATTGGTGTCTGAGGTGAAATCTGAGTTACTCTTATTTTTCACGCACCTATGTGGCCATATTTGGATGAAATTTTTCAAAAACTTTTATTCAAATTACGCGGAGGGATTTTCGTTCAAATTTTTTCGAATTACATGTTATGCTTCATGCATGAACAAATAATTATAGATAGAATTAATAAATTCACCCTAATCTGTAATGAATTGATTATTTCTCATACGATTCAATTAATTATCTATACCACGATATTCCACGATATCGATACGAGGAAGCTATGTGCTACTGAGCTAGGCAGACTTTTTTTGTTTTTAAATATAATTTCATTACAGTATAGGTACAGGTAATAGTGAATCTCGGACAGTGAAGGAAAAACTATCAATTTCGTACATTATAATCTGAGTCGTACATACTGTTTACTAACAAGAAGGAAAATTGGAATGTAAAGAAACATTTGAATCAGCATACGAAATACTGTACCTAAACAAATGGGCTATTAATTCTCCTGTATTTATTTTTATTATAATATATATATATATATATATATATATATATATATATATATATATATATATATATTTACTGAAAGTAGGTTATATCTAAGAATTCTGACACCAACCGCACTCTTATAGAAAAAGAACTCTTTCTCTATGATTTTTCAAAGATTCCAGCACTTGATACGTCACAATGGGCAGGGAGGTCCCGCCCAGTCGAGAGGCGCGCAAAGACGTAGGAAGTGCTGGAATCTTTTAAAAGTCGTAGAAAAAGAACTATACACCGTAAGACAATGCGGTTGGACTCAAAATTATTAGAATGAAACCTAATTTCATTTAAAAATAATATAAAACGCTTTCGTCACCCATGCGCATACAATATTTCACACGTTTACAAAAAACCGAAGGTTGGACCTAATTCGGGGTGATGCTGTAATGCTGTTTAATTAGGAGTAGACTGCTATAACATAATTTATTACAGTCATTCTACACGAAAGATCTTTCACCGAGACATACATAACAATACATAACAATTACAATAAAAGGATGGAAAAGTTAGAAAACCAGATATTACTGAGTGTACAAAAAATTGCCAAACTTAGGTTTTTGCTGAACGTTTAAAAGAATTTTATAACATTTCCATTTCCTACATTGAAATCCGATTTCGAAACGTTTTTTGGAGCAACAGATGTTTTCATAAACCGTGGAATATTGCAAAAATAAGGTTCCCCCAGACTAATTTCAAGGGAATAGACTGCTTGCTGCTCACTGCTTGACGAACGTTCTTCCAAGGATTGGTATTTTTATAGCTGACGAAAACTAATCAAAAAATGGTGTGAGAAAACTTTTCTCAACCACCTGGGACCAGTACTATCTATCAAAGGTTATTATCAATGTATTAAGGGCACCGTGGAAGGATTTACCAATTTTCTCTTCGAATCATCTAACCGGAATGTAACCTACTTATTCATGTATGTACTACATAGCAGAGAAAATTAAACACATTTTATTGAGTAAAATCATCATTTCGAGAAGAATTTCAATATGGGCTATAGTACAACAATGGGGGGGGGGGGGGGGTATTACTGTACTTATGTGAATCGTTTTAGTTAATAAAAATTGAATTTTGTTCGGAATTTGATCACAAAATTCTGCTAAAATTTTTAATCACTCGTATTAGTTTAATAAACCACTTTTATTGGTGAAAATATCGTTTATACTACGCATTTACATGTCGTGGGGCAGAGAAAAATCATTACTTACAATTTTGTAGCAAACGAAAAAGATCGCAGCACGCAAAACACCGGTGAGAAACTAAACAAGTCGAGGTCTAACGCACGAGGTGGAAGTCGGGTGAAGACTGAAGATCGGATGCGGAGCGGCGCTGGGAGGCGGCGCTAGCGTCGAGGCCGAAATCAACCCTTCGGCCGCTGCTCTGGCACCGCCACTCGCCCTTAAGGACGAAGGTATTTTGTCTTTCTGGTGGAAGGAAAGCAAATTGGGGTTTCGGGAACTAGAAATAATAATAAGGGGACGGGACAATGGAGGATGGGACCAGGAGGGCTGACGACGGTCGTTTACCATTATGTTTGTCCACAGGGGGATTACGTACCCTTTTACCCGCCTATTGTCGGATGGGGTGAAGATCATCGACTACGGCCGACCTGACTAGGTAATCATTTAGGAAGTTTACGTGATTTCTAAGCACAGGTGAACGATAAATACAACACTGCAAATTATTACACAACGGTTCATTTACCTGTATTGATGCCCCTTCTGGGTGCATCACCTTTTTCTTTTGGTTTATCATACTGTGAATAATACACCTATGAATTCGCTCAGCAAAAATTTTTATAACACAATGTTTTCTTTTCCGTTTCAAAGTGCGTAGATTCCCAAAATGCAATGTCCGTCCGCCGTATCACGTGTACCGGCTTCATTTTCGGTCTAAACAAGTCGTTCTTTCGCACATGTGCTCCATTTGGGCCCTAGTTGTGTCCCGAAACTTTTCAGCCCGATCGGAATACACCCAGGGGTGTTATGAGTGAAAATGTGTATAAAAATAGGTACTTATTGTGTTTTAGTAACATGTTAGAAAAACGCTGCATTGTCACATGGGTTTATTATTCCATTGGACCTACCTACAGAGATGTTGGCTGTTTATTTACTGTTTCTTTCATATAAAATAATTGAAATAGCTATCTCTGGTGGTTTCCACCGATTTTGGCCCCCAAAACACGAATAAAGTACGCTCCTTTTTTTAAAAATAAATTATCTCTGATCATTGATAGTACCATTTAATCGTCTTGATCCACCTGTTGACACTTTTTCCAGTGTTATTCTACAAATTGATGGTGATTTCAGACGATTTCCCAGGTTTTTGACTCATAAAAAATCAATTTCGGGAGCTGAACATCTGGTAGAACCTCAATATTCTATTCTTTGGTCAAAATCGACTTCATATTCGGTCTTCTCGTCCCCAAAAACATGGAAAAAGATACCTCAAAAGCTCATTTTACTAAATGTTGCTAAAACGCAAAAAGTACCTATTTTTAAACACATTTTCACTCATAACATCCCTGGGTATATTCCGATCGAGCTGAAAAGTTTCGGGACACAACTAGGGCCCAAATGGAGCATGTGTGCGAAAGAACGATTTTTCGAAAAAAAGCGAAAATGAAGCCTGTACACGTGATACGGCGGACGGCGGACGGACATTGCATTTTTGGAATCTACGCACCTTGAAACGGAAAAGAAAAAATTTTGAGGGGGTGTTATAAAAATTTTTTGCTGAGCGAATACATAGGTGTATTATTCACAGAATAATAAACCAAGAGCTTTTGAGGTATCGTTTTCCATGTTTTTGGGGACGAGAAGACCGAATATGAAGTCGATTTTGACCCAGGAGCGGATGTTCAGCTCCCAAAAATGATTTTATATGGGTCAAAAACCTGGGAAATCGTCTGAAATCACCATCACATTGTAAAAACACTGGAAAAAGTGTGTGTCAACACGTGGATCAAGACGATTAAATGGTAGGTACTATCAATGATCAAAGATAATTTGAAAAAAAACGAGCGTACTTAATTCAAGTTTTGGGGGCCAAAATTGATGGAAACCACCAGAGATAGCTATTTCAAATATTTTACATGAAAGAAACAATAAATAAACAGCCAACATTTCTTTAGGTATGTCCAATAGAATAATAAACCCATGTGACAAGGACTTTGCAGCGTTTTTATATATTTTTATTTTTCCTGTTTTTGGTTTATTTTTCTATGAATAATACACAGTAATACATGTATTCGCTCAGCACAAAATTTTTATAACACCCCCTCAAAATTTTTTCTTTTACGTTTCAAGGTGCGTAGATTCCAAATATGCAATGTCCGTCCGCCGTCCACCGTATCACGTATACCGGCTTCAATTTCGTCAAAAAAATTCGTTCTTTCGCACACAAGCTCCATTTGGGCCCTAGTTGTGCCCCGAAACTTTGCAGCCCGATCGGAATATACCCAGGGGTGTTATGGGTAAAAATGGGCATAAAATAGGTATGTACTTTTTGTGTTATAGTAACATGAGCGTTTGAGGTATCGTTTTCCGAGTTTTTGTGGACAAGAAGACCGAATATGAAGACAATTTTGACCAAAGAGTGGAAAATTGAGGTTCTACCAATGGTTCTGCTCCTAAAATCGATTTTTTTTTTTTTTTTTTTTTAAGTCAGAAACCTGGGAAATTATCAGAAATCACCATCAATTTGTATAATAACACTTGAAAAAGTGTCAACAGGTGAGTCAAGACAATTCAATGGCACTACCAATGATCAAAGATAATTTAAAAAAAAAAGGAGCGTACCTAATTCGCGTTTTGGGGGGCCAAAATTGGTGGAAACAATCAGAAATAGCTATTTCAATTATTTCACATGAAAGAAACAATAAATGAACAGCTAGCATTTCTGTAGGTATGTCCAGTACAATAATAAACCCATGTGACAAGGACTTTGCAGCGTTTTTTGAAACAAGATAACTTTATTGCATAGTACAGCATTACAGTTCTCACCGTTAATTTAAAATAAATATCACATGACACATGATTAGGAGTGTGAGTCCAGCGACTTTCTCCCATTATAATTTATTTACATTAAACAGTTTATTATTATGGCATGTGTAGGTAACAGAAAACGCTGCAAATTATTACACGAAGGTTTACTATTTACCTGTATAGATGCCCCTTCTGCGTAGATCACTGTTTTCTGCGTCAATACCCTCGAGCCCCCCCAGGAAAGCCCTAAATCGCGTAGTGGAGCCGGCCCCGGAATTAAAGATTCCTACAAATTCGCGGGATTCAATAATTCAAGCATTAATAATTATTTGTAGTTATTAATGAAGCATAAGGCAAATAATAAACCGTTGTGTAATAATTTACCTGCATAGATGCCCCTTCTACGTAGATACTATAATGAACCGTTGTTTAATAATTTACCGTTGAGTAATAATTTGCTCACCATCAATAATACTTCAATGCAATATTGTTCAAGTTGCAAAAGTACCAATCAGCAAAATCCAGCCTCTTCTACTTAGATGGTATAATGAACCGTTGTGTAATAATTTACCGTTGTGCAATGATTTACCTGTCTAGTAATTTAACCATCAATAATGCTCGTACTTCACCGTTCGCTCAAGTTGCGAAAGTACTTATCAACAAAATCCGAAACAGCCTTTTGGTTTATTATTTTCAATAATGAACAATTGGAATCAAGCAAGTGAAAAAAATTCTAATCCCCCTTCAAAATTTGATGGTTTACGTTTCAAGGTATGTAGAATCCGAAAAAGCAATAAAACAATTTCTGTCTGTCCGCCGTATGCCGTACTGGCCACTTTTCTTAGTTACCATGAAAAAAATTGATGAAATTCGGGTTATAGGTTCCGTTCGGGGTCTAGTTGGTCCTCGAAGCTCGGCGTTACTGTCAGTCATCTCTAAGGGGTTCAAAATAGGGGTTGAAAATTTCAGAACGCCTAACTCGAAAACTTTCGACAGCAGGGTATGGTTTTTTTTTACGTTATTAAATTTGTCTTGAGCTAAACAATTTTTTGAGACCACCCCGAGCATTGTGTCCAGCCGTTCGTGTGCACCGAAAAGCTTCGACAACACGATCGTGAATCAAACGGTATAAATCCGTCCGGGATATCATCACTAGGGAGCACCTGATTATAATCAAGGATGGCTGTGTGAAGTCGAGTTGGTTGTTCTGCGATATTTCATTTGGTAAGTGATGGACTATTGGATTTTGTGGGTAGGTACTTGTGAAACTTGAACAAACGTTGAAGTATTATTGATGGGTAAATTATTACACAATGGTAAATTATTTCATAGCGGTAAATTATTACACAACGGTTCACCTACCAAGAAGGGGCTGGATTTTGTTGATCGGTACTTTTGCAACTTGAACAAGCGTTGAAGTATTATTGAGGGGCAAGTTATTACACAACGGTTCGTTATACTTGACCACAAGGGTAGGTATTGACCACAGAAAACAGTGATCAACGCAGAAGGGGCGTCTATTTCACTCCACATCAAGAATTTCCCTCTGAGACCACCCCGAGCATTGTACGTCCAGCGGTTCGTGTGCACCAAAAAGCTTCGTCAACACGATCGTGAATCAAACGGTATAAATCCGGTCCGGATATCATAACTACGGAGCATCTGATTATAATCAAGGATGGCTGTATGAAGTCGAGTTGTTTGTTCTGCGATATTATTTCATTTGGAAAATGATGGTTCTTTTGGAGTTTGTTGGTAGGTAGTGAAACTTGAAGAAACGTTGAAGTATTATTGCTGGGTAAATAATTAGACAATGGTAAATTAATACTCAACGGTAAATTTTACACAACGGTTCATTATACCATCTACTTAGAAGGGGCTGGAGTTTGTTGGTAGATACGTTTGCAACTTTTTTCTCCACATCAACTATTTCACTTCAGAACTTCATTATTTGCTTTTCTTTTTGCCATTTTGGGAACTGTTTGTTATCGACAGAATTATTTTAGCAACATTTAATTCGTGATTTAGGTAGGCACCTAGTGACGGGTACGGGGTTAGGTACTAACCTGCGGAGGTTCTGCGATCTACATAATATGTACAGAATAGTACATATTATATTATATATAGACGGGTTATCTATACAGAGAGCTGTGATCTGAACAGAAGGGTATTCCGTACAAAATAATAAACCGTTGTGCAGGGATTTGCAGCGTTTTTCAAATGGAATAATATCGCGGAACAACCAACTCGACTTCACACAGCCATCCGTGATTATAATTAGGTGCTCCCTAGTGATGATATTTGGGGTGAATGTATACAATTTGATGCACCCCCCTGTTGACCAAGCCTGTCGGTGCAGACTTGGGGGCCTTACTGTGAAGGAACGGCGGGATGTACAATGCTCCGGGTGGTCTCAAAAAACTCGCTATTTAAAAACGTGAAAAGATTCACGTAAATAAAAAGGTATAGACGACCTGAAAATTTCAACCCCTAGTTTGAACCCCTTAAAGATGACTGTCAGTAACACAGAGTTTCGAGGACCAACTAGACCCCGAATGGGACCTATAAATCAAATTTCGTAAATTTTAGTTCATGGTAACTAAGAAAATTGCTAAGTCCGGCGTACGGCGTTGGCCGTACGGCGTACAGAGACTTTTTTATTGAATTTCTGGAATCTAGGTACCTTAAAACTTAAACCATCAAATTTTGAGGGGGGTTAAACTTTTTTTTTTCATGCTCGAATCCAAGGGTTCATTATTGAAAATAATAAACCAAAAAGATGATAAGTTAGGTAACTATGGAATGGCGACTGCAGTGAGGAGATCAGTGTGGCGCTTTCGTTTCAATCTGCGATTTGGACGGTCGGGTTGGACCGATTTGAGTATGCCAGCCGCTAGTGGATTTGGGTGGTTGTGGAGTCTGTTATGGAAAAGAGAGTACGAGGCTTGCAGAACTTCTTGAATTGTGGGGGCATCAACATCCTTATGGAGGTTGTCGTTCCTGATAAACCAGGGCGCATCGGTAATGATTCGCAAAACGCGATTTTGAAATGTTTGCAGGCGCCTTAATTGTGAGTTAGATGCTCCGCCCCCGGCTGCCATACTCCTAGATTGGTCTTATCAACATTATACATTTATATATATATATATAAATCAGTCGTTTCGTGTCGAGAGGTAGTGGAGATAGAGTTCCTAGCAGAGGCTTGAGTTGCCTAAGACGATGACGACATCTTCTCAGCACGGAAGTAATGTGGCCATCAAAGGTTAAACGTCTGTCCAGCTTTACTTCTGCCTTTTTCTGTGGTCAATGTCTACCCTTGATCTTCCCCAGGGAAAGCTCTAAAACGAGTAAATACCACGAATAATCCGATCGTGCTGTAATTTATTCATAGGAGAGCCACCTAGTAGCTACGCCCAAACTACCCACCGAATTTGAACAAAATCTGGCCGTTTATTCGGGAGAAACTGAGTCCCTCGGATACGCGTTTCGCAGTGGCTGCACTAATGATCATAAGGGGTCGTTTGGGAGCTACATTCAACTACTCACCGCATTTTAGAGATATCTGGCCATTTATTCGCGAGAAATTGAGTACCTCGGACTCGGGTTTGCGCCCCCGCAGTGGCCGCACTAATGATCCGATCGTTCTATAATTCAAAGGGGACCATATGAGGCCCAACCCGCCTCATCAAGGAAAATTTCACCAAAATCGAATTCGAAATGAGGAAGTCAAGCGTGTGGCAGTATAACTGCAGACACACTGACGGACAGAAACCGAACCAAATTTGCAAAAGTAGGTACCTAGCCGCAAAATCCAAAATAACCATCTTTCTTCAAATGAAACAATCAGGAAATTCCAACTCGATTTCGTAAAGCCATCCGTGTTTATATCCAGCTGATCCCTAGCAATGATATATGGGCTGGATGTGGTACCGTTTCATTCACACTCATGTTGACGAAGCTTTTCGGTTCAAACTTCAGATCCTTACTGTGAACGAGAGTACGTTCATTCGCAGACGTTTTCGATTCAAACTTCAGGGGGTATTACTGTGAGCTTACGTGCAATGCTTTGGGTGGTCCACTGAAAGTTTTCGAACAACGGCGTCTTGAAATGTTGAACCCATTATTGTCCATATTAGTCCATTATTCAAAACAATGAATGAATAACTTAACACGCTACTTTCTTTTTACGGAAAGTACGTAGGTACCGACATATTACTAAGTTATTCTTCAGTCTCAACAAAGTTGATCCACCGAAAGACTTTGAGCTTTCCATGACGTTCCGCTTATTATTTTTTCCTCAAGAGGGCCCCAAGAACATCATAAAACAATTTCTTGTAAAAGTGGTCGGTCGGAATATTGATGAGAGTTGCAAGTCGTCTCTTCGCGCTACGGATGTTCGAGGGACTTTCGATATTCCCTTGCGAATACCATCATATTTATATTCCAGTGTTATCCGATACTCGCTGGATGGCCCTTGCGTTCCAGAGGGTGCTGTTAGGGATGGGTATCGATAGCCAGAACATCGATATTTCGACATCGACTTTTTGGTTTATTCTTTTCAATGATGAACCCTTGGAATCGAGCATGGAAAAAAAAAGTTTAACCCCCCCTAAAAATTTGATGGCTTACGTTTCAAGGTATGAAGAATCCGAAAATGGAATAAACAAATTTCTGTCCGTCCGCCGTACGCCGTACTTCGCACTTTTCTTAGTTAGTACCGTGAACCGAAAAACGAAATTTGGTTTGTAGGTTTGGGGTCTAGTTGGTCCTCGAAGCTCGGCGTTACTGTCACTCATCTCTAAGGGGTGAAAAATAGGGGTTGAAATTTTCAGAAAGCCGTAGCTCGAAGACTTTCTATGGAAGGGAATGTTTTGCACCAAAAAGCTTCGTCAACATGATCGTGAATGAAACTGTATGAATCCAGCCCAGATAATTATCATTGATAGGGATCACCTGATTATAATAGCGGATGGCTGTATCAAGTCGAGTTGTTTGTTCTGTGATATTATTTCGTTTGGAAAATGATGGATCTTTTGGATTTTGTTGACAGGTACTTTTACAACTTGAACAAATAATGTTGAAGTATTACTGGGTAAATTATTACACAACGGCTTATTATACTATCTACTCAGAAGGGGCATCTATACAGGTAAATTATTACACAACGGTTTATTATTTACCTTATGCTTCATGAATAACGGCAAATAATAATTAATGATTGAATTATTGAATTCCGCGCATTTTTATGAAACGTTAATTCCGGGGCCGGCTCCAGTACTCAATTAAGGGCTTTCCTGGGGGAAGCTCGAGGGTATTGACCAAAGAAAACAGTGATTTACGCAGAAGGAGCATCTATACAGGTAAATAATAAACCGCTGTGTAATAATTTGCAGTGTTTTTTAAAATGAAAACCTTGATGGGTGAAAAAAATCAGTTTTTTAAGCAGCTTTTTTTAAATAAAATACTAACATACCTACCTACCTTATGTAAACAAAAACCATAAGAGAATAGGGATGGGTACTGGTAGTCATGTTATTGACCTTTCTCTGTTCTATAAAGAAGGAAGATTGATTTCATGATTTTCCTAGTTGTTATTGGGTTAGTAGCTGACTGAAAAGAGCAATTTTTCATTGTTTACACAAACAGATGGTAAAAATCAGGTGATGAATATAACATTTACACCTATAATAATGAATTATTCCAAAAGAATATTATTTTTAATTAATGTTAAAAATTGTTCATTGTAAAACATTAGGTATTTATCATGAAATTGTAAGTACTATTTCAATTAATGCTTGGATCAAACCTCACAATATTTATCATCTACCTCACGTCAAAAAGAAGTTTGGAGGCCATATCTTCTGAAAGGCCATTTCTCAGTGATGTTGAGAAATCTCAGGAACCGACGACGTTGCAATAAGTTCTCAGACGTTTGTAGAAAAAATTGATGATTCGTGAAAAATGAAGAACTGGGGAAAATGGGCCACATGTTTTGGAAAAAATCTATGTCTCTGAAACATCGATACCCATCCTGGTTGGACTTCACGAGTATTCTGATACTTCACGAGTGAAGCTAATACTTCACCACCAACTAAAAGTTTTGGTTGGCTGTGGTGAAAGCAGAGTTTAACTTGTGCCAACACCTCACCTATTACAGCCCTATTTTGGTTTATTATTTTCAATAATGAACCATTGGAATCGAGCATGAAAAAAAAAAATTCTTACCCCCCCTCAAAATTTGATGGTTTACGTTTCAAGGTATGTAGAATCCAAAACTGCAATAAAAATATTTCTGTCTGTCCGCCGTACGCCGTACGCAGTACGCCGTACGGGCCACTTTTCTTAGTTACCATGAAACAAAATTGATGAAATTCGGGTTATAGGTTCCGTTCGGCGTCTAGTTGGTCCTCGAAGCTCGACGTTACTGTGAGTCATCTCTAAGGGGTTCAAAATAGGGGTTGAAATTTTCAAAACGCCTATACCATTTTTTAACGTAAATATTTTTACGGTTTTAAATAGTTCTTGAACTTGCGAGTTTTTTAAGACCATCCGGAGCATCGTACGTCCAGCCGTTCGTTCACAGTAAGGCCCCGAAGTTTGCACCGGCAGGCATTTTCGACTCCAGTGTGAATGAAATTGTATACAATTCAAACCAAATCTCGTAACCAGAGACGCGCCCACAATAGGAATTTGTGAATACGGCCAATCATTGGTAGGGATCACCTGATTATATTGGCGGAGTATGAAGTCGAGTTGGTTGTTCTGTGATATTATTTCGCTTGAAAAATGATGGCTCTTTTGGAGTTTGTTGGTAGGTAGTGAAACTTGAACAAACGTTGAAGTATTATTGATGGGTAAATTATTACTACGGTAAATCATTACTCAACGGTAAATTATTACACAACGGTTCATTATACCATCTACGTAGAAGGGGCTGGAGTTTACATCTACATAATATGTATCTGGGATCTACATAATATGTATAGAATAACACATATCATATTATATAGACGGGTTATCTATACATAGAGCTGTGATCTGTAACAGAAGGGTATTCTATACAAAATAATAAACCGTTGTGCAGGGATTTACAGCGTTTTTTAATCAGGACTTCAGTTTTGGTTCCGGATCATTAACTAGCATTTTGATATCATCGCTTTGAGTTTACTTCAAATTGCGCACTTGCGATATAAATATATAAATTGTTATCCTCCTTCAAGCAGCCACTCACTACTGCATCGGTTTACTTTTGGTTTAGGTATTATTTTCAATAATAAACCTTTGGAATCGAGCATGAAAAAAGAAAAAAATGTTATTAACCCTTCCTCGAAATTTGATTGTTTCCGTTTCAAGGTACGTAGAATCCGAAAATAAATAAATCAAAAATTCTTTCCGACCGCCGTCCACCGTACTTCGCACTTTCCGAAAATTAATGAAATTTGGTTTTTGCGTCGCATTTGGGGTCTAGTTGGTCCGCGAAACTGGGCGTTATTGTCATTCATCTCCAAGGAGTGAAAAACAGGAACGGTCTGTTTAACATTTCAGACCGTCGTGCAGGGGTGTAACTTTCAGCAGAATGGTATAGTTTTAGCGAATTTTCGAAGAAAAGGAAGCTATTGTTCTCGGTCCAAAATTGTTAAAACTCGAATTTCCGAAAGATTTTTATACCAAAATCCGTTTCAGACCACCCTGAATTCACTGCCGAAAGACACCAAAAATTATATGTATATATATATGTATGTGTCATTCCAGACGATAACTCTCGAAAGAATTGAGATAAAAAGTTCAAATTTGCACGAAAAATCTGTCTTGGCAATCGACAGGCGAACATAGCCTGTCGATTGCCAAGACAGATTTTTCGTGCAAATTTGAACTTTTTATCTCAATTCTTTCGAGAGTTATCGTCTGGAATGACACATACATATATATATACATATAATTTTTGGTGTCTTTCGGCAGTGAATTCAGGGTGGTCTGAAACGGATTTTGGTATAAAAATCTTTCGGAAATTCGAGTTTTAACAATTTTGGACCGAGAACAATAGCTTCCTTTTCTTCGAAAATTCGCTAAAACTATACCATTCTGCTGAAAGTTACACCCCTGCACGACGGTCTGAAATGTTAAACAGACCGTTCCTGTTTTTCACTCCTTGGAGATGAATGACAATAACGCCCAGTTTCGCGGACCAACTAGACCCCAAATGCGACGCAAAAACCAAATTTCATTAATTTTCGGAAAGTGCGAAGTACGGTGGACGGCGGTCGGAAAGAATTTTTGATTTATTTATTTTCGGATTCTACGTACAGGCTATGTTCGTAGATGGGCAGAATCGGGTCACTCTAAGGGGGAGTTTTGTGGAGTTTTAGGGGGGAGAAATCTGACAGTCTGACAAGTGACACCTCATTTTAAAGGTTTTTGTACGCTGAACACGATGGTGAAATCAGAATTGCGATATCTCATTCCGTTCTCAAACTGGAGCACTTTGAAGATGAAGGAACGTGGTTATTTCTTGAGATAAAACAGTTTTACATAAAATCAGTTATTTCTTCGAAAATTCGCTCTTATAGCCATGCTGCATGACTGTGGTTTTTTTTACGTTTCTAATGTTGATCTCGCGAGAACTGAGACCACCCGGAGCATTGTACGTCCAGCCATTCGTTTGCACCGAAATGCTTCGTCAACATAATCGTGAATGAAGGTATACATCCAGCGGAGATTATCATTGCTAAGGAGGGACACCTGATTATAATCACGCATGGCTGCATGAAATCGATTTGGTGATTCCGTCATATTATTTCATCTGAAAAATGAAGGGTTATTTTGGGTTTTTGTTGATAGGTACTTTTGTAACTTGAACAACCATTATGCTTCATGAACAAACAAAAATATTTAATGATAGAACTCTTGAATCCACCGCATATTCATGCAACTGTACATAATTGACCGGCTGGCTCCAGTACTCGATTTAAGGCTTTCGAGGGGTGAACACGAGGGTTGACATTGGCCACAGAAAACAGTGATCTACGCAGAAGGGGCATCGATATAGGTAAATAATAAACCTCTGGGTAATAATTTGCGGCGTTTTAAAATATTATCTTTGCCATAATCCACATTCTCATACCATCTGAAACTACAACTGGTCCACGAATTATTATGTAAATTATAATGTATGCGTAACTACGGAGTCTAAAACATACGCTGGTAGCCCCACTGATGGACGAATTTCCCACCTAATGAATAACTAAGTACTACGTTACTCGTAGACAGCACTAGGCCCGACGATTTTTCTTGGAAGGTATCGAAGATTTCCTATTCCTACCCCGGTACCAACAGAAATATCCTTAATTACTTTTATTTAGTAGACACGAAATTTACTTCAGAACCTCGACATCACAAAACCATGGGTAATTTGAACCAGTTGTGCTGGAGTTTTAATGATTCACGCTGATGCTGACAATTTGTTTTAGGTTTAAAACTCCTACCTATCCCATACTGTGGAAAAATGCAGATCGTGGTACACCCCCCCCCCCCTCCCCCTCCAACAGCGAGGACTATAAAAACTTCAGAAATTTGAATATGGTGAAGCCCTACTCTTCTCGGGAGAATAAACACAGAGTAATTTCATTTCATTAGTTCACCTAACCCCAGACAAACATAACATATATTATAGGTATGTTGTAGTCAGGTAAATAATTAATTCAATTTGTTACTATATCTTTTTTCTCAACAGAAATCTAAGCAGTCCCCATGCTTAGACAAATAATAATAGTCCAATTATAATATATATTAATATAGATTAAAAGTTAAATTGTAATAATAGGTATAATACACTGCCAAGGTGATGGCACAGGAGCTTCCTCGTCACAATCAGAGTGACCCATTATAAAATAGAACAGACTCGGAAGCAAAATTACATAACATTACATTACATAACATTACATTACATTACATAACATTAAATAACATTACATGAAATATACATAATACATAACATTACGTCCATTATACATAATTGCGAAAGTTGTGCGTGTTTGAAAAATTTCACGTTAGCGCATGCGCAGGGCGAACCGCTGGCTCTATCATGTTGAAATTTATATGGGACCTCAATGGGCCTTACCCGCTTAATCCCTGAGAATTACATTGAAATTGGGTGAAATCTTTGGTTACTACGGCTGTAACAAGGAAATTGCATCTATTTCACGCCAGCGCATGCGCAGAGCGCACCGAGGGTCCGATCATGCTGAAATTCATACTGGAACTCACTAGGCCTTGTCCAAACAACCCTTGAAAATTTGAGCGAAATTGAATCAAAATTGTGAAAGTTATGCGTGTTTGTTGAATTTAACGTTAGCGCATGCGCAGGGCGTACCGCTGGATCAATCATGTTGAAATTTGTATGGGACCTCAAGGGGCCTTATCCGCACCATCCCTCAGAATTTGAGCTGAATCAATTCAAAATCGTGGAAGTTATGGCTGTAACAAGGAAATGCGGACAGACTCACAGACTCACAGACCCACAGACCGACAGACACGGAACCAAATTTGTTCAGTAGGCTTTGAAACGCAAAATGCAAGTGGAAATTTTGATTTCTGAAAACAAAAATTTTTTGGCTCACGAAAGTGAACACAAGGCTTCCGCTGCTTCGCAGACTCGGAAGCAATATAGTGAACGTCTGCCATGGTGGTGCACAAAGCTTCCTCGTCTCCATTTTAGGATCATGAACACAATCATTCGGTATCATTTTGGGTGGTTGAGATTTCTGTTTATGCGTGAAGCGCAACACACCTACGCGCTTCACAACGATTTCATGTTTCCGCGTGCTCTGACGAAAGTGACGGTCCGATTTCAACGAAATTCATTTGAGGCACCATCCAGGGCCACCTAACCTCCAAAAACTTCAGCTCATTACGACCAGTCTTTCGTAAAGTTGTGCGCGTTACATGGAAGTGCGGGCACTCGACAGACAAGGAACCGAATTCGATGAGGAAGGTGTAAATGGCAAAACGAGAGTGGAAATTTTGAATTCAGAGGACATTTAAATTTTCAAGTCTTCCTCTCAAGAGTAATCACAATCTTTCCGCTACCTTGATAGACTCGGAACCAATATAATAAATAATAGAAAATATTACCGTATAATACAAATATAGGTAGGTATATAATACAACATAGCTGTAGGTAATATTAATAAAAGTGCTGCCTAATGCGGATGGCAGATTTTTGGTTTATACGATTATTGGATTTTACGAATTACCATTAAATTTATAGGAAATTAAAACATCTCTTCCTTGGTCGATTTCCAAGGTTCATAATATCTGAAAAAAAAAGTCTGCCAATTCGAGTAGGCAGTATAGCTTCCTCACCTCAATCACATGAACGTATAGAATAGTTGGGTAGGTTCGTTTTGACAAGGGACGATCTGCGATCCAACCCGTGTGTACCCTCAACATTTCAGCTCTCTACGACTATTTTTCGCGCTGTTAGAAGCGTTACAAAGAAATTGTCAACATTTCGTGTTCACGCATGCGCAGACGGAAGTTACATTACGATTCCAATGAAATTCATATGGAACTATTAAAGTATTATTCCTGATCGACCCTCCAAATCCGAACTCATTTCAACGATATATCAGGTAGTTATGGGCGTTTCAAGTATTTCACGTTTGCGCATGCGCAGACGAAACGATTTCTTTGATTTTGGAACGGGACCATCTGCAATCCAACTCACGTGTCCCCTGTACCCTCTAAATGTCAGGTCTGTACGACTATTTTTCGCACAGTTAGAAGCGTTACAAGGGAATGACCGACATTTCATGTTCGCACATGCGCAGACGAAAGTTAAGTTACGATTCCAATTAAATTCATTCAGAACAATCAAAGTATTATTCCTGATCGACCCTCCAAGTTTGAACTCATTTCGACGATATTTAGGGCAGTTATGGGCGTTCCAAGTATTTCACGTTTGCGCATGCGCAGACGAAAGTTACGGTACTTTTTGTACGAGTTTGGTATGGGATTTCAGCCCATTTCAACCATTATTTCGAGTAGTTATGGGCGTTACACGGAATTACCACAGACAGACAGACACGGAACCAAAAATGTTCCCTGATGTCAGAAACGCAAAATGGTTGTGGAAATTTTCATTTTGGAGGACATACATTTTTTTTACTCAATCACGAATGCAAGGCTTCCCTACCTTCGGTAGTGAGGAAGCATAAAATATCAGCCAACATAAAAGTATTTAAACCATAGAGCCTGATTTTCATCATAATAATGCCTATTATAATAAATTTATATAATTTACAAAATGTATCAATCATATAATTGATTCCGCCTACAGCTCAATTACAACCAACCCGGCACACAAGTCAATTTCTACCAAATGTCTAGCAACTAAGTTATGATATTCATTTTTTCCCAAACAACTTTTCTTAATTACTTACTGCATTGAAATTCATGTACAGAAAGAACAATTTTAACCATGAGTTATCCTTGCGGAACTTCAATTCACCCAAAAAAAGTTTCGGGAGGTAAAGGAGCGGGCAAACATGACTGTAAGAAGGTTAACAAGCTGGACATCGTGATAGTTGATCCTTCTAAAAGGGACAAGTAAGTTCTAATTATTCTATCAGCCCGTTTGTTACTGAACCATCAAAACCAACTACTCAATTGTTCCATATACCTCGTCCTAAGAAATACTGCACCATGTCGTACACAGTGATTGGCACACCTAAGCTAAGGAAGAAATCATACGGTTAAAGACGTAAGTACTCAAGTCCCAAATTCTCAGATGTGAAAATGAAATTGTGGGCGCTTTTGAATCACAACCTTGACTCCATGTTTGGCCATGAAAAACTGGATTTTCCAACACATTTTGCACAGTTTGTTAATCCTAAACTTCAATAATAGTTGCACAACATTTGAATTTGATTTCAGTATAATTTTAATATTGCGACTTCGCTTCTCCACAAAACTATGTTGACAACAAGGAATCCAACTGCAATTAGCTATTACACAGTATTATAAGTTACTAGCATTTATAGCCGGCTTCGCCCGGGCGATAGTATTCGTCAATGCGTCTGTCGTCAAAACTGGTCCTTTCGAATTCACGTCACTCGGTGATCCATAGAAAACCAAAAAATCGGGTCGCGAAGGAAAAGTCCCGTTGACGTAGAAACAGGACGTTTCGGCGTTTTTACCGAAGTTATAAAGACAACATCGGATACAGCAACCATTTTGGTTTAACTTTCAATCATTTCTTTGGAATCGAGCATAAAAAAGAAGTGTAAATTGCCCTCAAAATTTGGTGGTTTGCGTTTCAAGGTACATATAATACGATAATGAAATTAAAAAATAAGCATTAAAGAAGTAAACACGAAGAATTTGCAAACACCGAAGTTATGTTCCTTACTTCAGTTGAAGGTTCACAAAAGGAAAATTTTAAATTGTAATGAAATATAATTTTTATTCTATAAATTATTTGCTGTTATTCGTGAAGCGTACCGAACGTTTGTTCAGATTAGAAAACTACCTATAAAAATCGGGAAATGACATTAAACTTTTGAAAATTCATTTGGTACAACACCTATTGGAGGTGTTGCTCGATTTGAGCGTTCCTGTCGTAGTGTTTTATGCCTCAAAAGTTTTCTTTTTTTTGAATTTATTCAGAAACCCATAATATATAAAACACAAACGGTGGGTACAGCTTCCGTACAAGTACGCAACCACGAGGGACATTTCATGTCTTAGCGCCCCCTCCCGCACCCACACCAAGTACTTCGTACTTAATTGTTTTGGTCAAGATTTCCAACGAATGGTACCTAGTCCGAACAGCCTTCAGTCCCAATTAGTTCGGATTAGCCGGACTCCACTGTATTATGTACGTAAACATTCATTTAAACAATCACGCGCATACCGCAGCTTGTTGGCCACGCAGACCGCAGTGGTTAACGTAGTATGGTTAGGTAAATCGAGAGCTATCCAACGAGTGGTGAACGATTTTTGTACGATGATAACTGGCGAAGATAAAGTTCCGTAGCAACGAATCGGTTGTAAGCGAAAATCATCAGAAATTTTCGTGACGATTTCGTGTAACGTTTTTCGAGTTATGTGCCAGAGTAAAGACATAAAATGTTTAAAAAATCCTGTCCGTCCACGTACCTACGCACTTCTCTTAGTTACCATGAACCAAAATTAATGAAATTTTGTTTATAGGCCCCATTTGGGGTCTACTTGATCCGCAAAGCTCGGTGATACTGTCAGTCATCTCTAAGGGGATGACTAAATGTTATGATGAACCAAAATGGGCAGTTTCGAAGACAACTATTTTGTATAAAAGATTATTTTGAATAACAATATCAAGAAGTTTGTGTACATTAGGTACTAATGCATTCCATTATCTAATACGCCACAAGTCTACAACACAATGGGATTCCATGATGAATGGTAATAATGTTGAAAACTTCATCACATGCCTGCTTTTACGGCTATCAGGTAACCACTATCGGTTATAAAGATCAGATTTCCTTGGTCCCTTGGCCGTCGTTATAAACGATTTTTACTTGTAATCCCAGATGCCTGTACATGTAGCATGAATAATAATGTCATCCACCTGTGTATTTTGATAGATGCCTCGTGGAAAAAGGGCCAGCACTGGTGGAGAGAGCCTGGATCGTGTCTCGACCCCCACCGGAGCTTCTAATAGATTACAAACTGGTAATTAATTTCTCTCGTGTACAGGGGCGTAACCTGTTTATGTAGTTCAGATTTACTTCGGAACTAAATTTCGATAGATAAAGGTGAGGGCAGATTCATGAACACGAAATGAGGCGTTCCAGTCAAATTTGTTGTTGAATAGCACTATGCTTAGGGTTAGCGAAAATTGGGTTTTGTTCGCCGGGAAAAGGTTAAGATGAAATAAAAACACACACATGAAGCAGAAAACGTAAGAATTTGTATCGGTAAAAAACAGATGTTACGTTAGGTTAGCAGAAATAGCATCCTCCGAGAATCAGCATAGGTACCACAATAGAGCGCATGTGCCAGTGAGCTCGCCCGTGACGTAAACGTACTTTCCCGCGCTTCTCGAATTATTGTTTTTTATTGTGCATTTCCTTCCTCCTCATAAGAAATTATTACTTCCTGGCCAATTTTCCAATCTGATAATACAGATTTAGCTACTGACCAATACTTACAAGTTTAGTTCATCTGAAAAGTTTAGTCGGGTAGCGGTAGAGGTCCTCTCACTAGAGATTCCTTAATTTTGTGAAAAATTAAGAATAATTTGGGGACATTTTTTTCTCCATTATAATTGATTACAATTTGCTGATCCTTCTTCTGACCGAATCCCCTACTTGGTTGTATAGTGACCAACACTATGGTTTTTGAAAAGTTGAGTTTGAAAGGGTCTGAACCGGCCAAACCCTTATAACTCAAGATTCTCCTTTCACTTTTAAAACTCGTGACTTGTTTTTCCTAATGGTGCTATAAGGTATAAGCCATCGTACTGCGGGCACTCAATGACTCATATTTCCGTCATCAGCAAATCTTAGAAAACCAAATCGGGTCAAATTTGAGTTTCCCACATCTACGAGTAGTATGAGAAAAGGGTGAAAACTAGCCGGAAAAAATAGGTAAGGATTACTAAGAAATCCCCAGAAATGTATATAAATTCATCAGAAGTGTTACTGAATGGTGGCTGGGACAGCAAAATACTGTTTCAATATTAACACCATTTTTCATTAAAAATTTGGTTAAACTCAATTTCTTGCAGTTCAAAAATCGCCAAGTCTAAATCGTCTGAAATATCTGAAACTCGCCAACTTTGAAAATTTTCTCATAACTGCATTTTTATGCTGGATGACCGGAAATTTTTCTGAGTTGAATTCGTTTCTCAGGTATCCGCGAGAAAAATGCAGCTCGTTCGCGACCTGATCAATTGCTGGACCGGTGAGTACACGAGGGTTCAGCAGCCCCCGCCTCCGCCGCCTCCAGTCATCCGCAACTGCGAGCTCAAGCCGAAGTTTTGCATGATGTACGCCATCAACAACTGCTCCAAAAACACCAAATCAGCCACCTGCGTCTATGACCACTGACGACTTTTCAGGATTATCAACCTCATGTACTAATAAAATTGGAAGAAATGTTGCTTGCTATTGTAATATAAATTACGTAGTAGGTAGGTACACGGATTATGCCATCATAATATTCAGAAGAAATTGATTACGTGCCTCGGATTTGGCGATTGCGCATGCGCAGTGGGTTTACTAATCATCCGATCGTGATAACATTCAAAGAGGATTGCCTAGGGCCTAACCCGCATGATTCCTGAACATTTCATCAAAATCAGGCCATAGGATCGATAACAAAAATGTTCCTCTCAAAAGTGAAAAACACTCCCAACTTCCCTCTAATAAATCCCAACTTTGTCTCTTTAATAAATCATTAGCAAGCAGTATGTATATTCCCGGACAGATGGAAAACATCTTATGTCACTCCGATACACATGAGTAGAGATAGGACGCAGATAAACCATTATCGCCCAGTTTGCTCGCTGTCTACTGCTCCCAAGGTCCTCGAAAAGTTAATTGTGGCAAAGTCTTCCTTCATTGGTGTTGACCAGCACGGTTTCACCTTCGGTAGATCTACTTTGACAAATTTGCTGGAGCTGCAGGACTTTGTCATGGGAGGCTTTCGTGGGGGCTTGCAGACCGCCATGATTGCCACGGATTACGCCAAGGCGTTTGACAAGCTGACACATCGCCTGTTACCGCTCCTGGAATCTTTGGGCGTGTATGGTAGTTCCTTGGATTGGATGCGGACCGACCTCGTCGGAAGAAGACTAATTGTCAGGGTTCGAGCTGTCTGCTCTTCAAGTTTTGACGCATCCTCTGGAATTCCACAGGGTAGTAATCTGAGGCCGTTGTGCTTCCCGTTCTTCATCAACTGTGTGGTTCGGTGCTTGAACCCTGGTGTGCGCTGCTTGCTGTTCGCCGGCGATCCCAAGCTATTTTGTCACGTGCGTTCCCAAGCGGTTTGCGAAATACTGCAATTGCCTTTGACTAGGCACGGTAATGACCTGTTTTTGAACCCCTCGAAGTGCGCTGTGCTGTCCTTTTTCAGGCAGGACGACGTGTCGAATTTGCTTTACTCGCTTCCTGGCAAGCCATTGAGGAGAGAGACGGAATTGGTGGACCCGGGAGTCATCTGTGAGAAAAATTAACTTTTTCAAGCACGTTGATACCATTCATGGTAGGGCAATACGAGTATTGGGACACATCAAGCGTAGTACTAGGCAATTCACGATGTCCAAGCAATCGTCCTCTATAAATCTCTCGTGTTCCAAATCCTCGAATGAGCGTCAACCATCTGGTCGCCGTTGACCTCCGTTCACTGATGACAGGGTACAACATAAATGTCTGCACTTTCAAGCTTGGTGTTCCATCGTCGTCCGTTAACTACAAAGTGCTGATGGACACACGCCACCTTCAGCACAAGCTGATCAACTCCCGACTCGACTGTCCTGCCTTGCTATCAAAGTTGGCCTTCCATATATCGAGGATCCCGACGCGGTCCTCTCCACTGTTCTTCGTTCCCTTTCCGCCACCAACTATCTTCAACACGCCCTCCTGAAGGCTAACCTCCTGCTGACCACGAACTCCGAATTCGACATTTTCAACAACTCCTTATCCTCCCTCAAGACTACTATTGCAGACTCTTCATCTGACTTGATCTGGACTATTTACTAAATACTGTTGCTTCATTTACATTCACTTTCTCTTATTTTTTTACTATTTTTCTTCTATTCGCTGTGTAATTATTTATTATCTTACTTGACTGTGACGTAATGCTGATGTAATTCGACTTGCCCGTATATAAATAAATAATAAATAAACAATGCTTTCGCTACCTACCTGAAAACAAAGCAAAACTCAATTTACCAAGTGTACTGGAACATGAGATTTACGTTGGATGTGTTCGATTTAACGGATTTATCATTGAACGAGCGATTTGTTCGAATTATCAAGAGAATCGAACTACTGAGAGATGACTGCATCAACTCCTTGTGGGTCTTTTCACTGCCATGAAAGGATCAGGGGCTGTTCAACTACAAAGCCACGCGGCCAAGGCCCTTTCTTGAAAACCGTAAGCCACGGAAACGTTCCAAGGAGCACGAAATCGTGAGAAGGAACGTTTAATGGGAGGGAAGTAAACGGCCTCATTCGCGGCTAAGACGGTGATTGCCCGCGGAAGAGTCTCGCCGGCTCAGGTGCAAGAGGTCCCGTGTGGTCCTCGGAATTTTGCATTTAAAGTGGGAAGCGGAAAACATACCCCGAGGGTCGCCGCTGGAGGCGGACGTGCCTATTTGCATGCGCCGTTTTCCGCCTGGGTTGCCGTACATATAATACATATTCCCCCTCACTCGGTATCCCGAAAAGGGGAAGCAGCGTGTGCCTCGCGATATCATTGAAATTTCCAAATGTATTTTCAAGATGGTCGCATGTTATTTTATTTGAACAGGAGCAGTGATAGCAACCGCAACACATGGGTGAAGTGAAGGAAATTTGGGCTGCCGCTTGATAAGTGCCGGTATATGAAAGTGGGAGGTTCCAAAAACGAGAGAACAATATAATTTTGAGGAGAATAACGTGACCTATACTTACAGGTCACGTGCTAGCATGCAGCGGCCTCATGTCAAGGCGCCCTATAAGGAATCCATTTGTTAACAACCTCTTCCCGTGTTCACAACCTCCTCAAAGGTTCAAAACCTCCTCCCATGTTCACAACTGCCGATGTTCATAACCTCCTCCAAGGTCCACAACCTCCTCCCAAGTTCACAACCTCTTCCCATTTCCACAACTCTTCCAAGGTCCACAACCTCCTCCCATGTTCAACACTGCCGATGTTCATAACCTCATCCAAGGTCCACAACCTCCTCCCATGTGTCAAACTCCACTTCATTCTCTCCACGACGGAAAGTAGGACCAAATGTTGATTCTCCGTGCCAATATCAAGGCACCCTATGAGCTATCCTCTCCTCTCGATGGGCCAGTCCTCTTCCCATGTTCATAACCTCCTCCTTTTTAACAACCTCCCATGCCCATCACCTCCTCCGAGGTTCACAACTTCTTCCCATATTCACATCTTCTCCAATGTTCACAAATTCCTGTTCATAACCTCCTCCAAGGTCCACAACCTCCTCCCATGTTCACAACCTCTTCCCACCTCCGCAACTCCTCCAAGGTCCACCATCTCCTCCCATGTCAAACTCCTCTTCATTCTCTCCATGACGAAAAGTCGGGCCAAACGACGATTCCGCATGCCAATATCCAGGCACCCTACGAGGTATCCTCTGCTCTCGATGAGCCGCTCATCTTCCCATATTCACAACCCTCCCATGTTCACCACCTCCTCCCACGTTTACACTCATTTCCATTTTCTCCACGACAAAATTCGGGACGAAAGAAGATTGCGCATTTTGTGGCCTAATGGCAAAGCCCCGATGGTCATTCTCTATATAAAAATAAATAAATAAATAAAATAAAATCCTAAATTCCACTTCAAATAGCTCACGGGTGGGGTCTGCTGGAAATAACTTGACGAGAGGAATCCGATTACACCAAAACAATTTAGTGGGCGGAGTTCATCGGTGCTGAGTAGACCAGAATAGATCTTCAAAGATCTCTAACAATAAATTTTTACGTTATCCGTTCAATTTCATGTTCAGGAGAGGCTCGCTACAGCAAAGGTATCGAAGATGAGCTGTTCCTCACGAACGGACATTTGCGTTCCTTGACGTGTTTGTAACTGTTTCGGAACGAACAGCCACCAGCTGCGTCAAAACTTATCGGAGCAGCTTCAGGCAGTGCTCGAACTGCATCAACACGCAAATCACAATCAAGTGACTTTTTTTTTCAACTTTCCGAATCACCCCGATTTGATAAATGGAAATTCGGGCCGAAGAAAAATTTCAGGAACTCTGCCAGAATAATAAATATGGGTTCTGACAAAATCTGAACCCATATTTACCTGTACCTACGTTTCACAAGTGTACCTATGTATGTAGGTATGTATGTTCCTAAACTGTGTACAAGATCATGAACAAATGTAGGTATGTATGTTAGTGTGTTCCTAAATTCAAGAGCGGGGCTACTGTAGAAAAATCAGCTCTCAACAACCATAATAAATTGAGAGGTGGAAAAAATCAAAATAGGTGAAAACGTCGTCCTTTTTACTACAGGGGGTTGAAGAATTACGTTGAAATTCACACGGGTTGCTCTCCAGGGGTACATACTATTCACAATACCTCTCATGCCCAGAAAAATGGGCACCAAAAAGGTCTCAAAATTTCTTTTAATAGTAATTTTACTTGATTCGTTCAAGTAAAATTAAAGGTTGCGTCTTGTAGAAGGATCCATAAGAAAGGTTACGTAACCGATTTCAATTATATGTAAAACGTAGAAATTAGATTCAATGTGAACGCTCAATGTTACTTAAAAGTTGACCAATTTGTGAGTTAATTTTAAAATTCCCCCTTATTAATTTATGATCATTCCACAGGACTTAAACTTGTTACCTAACGCGTATTTATTTATTAACATGTTTAATGTTTTAGGGCTGGGGGTCATTCTGTGAATTCCGACACGCAAATATGCAACGTTTTTCATTGGTTACTACACAGTTACTACCTTCTGTTGTAGCAACCATAAAGAATATCGCACTCGAAAGAAACAAGAGTCAATAGCTACGTTTTTCATTGGTTACTACACAGTTACTACCTTCTGTTGTAGCAACCATATGTTGATGGCGAGTTCTATAATAAGTACAGTAAATGCAACATTATACTTGTAGAGTTCAGTGAAATTGTGGCTTTCATTTTTTCTTGACATTAAAAAACTATATCTAATTTCTCCCTTGCGAGGGAAAAACATTAAACATGATTTAATGTTTTTCCCTCTCAAGGGAGAAATTTATGGTTTAGCTTATGACGGGAAAACACCATCAGGATTTCAAATTAACTTTGATCATTGGTAGTGGCATTTAATCGTTATCCTATAGGACATACCTACAGAATTTATGTATTAAAATTGTGCCAATACTGTAGTACAAACTAGGGTTTACAGGTAAAATACCTACCCATGTGATTATGAAAATGCAATAAAATTCAAGTATATTCCATAATATTATCGAAACATTACATTTATCTATAATAGGTAAATTCACGAACTAGGTACAAGTTCGTGAACAAACGATTGGACCGTTCACCGGCGCTCTACTGCGCAGACTCCGACTTGACACCTTTGCTGTCCCCAAGCCTCTTACCATCTTTCATGTTTTCCTGAAATCGATTCGATGAATTTATTGGTTGCTGATATTGTATCACAGTGGATTGTTCAAACATAATATCGAGTTAATTATACTGTTGATGTGTTACGTTGGCTGATGAGTTATACTTATTTCCAGATTTGATGTTCTATATTTTCTTTGTCATTAGGTATATAAGTCCCCAAACGACAATACATCCAGTGATATACTATTATGGGGATCGCAAATTAACGTAAGTTAATCGGCTATTTGATTACAATCATGGACCTTCTAATAAGTGCTAATACTCGATGGTTCAGCCCCACTTATATAGAATTTCGCTGAAGTAATTTGATTCCCTCGACGTTGGAAGCATGTCGCAGTTAACAGAGAAAATTGTAATATTCCCGAACATCCAGGCATTTTAATATGCATGAAACGTTATCGAGGATAATTCCCTCTTCATAAAAAGATTCCTCGTCGTATTCCGATATTGGAACTTCCCAGGAGGGAGAATTCGGAGTTCTATCGAACCCTGGTTCTGATACATTGGATAGGATGTCGTTGGATATATAATAACATGATGTTAGTGTGTCTCAGGTCCAGGGAATGTCATGTTAAACCGACGTAGGTAAGTTAACGATTTATTTACGATTATGTACCACGTGTGTGTTATTCCTTATAATCTCGAGTAATACAACAATTCGAATCATTATACAAGTAATAATTCAAAAACCTTTCTTGTCCATCCTAACAAACGTATACCAAACTCGTAATTTTTCACTTAAAATGTTATGACAGCAACTCATAACTATTATGTCCAGAAAATCTTTCTAGACATCTATCTAGATCATCCATCTTTCTAGATTCTATCTATGAAACAAGTATGAAAACATTGTTACGACGGTAAGTACGTGGAAAAGTCAGCAACGCGTACATCTTGATAGCCCTTCAAGAGAGGTGAAATGAAGATAGAAAATAATTTTATATACCCAGTCGTTGTCAACCAGGTAGCAGAAAAGCAACAAAAATCGATCAATGGTTGAATCAACATTGATATCAATTTGGCGAGTGCTGATTCGGTCAAAAAATGACGTCATTTTGAAGGAAAAATGATCTGAACACCCACTCATAAATGGTTAAATTATCAACTATTATATTATAATTAAATTTCACTTGTTTCGGCCTTTATGAATTTTGAATGTCGCTCAAGAAAAATTTCCAATAATAAGCAATTTCCCAATACGAAAATCCGTCTTTCTAATAATCGAGTAGGTATTAATAACTTAGAAGTTACTGATATGATAATTACGATTAACCATTGATAACGAAGATAAAATAAGAATTGAACCAAGGGGGGGGGGGGGGGGGGGTACGAGAACCACTGGCAAAGACCACATAATAAAGTTTTACCATTTATAAGGTTGTTTTCTGTTCATATATAAGCCTTCTGGTTCGTTGTTCCACAAACCCTTGACATTCTCATAACTATACGGAAGAACCTGCTCAACGAAGAGAAAAACTGAGGGAACCTAGACAATCCTCACTAAGTCTTATTATTCAATTTAATTCAATTCAATTTTTTTATTCAGCAAATATTTTATACAACAAATATAGGTAATGATTTTTAGAGAGTCTATATACATTTGCATTAGCATACATATTATGTAATGCATTAAATCCGAATTGTTTCATCCAAACATTTCTGTTTGTTGGGGACTGGCTCATTGATGCGCTTGACCTAGGCCATGCACTATAGGTATTTTACGTAGGCAGTTAACATAGTTCCGGCGCAATAATACGATTGCTCTAGTTTTGATTCGTGTAGGTGTGTAGGTACTCGGATGTCCTAATTTTCTGGCACACACTTCCTGAGGTAGGTAGCACGGAGGTTCCCAACGTTGTTATTAAGAATTCCCTGTTGTCCTGCAGATCTCGGGAACACCGGCATAAAACCACAATGGGAAATTTCAACTGTTTTCTTTTATTTTCTTTAGTAAAAGACCTCGGCGAGTGCTTTCCGAAAAGGTGCTATATGAGAGGAACCCGATGATCGAAAGTGGGCGATAAGCCAGTGGAAAGAGAGCGAGATACCGTCATTGATAAAGGCCCTCATGACGTCTGTGGTGAACGGGTAGGTGTGTTCACCATTTATTGTGAAGGGAGGGTTTTCACGACAGTAGGTTGGAGAGATAAGGGGTCACCAGAAAGTCGTGAGTTAATTCAGGAAAGAGGAGCGAAGCGTTGAAGAGAGGGTAGAGGTTGAGAAGGGAAAAGTGAGAGGACGGGCTCCTATGGGATTTGTAGACTAAATCCCCGCAGTTTTCACCAACAGCAGGAGTTAGTATGCTCCCCGCGGTTTTCACCAACAGCAGGATATCTTTTAAGGATGTGCTCCCCGCGGTTTTCACCAACTGCAGCGGATCTTTTAGGATATGGGAGAGAGGACGAGATAGAGAGAAAGGTTCGAGGGAGAAAGGTTCAAGAGAGAAGTCGCAAGTCCGAGGTCGGATCGTGGAATGAAGAGCTGGGCCAGAAGGGCGAGTTTTTATAGGGACTTTTCCACCCACCCCCGGTCACCAATCCGCCGTTATAGTCGGCTGAGGAGGATGGCTGTTGGGGGAACCCAGGGTTGTTTACCAGCTCGATGTTCTCCGAGTTTATTTGGTAAAATCACACAACATTACAGAAGTGGATTCTAAGAGGTAATCACGACAATGTCATTTCTTTTTATTTCTATCCGTTTGTTGCCCAAGCTACACAGAATTTTGAGGTGAAAATTGGCAGTGGGGGGTTTTCAAGGGTGCTAAATCCGACTGTAAGATCCAAAATAAAAAAACCAGTCATGCAGCATGACTTAATGAGCGAATTTTCAAAGAAATATTCTAATTAATGGCTATGGTTTTGAATAAAGGAAAACTTCTTCCTCCTACTGTTAGTACCTAAATTGAATAATTTGAAATAGATTTTTTCTTTCGTCTTCCTTCTAGTAATACGTGGGCCGGTACTTGTCTATCTATGAAGGTATCATAACAATTATATGTCAAATGGGAAATTCAAGGAGTTGTACTAATCGTTTGCCTCCCCCTTTTTTGCTTCGAACTCTCGTCTTCAATTAATACTTCTCACATTTTTCAATCTGACCACTCTAAGGGGGTGGGGTGGGGGGGTAAGAGTTTAAAGATTATCCTAGTTTTGGGTAATTTTTGCGCACTTTAAATGCTCTAATTTAAGAACGGATTTAGATATCTAAAATCCGATTTCACCATCGTGTTCAGCGTGCAAAAACCTTTAAAATGAGGGGTCACTTGTTAGAAAATAACATTTTGGGGATTTTTGGGTAATTTTTGCGCACTTTAAATGCTCTAATTTGAGAACGGATCAAGATATCTAAAATCCGATTCCACCATCGTGTTCAGCGTGCAAAAACCTTTAAAATGAGGGGTCACTTGTTGGAAAATAACATTTTGGGGATTTTTGGGTAATTTTTGCGCACTTTAAATGCGCCAAAACCCTCCTTAGAGTAGGCCAATTTCGCCCATCTTCGAAATTAGCCTTTCGATTGCCAAGATAGATTTTTTGTGCAAATTTGAGCAGTTTATCTCAATTCTATCGAGAGTTATCGTCTGGAGTGACACATATATATATAAATATATATATACATATAAAAAAGTGTTAAATTTCAGGAATCGTTTTAGAATGGTCTGAAACGGATTTCTATGAAGAAAATTTCCAAAAATTTATATTATTTAAATTTCGAAGCCATTGCAATAGCTTCATTTTCTTTGAAAATTCGCTAAAAATTCCTACACACAGAAGTCTTTGTTAAGTATACCAAGGTATAATATGAAGTAGATATTAATTTTCGTAATTAGTCATAATTTTTTTCCTTCGCCAAATCTCTGGTGGGCCCTATTCTATCAAGTAGCTGCGGCAGAAGTCTTAATGTATTCATCTAACAAGCAAGACTGGCTCCTAACAGAGCAGCGTTGTTATTGCTTCGAGCTCACTGATTGTCTTACGCCAGACTCACAATTTGTTGTTAGTTCAAATGGGTTGTTTCCAAAGGAAAATATTGAACCAGACCCGAAACAACAGGAGGGCTGACCGATTCGGTCCAAAAACCGTTGAACTGAAACAACACTACGGAAAATGAAGGCAGAAATTTATGAGGGGGAAATCTCGAGAATTAAGTTTCTGGGATCGAATACTCGTGAAGTATCAGACTTCCTCTGTAGACAGAAGACCGAGCGGGGAGGTGAGGGGGTTAGAATCTATTAATTAAGGCAATCAAGGCAAAGTTTTGTCATGTTGTCCAAAGGGGTTTAAGGACCACTTTAGCTGCTTTAGTCGTCTTTTCTGTTTCCCCCACGTCTTATCCCCTTAGTTTCGTCCCAGTAATTACCATAGGAGATTAATCAATCTTTCACTTGATGAGGAAACGCCTCTGGAAAGGGTGGACAATCAATTTCAAACCTTCACTCGACCAGTTCAGATTGTAGTTCACCAAGATCAATGTTGTTTGTTGCGGGACCCGAGGAAAGTGATTTTTCGAGTTTGTCAACCATTTCGGATGTTTTTTTCACTCACAAAAATTAGAATAAACACGTTCGACTATTGAAACAGCATTTTCTCTCTCGAGTGACCTTTCTGTGACAGTTTTGAAGCACTGGAAATATCTTCGGTGTATTTTGCCTCTATATGGTGGTTTCAGGGATTTCTGGCCTGCAATAACTCGAAATTGAGGATACGCCATTGCGTTACAAAGTTTGTTACGCAGCTAGTGCTCAATGAGGCTAATTTATCTCCTAGTCAACATAGAATGCTGAAATTTGACATGAACTATTTTTGGACAAACAAGCCGATTTTCGAACGAAACGTAATTACACAATAGAAAATTTCCGATGTTTTTGTCCTCTTTTAATTATGTATTATATTTATTTGTATTGTTCCCTGTAACTCCTAAGAGGAGCAGGGCATCGATGAAATGCTCCCATTTGTCACTACTTTCAGCTAAGACTTCCAGTCTTCCTTCCCTGGGTCGCCAACGTTTTGGTTTATTATTCTGTGAGTAACACACCTATGTATTCGCTCAGCAACAAATGTTTATAACACCCCTCAAAATTTTTTCTTTTTCTTTTTCTTTTCTTTTCTTTCAAGATGCGTAGATTTCGAAAAACGTCGATTTCGAATTTCACGTGGGTTTATTACTCTACTGGACTTAACTACAGAAATGTTGGCTGTTCAATTATTGTTTCGCAAAAAACAAAATTAGGCTCCTTTTATCACATTATCTTTTATCATTGATAGTGCCATTTAATTGTCTTGATTCACCTGCGAATACTACCTCTAGTGTAATTATACAAATTTATGGTGATTTCAGACAATTTCCCAGGTTTTTGACTCATGAAAAATGAATTTTGGGAGCTGAACCGTCGTTACAACCTCAGTTCTTCACTCTTGGGTCAAAATCAACTTCATATTCGGTCTTCTCGCACTAAAAAAAAAAAAACATGGAAAACATGACCGCACAAGCTCATGTTCACTAAAACCTCGAAAACCCCTATTTTTACACCCATTTTTCACCCGTAACACCCCTGGGCGTACTCTAATCCGACTGCCGGGCTTTGGAGCACAACTAGGACCCGAATGTGTTCCCAAATGGGGATGCAAACTGTGTGGGGAAAAACGACGATATTAGACCAAATTTTAACGTAAATTTAAGGCTGAAACGTCGTTATAACCTCAATTTCCTAGTCTTTGGTCAAAATCGACTTCATATTCGGTCTCTTCGTCCTAAAAAATATGGAAAACGATACCCTCACAAGCTCAAGTTACTAAAACCCCAAAAAATACCTCGATTCGTCTTAAACAACTGCCCGCGAAGACTTGGAGCTTCTGAGTTATGGCTCTAGAAAACGTCGAGGTTCCACAGGCATCGAGGGGAACCGACTTTACGTTGAACAGCCTGGGCTTTGCCTTCAGGGAAATATTTGAATTTCTCCTGACTGGGTACAGTTGGACGAATGCGCCGCTTGCCTTCTGAACCCTGCGTCTGGCACCTTCTTCGGTTACCTCGCTGGGATCCACATAGCTTCCAAGGTAAGTATTGGAGTGTCCAAAAATTTTGAAGTAATGTACCTACTTACACTAGCGAACATTTTCCATGCTTTCCTCCCCCTCCCCCCCCCCCCCTCCAAAAAAGCCTTTTTGCAATATTGGAAATGATTTTTTTAATCAGATTAACACGCCTTATCCCAATATTGTTTATTTTACTGAATTTCCTCTTAGAAGTTTCCTCCTCGAACTTTTAAATAATACCAATCCTAAGGAAATTAAAGAGTGGGTGGGGGTGCTTCCCTCAGACACCCCGTATGAAATACATATTAATAAACGAGGATTACCTATTTAAATGAAAAGACGGCTTCACAGCAAGTCGGATAATTGATAAGAAGTGATGTATTTCGATAAGGCAGTCGTACATTTCAATATCAATATATCGAACTAGTGATTCGATAATTTGCGTCACAACTCCTCTACCTGACTGAATTTAAATTTATTTACATAATACCCCAGAATAAGTAAATATTTCGTATCATGAATTACTATTGTAACGAATTAGCATGCTTGAAATATGATCGCATCATAAATTTAATACTGAGAGGGTGTATCCATACTAATAATATTAAGTGTGAAAAATTAGCATACTTGACACAATCATTATCTTAATAAATAACTTTTTTTTAGATTGAGATAGAAACAGAATTATAAATTTCACACAATCACCGATTCTACTTCGGTCAAAATATACATTTTCCTTCCTAGTTCTATCAAATATACAATTTAAAACGCTGTGAATTATTACACAACGGTTTATTATTTACCTGTACAGATGCCCTTCTGCGTAGATCAATGTTTTCAGTGGTCAATACCCTCGCGCTCCCCCCAGGAAAGCCCTAATTAGAGTATTAGAGTTGGCCCGGGAATTCAAGTGTCATACAAATGCGTGGGATTCAATCATTAATTAATTATTTGTAGATATTCATGAAGCATAAAGTAAATAATAAACCGTTGTGTAACAATTTTACTTTACTATAAAATAATAAACCAAAAATACGTTTCAGCTTTTTAATTCGTACACCCTATTCTGCTGAATATTACACTCTCCATCTAATATGCTTCCAGTTTTAATTAAATAGTTGTGGCCTTTCTGAGACAGTCAGTTATTTACTTGTATTTTGTGTTTACATTTATGTATGTACACTATTGTTGTACTCGTTTTTGTAACTTCCTTGTTGGAAAAGGAAAATCTGCCAGGTGGTTTCACAGTTCTCCCTGCTTTTTGGTAACTACGTATATCAGTGGTCTTGAATGTGGGCTGCTTTACTGGTGCTCATCGATTTCCGGCTTGTTCTTTTGGGGGCTCCAACTTGGTGATTTCTTTTTTGGGCGTCTTGTTTTGTGTTTTCTTCGGGCTGTGGATGTGCTGCTTGAGCTAGCTGACGTTTCTACTGACATCGGTTCTGTGAAGTTGCCCTCATCGAGATCTTCTTCGTTTGGTGGTACCGACTTTCTGGCACGCGGCCTATCGTTACATTCTTCATGGATATTATGCAGGGCTTGATCCATGTGCGGTTCCTCCAGTACGTTTCGCCTTCCGCTGTTACATCATTGTCGCCAGGAAGACTCGTTGTTTGTTGTCAATTGTTCCACGATTCCGCCTCTCGTGACCAACAGACGGCTTCACGAGTGCCTCATCACTGATTTGTGAATCTAGAAGGCATCTAACGTTGCGGTCATTCGGTCTTCCCACTGACAGGTGAAGGTAGCAAATTCGCTTCCTACAAACTGCGGTGCATTGGTGAGGTCCATTTGAGGTATTCCATAACGTGCAAAGTTTTCTTTGCACCAGTTGATGAGGGATTTTGCAATAATGTCCTCGTCTTCTTGACTTCGTAGAAGTTTGAACACGAGTCCACCATCACGACGAATTGCTGCTTGTTAAACTCACGCGGGTCAATTCCGACTTATTCGGTAATACGGGACTTGATGGCTTTTCACTGGCGTTTTGACTCGATCGTCTGCGAGTTCTTGGCACACCCGGAAACCTCTAATTCTCTCTTGCAATTCGCTGCCCATAAGAGCCCAATACAACGTGTCCCGTGCCCGACAATCTGATTCCATGAAATAAAGATTAATAAACCAGGTTTATTTATATGAAGAGACGGCTTCATACATGGCCGGCTTTAGTGAAGGCCGCGGCGCAAGATTTGGCAACGCTGTAATAGCTAATCGGTTCAGGCCCCTTTCATAACCACTCCGTTCTTTTATCTCCATGAATGGAATCCTTCACTTATTTTATTATTATACCTGTATATTGCGAGTAGGTGTAATTAATGAAAACAACCGTCTTCTGAATGATGCATTATTTAAAAGAAAGGTACTGAACTAATACCTAGAACAACAGAAAGGAACTAGCAAGATGACTTGGAGAAAAGGAAATGGAACATGAATTAATTATAGTTTGCTCATAGTCTTCTACTTCTGGAACTTCTTCTACTTGCGACTACCATTTTGGTTAATTATTCCCTGAATAATTATTTTGTACATTCTTAATTACTTTTGCACTTTGTCAAGACACAATTTTCCCTGCATTCTGTTATCATTAAAAACAATAAATTTTGTTAACAATATACTGTTGAAAATAATTTTCGCGAGATGATCTATAGGTAAACTATCGAAACCTGGAAATAAACAAACCTAGGCTTATTGGTGGGTGGTGTCGCGGCCGGACTTGAAGTGTGACGTTGCCAATTCTCTACTGCCGCGGCCTTCTCTGAAGCCGGCCGTGCTTCATAGCAAGTCGGATAGTTGATAAGAGGTGATGTATTTCGATAAGGCAGTCAGTCGTATTATCGATACATCGAACAACAGCGATTCGATGATTTACGACATCGTGCATATTATATAGGTACCTACGATAATACCTACGTAATAAAAAAAATCTAACTCAAGTTATTGGAGTCATTGTCCCCAAACGGATTTATATGGAAAATTGTTCAAAAATTATTTTTTACTTTCTTTGGAAATTCGCTTTGGAAATTTTGAACAAAATTTTTCATTCTGACGTCGTAAGTTTTGCGTGTGAGCTTTGGTGAAAAGCAGAATCAATGAGAAGAATCGATTTCAGGACTGTAGTGTTGATTCAAATCGCGGACAATTTCGTGTAAAACCCTTGATTTCTTTTAATCGGCGAAATTATAGCTCACATGCATGACATCGACGGTTCTAATAGTAATTATCTACATGAGAAAAAAAAATTTAAAGGGACATAATGGTTGAGGCGTGAAGCCAATGCTACTTGTATGGGTATTTCGTAGGATGAAGGCCCTCATTAACTTCGAATTTAAAGAAAATTGGCCACCGATCCTTTAACCGACCCCCCCATATCGCTTAGATATTGTATCAACCGGCCTGTGGAGGGGGGGGGGGGCTGAAAGTTGAACGTGTGGTAGGAGCCGTGGAACAGTTTTGCCGTAATTTTGGGCTATTACGGACAACGGGTGGCGTGAGGAGCCGATTAGATTCTATCTAAATTCCCCTGTCAGAAACATTGCGGGGGAGACGGGTCTTTCTGAAGCACTTGGGGGGGTTAAAAGGTGCTGTAAACCGCGTCGTTTATAGATTAACGTCTCGAGTCGAGGGGGTCGAATTTGCTCAAGGAAGCCGTTTCAAGGGTCATGATTAATTCATTAGTTCATCCAACCGTCATTGTATTAAAATAAAGTAATTGACACGGCAATGGGTGTGGTAGGGGGGGGGGGAGGCATAATTTAATTAGTTTGCTTCACATCATGAAGTCGATGACATAGGTCCTACCTATTAGAGAGGTGGTAACCGGAAAAGAGGCATGACCATATAAGCGAATTTGTCAAGACATTTTCCATGGTGCTGCCCACAATTTGAACACTCTTTCGCCCCCATACGCTTTTGTGATTCGAAATTGTTGATGGAGTCAAATTACCACCCTCCTCTATGTTTGTTAATTTCACTGAATCTATCATGATTTAGGGATTCTTTAAAATTTAAAATCTCAATTTTGGTTTATTGTCTTCAATAATGAATGTTTCAAGGTAGTATACGTAGAATCCGAAAATGCAATAAAAAAACGCTGCAAAGTACTTGTCACGGGTTTATTATTCTATTGGAGTTCTAGAGATTCTTGTTGGCTGTTAAATTTATTGTTTCTTTCATGTGGAATGATTGAAACAGCTATTTCTGATGATTTCCACCAATTTTGGCCCCCAAAACATAAAATAGGTAGGTACGCTTTTTTTTTCAGATCATCTTTGATGTTATTATACACATTGATGGTGATTTCAGACATTTTTCCAGGTTTTTGACTCATAAAAAACCAATTTTGAGAGCTGAACCTTTGGTAAAACCTCAATTTCCGCGTCTTTGGTCAAAATCGACTTCATATTCGGTCTTCTCGTCCCCAAAAACATGGAAAAAGATATTTCAAAAGCTCTTGTTACTAACATGTCGCTAAAACGCAAAAAGTACCTATTTTTACACACATTTTCACTCATAACCAGAGCCCTTCAAATGCCATATTGCCATGGCGCCATACAAAAATGCCATATTCTGCCGATTTTTTTTGTAAAATGCCATATTCGGCCGATTTTTGGGAAAATGCCATGTTTGTGCCATGTTTTGCCTTTTTTTCACCAAACTCCTTAAAAAATAAAATAAAATAAAATAAAATTTGAAGTGAAAATTTTGAATGACATGAGGTTTCTCGAACCCTGAGGCCATTAGTGTAGAGGGATTACTAATGCCTCTAACCCTTTTGGAATGGGGTGCTTCCACGGGTCGCCACTCTGTCTGGTAAGGAAGCCACTCTGAAGGAAGGCTCGGAACCTGCTGATGTCCTCTGTATGAAATACGCCCCGGCAACATCAGCTGATGTGGAGAGGACTTTCTCAAAAATTAAATACCTTCTGAGTGATCGACGGCTGGGATTTTCAATGGAAAGCGTTGCAGCACACCTGATGTTGTTATTTAATAATAATAATAATAAATTAATTATTTCTATAAAGCTTTGTAAATAAAATAAATTATTTAGCATAAGTAACTTGTATGTTGTGATATTATCGTCTCAGAATAGCTGGGGTGGTCGGAGAGGGTTAAAAAATAAGTGCCATATTGAGGGAAATAAGTGCCATATTTGGGCCAAAATAAGTGCCATATTGCCATATTTTTAGGGCCCTATTTCACAAAAATAAGTGCCATATTGTGAAGGGTATATTCCGATCGGGCTGAAAAGTTTCGGGACACAACTAGGGCCCAAATGGAGCATGTGTGCGAAAGAACGATTTTTTTAGACCGAAAATGAAGCCTGTACACGTGATACGGCGTACGGCGGACGGACATTGCATTTTTGGAATCTAGGTACGCACCTTGAAACGGAAAAGAACAAATTTTTAGGGGGTGTTATACAAATTGTTTGCTGAGCGAATACATAGGTGTATTATTCACAGAATAATAAACCAAAAGTCTGTCCGTCCGCCGTACGCAGCACTTTTTTTAGTTACCATGAAGCAAAATTGATTAAATTTGGTTTGTAGGTTCCGTTCGGGGTCTAGTTGGTCCTCGAAGCTCGGCGTTACTGTCAGTCATCTTTAAGGGGTGAAAAATAGGGGTTACAATTTTCAGAACGCCGTAGCTCGAAAACTTTCATTAGAAGGGTATGGTTTTTTCAACGTTTTTAATTTATCTTAAACTAACGAATTTTTTGAGACCATCCGGAGCATTGTACGACCAGCCGATCGTTTGCATCGAAAAGCTTCGTCAACATGATCGTGAATCAAACGGTATAAATCCAGCCCGGATATCATCACTAGGGAGCACATGATGGTTGTATGAAGTCGAGCTGGTTGTTCTGCGATATTATTTCATTTGAAAAATGAAGGATCTTTTGGATTTCGTTCATAGACTTTGCAACTTGAACAAACGGTTTATTATACTATCTAAGCAGAAGGGGCATCTATACAGGTAAATGATTACACAACGGTTTATTATTTGCCTTATGCTTCATGATTGACTACAAATAATATTAGTGATTGAATTATTGAATCCTGCGCATTTGTATGAAAATTTAATTCCGGAGCCGGCTCCAGTACTCGATTTAGGGCTTTTCTGGGGGGAACTCCAGGGTGCTGAACACAGAAAACAGTGATCTACGCAGAAGGGGCATCTATTCAGGTAAATAATAAACCTTTGTGTTATAATTTGCAGCGTATTCTGCCCTTAGAGAGAGAAAATACTTTTGTAACATTGAAATAGTCTATTTAAATTCTAAACACCCATCCCAAAACCATTTGTGATTATTTCGGTGATTTTCAACTATTTCAGACGTTTTTTCATTAAAATTAAAATTTGAAACATTGTTTTCATAAAAAATAAGTGTTTTCGGCTGTTGGAATTGTTTTAAAGTCAATCGTTGACAATTTCTAGTGATTTACAACCCACTTTTTGAGATAAAAAATAAATTTATTACTGAAATGGTCTTGTCTCCCAATCTATAGGTACCATTTGTGATGATTATACCAGTCTGTAGTACTGCTGTGAAGTGTCGCATCGTTGGAATCGAGACAAATTTCTGGTCTTGCCGCTTGAAATCTGAAGTATGAGGTAGGTATGTATACTTTGAAAATACAGGATATTTCGACCCCACCATTAGCGCTACTGGTAGCAGTGATGGCGCCAGTAAGGCGAATGTGTGTTTGGTATTGTATTTTTCTGGATTACGGGTTTCTGAATTCAAATTGCATTTGACTAATGTTTGTTTGTATGGCATACCTACTAGCATTGGTAGGGATATCTACAAGAAGTTTCACCATCACATTCATCTGCAGCCAATAACATATACGACTCCCACGATGTGAGGGCGGAAAGTAGTAAACCAAATGGACATTTTCTGTTAGAATTACCCGGTTTAATACACGAATTACAACCCAGAATGCGTATTCACATAGGAAGATAACTCATATTCTCCCTTCTAAACACGGTTACCTCCGCCCCAAAACGTTTATGAGGTCTGAAAACGACCTCCATAAACCGGGTGATGTGGTTCATTTTCCTTGTAAAACGAGTGTACATGTGTACGAGTGTGTGTTTGTGTATGAGCGTATGAGTGCAAGGTATGTACAGGGAAAGCACTTAGCCGCTGACCCCTCACTGTTTGGGGTCCGGGGGATCTGAAGGCTCTAGAGAGTGGGGATAATGTTTAATGTACAATGATGATAGGGCGGCAGATGTGATGAGGACTGAGGGGAAGGTGGTTTGTGTGTGTGAGCTTACAGTTTCAAGGGACCCCTCCCGAAAACGCTTACAGGACCGAGACTACAAGGGAAACTTCGGGAAGACAAACACTTCCGGATGGATAAGAGCAGTTTGGGATTAGAAGTTGAGCTAATTTCGTTGCTGGACGAGTAGTGATCATCAAAAGAGATCCATTCGCTCCACTCTCTCAGATTCAGTCACATCACGCATTAAGTCTGTATGAACAATCGACTATTCAAAATGCCGCTGGACTCGCACGACTGTTTTGGTTTATTATTCTGTGAATAATAATGTATTCGCTCAGCCAAAAATTTTTATAACACCCCTCAAAATTTTGTCTTTTCCGTTTCAAGGTGCGTAGATTCCAAAAACGCTGCAAAGTCCTTGTCACATGGGTTTATTATTCTATTGGAGTTCTAGAGATTTTTGTTGGCTGTTAAATGTATTGTTTCTTTCATGTGGAATGATTGAAATAGCTATTTCTGATGATTTCCACCAATTTTGGCCCCCAAAACATGAAATAGGTACGCTTTTTTTTCTTTTTTTTTAAGATCATCTTTGATCATTGGTAGTGGCATTTAATGGTCTTGATTCACCTGTTTACACTTTTTCCAATGTTATTGTACACATTGATGGTGATTTCAGACAGTTTTCCAGGTTTTTGACTCATAAAAAACCAATTTTGGGAGCTAACCTTTGGTAAAACCTCAATTTCCGCGTCTTTGGTCAGAATCGACTTCATATTCGGTCTTCTCGTCCTCAAAAACATGGAAAAAGATACCTCAAAAGCTCATGTTACTAACATGTTGTTAAAACGCAAAAAGTACCTATTTTTATACACATTTTCACTCATAACACCCCTGGGTATATTCCGATCGGGCTGAAAAGTTTCGGGACACAACTAGGGCCCAAATGGAGCATGTGTGCGAAAGAACGACTTTTTTAGACCGAAAATGAAGCCTGTACACGTGATACGGCGTACGGCGTACGGCGGACGGCGGACGGACATTGCATTTTTGGAATCTACGCACCTTGAAACGGAAAAGAAAAAATTTTGAGGGGGTGTTATAAAAATTTTTTGCTGAGCGAATACATAGGTGTATTATTCACAGAATAATCAACCAAAATGCAATGTCCGTCCGCCGTACGCCGTATCACGTGTACCGGCTTCATTTTCGGTCTAAAAAAGTCGTTCTTTCGCACACATGCTCCATTTGGGCCCTAATTGTGTCCCGAAACTTTTCAGCCCGATCGGAATATACCCAGGGGTGTTATGAGTGAAAATGTGTGTAAAAATAGGTACTTTTTGCGTTTTAGCAACAAGTTAGTAAATTGAGCTTTTGAGCTATCGTTTTCCATGGTTTTGGGGACGAGAATACCGAATATGTAGTCAATTTTGACCAAAGACGCGGAAATTGAGGTTTTACCAAAGGTTCAGCTCCCAAAATTGATTTTTTATGAGTCAAAAACCTGGAAAACTGTCTGAAATCACCATCAATGTGTATACTAACATTAGAAAAAGTGTAAACAGGTGAATCAAGACCATTAAATGGCACTACCAGTGATCAAAGATGATCTGGAAAAAAAAGCGAACCTATTTCATGTTTTGGGGGCCAAAATTGGTGGAATTCATCAGAAATAGCTATTTCAATCATTCCACATGAAAGAAACAATAAATTTAACAGCCAACAAGAATCTCTAGAACTCCAATAGAATAATAAACCCATGTGACAAGGACTTTGCAGCGTTTTTGTGTTTCAGTAACATGTTAGTAAAATGAACTTTTGAGGTATCGTTTTCCATGTTTTTGGGGCGAGAAGACCGAATATGAAGTCGATTTTGACCAAGGAGTGGAAAATTGAGGTTGTACCAGATGTTCAGCTCCCAAAATTGATTTTTTATGAGTCAAAAACCTGCGAAATCGTCTGAAATCACCATTAATTTGTAGAATAACACTAGGAAAAGTGTCAAAACGTGGATCAAGACCATTAAATGGGACTACAAATGATCAAAGTTAATTTGAAAAAAAAAAAGATCGTACCTACCTAATTTGTGTTTTGGGGGCCAAAATTGGTGGAAACCATCAGAAATAGCTATTTCAATTATTTCACATGAAACAAACAATAAATGTACAGCCAACATTTCTGTAGAATAATAAACCCCATGTGACAAGGACTTTGCAGCGTTTTTTGTTTTTTGCGTTTTAGTAGCATGAGCTTTTGAGGTATCGGTTTCCATGTTTTTTGGGAAGAGAAGACCGAATATGAAGTCGATTTTGACCAGAGTGGAAAATTAAGGTTCTATCGAAGCTTCCAAAATTCATTTTTTATAAGTCAAAAACCTCGGAAAACTGTCTGAAATGACCATCAATATGTATAATAACACTAGAAAAAGTGTCAACAGGTGAATCGAGACAATTAAATGGCACTATCATGATCAAAGAGAATTTGAAGAAAAAAAGCGTGATTTGTGCTTTTGGGGGCCAAAATTGGTGGAAACCATCGCAAATAGCTATTTAAATTATTGCACATGGAAGAAACAATAAATGAACAGCCAACAGTTCCGCAGGAATGTCCAATAGAATGATAAACCCATGTGACAAGGACTTTGCAGAGTTTTTTCTTTGTTTTTCTTTTTTTTATGAGACTTTCACAAAAGGTGGCATTGCAGTTTTCCGAATCTAGATATCTTAAGCTTCGTTCTTAGTGGGCGTTCTGACAGTTCTCGAACTCATAAGAACTGGGACGGAAAATCCCGGGGCGTTCCGGAACTTGAGGAACCGCGTCCTGCACTGCGAACGATTTCAGAACTGGAAGTGGAATAACCGCGCATGAAATAAATGCGCATGCGTCACCTACGTTCTTGACTTCTAGTTCTGACAGTTCCGAAAAAAATCGGGGACTGTCAGAACCGTTCGGAACTGGATTCGCAAAACACTGCGAACGCAGAACTCGGCGTTCTCGGCGTTCCGGAACTGGGCGTTCTGGCACTGCGAACGACAAAACTCGACTGCGCTTGCCCAGAACCGTTCGGAACTGGCAGAACGCACACTGAGAACGAAGCTTTAGAATACCTTCTCTGTGAAATTCAGCCTCGAGCACCTTCGAATCTGGCTTCCACGCTGGTTTTTCATGTTGAAATCTAAGAACATTATACGCAGGAGCCCCACTACCGGCTTGTTCGAACAGGCTAGTTCTGAAGCTCAGCCATTACTGGAATAAGATGTTATTAATTTTATCAACTTTTTTTTTAAATCAGTTTCATCCAATTTTGGTGATAAATGACGGTGACATGTATCGATCAATAGTACCTAGGATAGACTACACAAGTTTTGAGGCAAATTTAAGGTTATTTGAACAAATATAATAGGTACAGCGCAGTAATGTTTCTCATTTGACGCAGAATTTAATTGTCTAAAACTTTTCTGTGACGAAATTTTGTTTGAACGGTCCTAATGGGATAAATACAGAATAATAGGCAGTACAATAACGTGATTTTTAAGGTTTTTTTGGCGAAAAAATGCGTCAGGGAGCTAACATTATGTATAGGAATATGGTTTATTCGTGATCAGCATTAAATTTCCCATAAAGATAGTGGTTTTCCGAGTTCTTTATAAAAAATGGCCTTTTGGCCCTACTGTGCGCCTTGCCTACTTCGTTTATTTATTTATTTTATTTTTTCTTAGCTACTATAAACGAAAATTAATGAAATCGAGTCTGTGGGGTCCCATTTTAGAGTTGATGCGCGAAGCTCGGCATTACTGTATGCCATCTCTAAAGGGTGAAAAATAGAGGTTGAAATATCCCGAACGCCTTTATCTTGAATTTTTTCAAGTTACTAAATTGATCTCGAACTTGAGAATATTTTGAGACCCCCGAAGCATTGTGCGTCCAGCCGTTCGTTCACAGTACGGACCTGACGTTGCACCGAAAAGGTTCGTCAATCCGGTACACATCCGGCCACGATTTCATTGCTAGGGAACAGCTGATTATAATGACGCATTGCTGTATGATATCGAGTTGGTTGTTCCGTGATATTATTTCATTTGAAGAATAATGGTTATTTAGGATTTTGTATTTTTAACTTCAATAAACGTTATGCTTCATGAAATAATTAATAATATAATTATTGAATCCACCGCTTATTTATGAAACTATTCCCCGGCCGGCTCCAGTACTCGATTTGGGGTTTTCCTTGGGGGAGCTCGAGGGTAGATACTGACCACAGAAAACAGTGGTCTACGCAGAAGGGGCATCTATACAGGTAAATAATAAACCGTTGTGTAATGATTTGCAGCGTTTTTATAATCGGAGGACTGCCAATGGGCATGTTTGCTCATTCTAATTCCACAAGAATTAGGAATTCCCTGTTCCATTCTTATCGATGTTACTAACTGAAATGTAGGTATATATTTATTACAAACCACCACAGCATAATGCTAAAGGAGAGAGATGCTAACACCCGGCAGTTATCACCACAGCGAGTGTTAGTGGATGAAGCGTCCCGTGGTTACCACCACAGCAGACGCCAAGGGACATAGCCGCTAAAACCTCAAGGTTATCACCACAGTGAGTGTCAGAGGGTGAGGCATCCCACGGTTACCACCACAGCAGACACTAATGGTGGATTTCACCACCTCGAGTTAAGGTTCGAGTTACTGGTAACTCGAAGATTGCGAGAAAAATGCGTTTCACCACCCCGAGTTAGTCTTAACACCCGGTTTACCGAGCGAGTAAACTCCCAGATCTTAGTCCCTACTCCATCCAGGGAATAGCCCGTTGACTCCGAGAGTTACTGCTTGAGTCGTTGTTGTTGTTGTTGGTTAGCGTTTCTTTCTAGTGTTATCTGATAATACTTCCCCCTAAAAACTGTCAGTTTTCGGCCGCCCCCCTTCATCATATTTTTGTATTTCAGCCAGGGGGATCATAACCCCCCCCCCCCCCATTGGCTCGAAAACTTTATCACAAATTAAAATTAAATCTTAAGAATGATAACATTCACAAAAGTAACAAACAAACACAACAATAACAGATTAAACGGTAAATCAAACATGATTAAACAGTTAAAATAACATTACGTTTATTTGATTACCTACTAATGATCTGTCCCAAAAATTTGATCCATTCTTTTTAACAAAAATGCTTATCGAAATAGTCCCTCACCGTCACCATCCCACACGTCAGGTGAATAATATTGATTTTAACCCAAAAATCCTAATTAGTCCCCTATTCTGTGTGAAAAACAAGTAAATGGTATTTTTCTGTCTTCACTAAGCCTTCCATACCACGTTCAGTGATTTTATATAACAATTTTAGCCGTTTTTACCAAGTTTTGACCCATAAAAACTCAAATTTGACTCCCTTCGAATTTTTGAAAATTGCTCATCCTTCTGTTTGGCAATAAGAACATTTTGGCGAAATTTGGAATTTTTATCAAGTACCCAAGGTCAGATATCGTCTGGAGTGACACATAAATATATATAATAATATACGTATACAGTTTTTTTAAAATCTAGAGATGAAATCAGGATGCTCTGAAACGGATTTGCCTATAACATAATTTCAAAAAAAAATTTCTGAAAATTTTGGACCCATTGCGATAGCATCATCATTCCTTGAAAATTCTCGAACATTGTTGCCAAATAAATGTTTTATTTCATCAGTTTATCTTACCTAACGTTAACATTTAGTGTTTTGTTAAATTTAATTTGAATTCAGCTAATGCCAAACCTTATTAGCGAATTTTGAAAATGAAGCTATTGCTATGGGTAACGTTTTCAGAACATGCATTTTTGAAATATTTGTATAGGCAAATCCGTTTCAGAGCATCCTCAGTTCATCCCAGATTTTAACAAAAAGTAGGTATTATGTATATATACTTATGTGCCACTCCAGATGATATCCGTCCTTGGGTACATGATAAAAATTCCAAATTTCTCCAAAACATTTGTTGCCAAACAAAAGAATGAGTTGGAAGATGAGCAATTTTCAAAAATTCCAAGGCAGTCAAATTGGAGTTTTTAGGGGTCAAAAGTCTGTGAAAACGGTTAAAATTGCAAATAATTGATAAAAAAATCACTGGAAGTGGTATGGAAGGGCGAGTAATGACAGAAAAATACCATTTCAGTTGTTTTTCACAATGGTCAGATTTTCGTTTTTGGGGGGGGTAAAAAATTGGTATTAATGGCTAAAATCAATATCAGTTCACCTGATGATTAATCACGATGGACGGACTGTTTCGATGATAAAACTATTTTTCTCAAAAGAAGTGGGTCAAATTTGGCTTTATTAGGGTCAAACATCGGTAAAAATTGCTAAAATCACGAAAAATTATATAATTTTAAGAAAAGTGGTATGGTTTCAATAGCAGGAATATTTCTTTGAAAATTCGCTCTTACAGCCATGTTGCATGACAGGAACTTTTTTCGATTTCCGATAACCCCCCCAATTCAACAATATTGGCTACGCCACTGATTTCAGCTGAACCCAATACTGTTGGACACGTTTAATTCATTCCACACGAAGCCTTCTTCTCTTTCCAAATCATCCTTCCGCATCTGTCTTTTTGTTTTCTATTACTTCCTTCCTCTTTAAAAACTCAACCAGCAACTGCTCCTCTGCCTTCGAAAAATTTACAGTTCTCCTTCTCTTCTGGCTCTCCATCATAAATAATCGAACGACAAAACTCAACTTATCAAACAACGAACTGAAGCTCATGGGGGGAAGACAGAAGAGGCGTTATCGATGTTATCATGGGAAAACTGGTCTGGGGCTAGCCATTGCGAAGCTAACCGAAGACTAACTGCCACCTTGAAACCCATGGTGAAATGGAACCTCTCCTAACTCGAAGATCCCCTTGACTCCGAGTGTTTGCTAACCCGCACTTTTACTCGAAGTTGGTGAAATCCACCATAAGGGAGTCATTTCACAGTAAAAACCAAGTGCAGAATGTCATTCAGTTGCTTTCAGAACAGCAATTTCCCATTGTCCAGAGAGGAGCCAGTCATTCTTCATGCATTACAACAAATAATTGCCTAATGATGAAATTCTTGAATCCACCCCACAATTATGAAACTTTAATTGCCCGGTTATCGAATACCCTAAACTGAATACTGGAGCCGTATTCGATTTAGGGCTTTACTGGGGAGGAACACGAGGGTAGGAGGTTGACCACAGAAAACAGTGACCTATGCAGGTATCTAATATCTATACAGATAAATATAAACCGTTGCGTACTAATTTGCAGCGTTTTTAACGTTGCAAACTAACATAACTCAACTCTTTTATACGACTACAGAAAATGATGTGTTTTCTCCAGGGTAAAAAGCAGAATCAAGGTAGGTGTGAAGTAATTTAAGTGAAATAATTCGGGCATTTACTCCTTACTGGGTGTCGTGGTACCGGTCTACCACTCATATGTAAGGCACAAGTTCTAACTAATAAATCAAAGGAGAAAGACGAGCTGTGCGACGCCTCGGTAGAAGCCTGAAGGGTTCTGCCTCCACTAACGCCCAATGGCTACCAACTGACAGTAACGGCAATTGGCAGACCACGGGGAGGTGGGGGGGGGGGGTGGGTTGAGGCACCTTTATAAGGCGCCCGGCTCACCCAGCTCTGCACTCGTCCACGCTTACTCCTACCTGCGACTTCTCTCTCTCATTAACCTCACGCCTCCTCGCTTTCACCTATCCCTCGCATACTCGCTGTGGTGGTAACAACCGTGGGGTATGCTTCCAAAAAGATCTAATACTCGCCCGTGGTGGTAACAACCCGGAGTACTAGCTTTTGCCTCCTCTAGCGTCTGCTGTGGTGTAACAACCTCGGCATGCTAGCCTTCATCCTCTAACGCTCGCTGTGGTGGTAATAACCGCGGGGTGTTACCTTTACCTAAAAGATCCCGCCTAGGCACATCCTACACCCAAGCTATCCATCTCTCCAAGCTAGCCAACCTACCTCTCACCACGCGCTCACCACACTGGGTTTTGGTCTATGGTTCATAATGCCGTCTAATTAATCGATCAGTTCTTCATTGGGACAATATTTTGCAGTGGAATGAAACATTTTTCAACCGCTGAAACCCAACATAACAAATTCAGTTGTTCATTCCAAATTCAGTTGTTCCTAAACCAAATTTGAAGTACATACTTAGCTTGTTTTGAACCATATTCAGATATTCCAGTGAAAATCGGCTGACCGTTGCACACTCGATATCGACCCCGTAAGAAGTATAATCCATAACCCTCCTGGAAAATGGAGCATGAAACGGCGCGCGTCACGGTCGGGTAAGTGCCACGCGCCGGTAGCCCATAGCTTCCCTTTGACAAGGGCGGCAGATGGAGATGGAACAATGGAAACATTTTGGAAACTGGGGATCACCACGGGCCACCACCTTAAGTCTTTCAAATGGTAGTTGGCGGGCGCCACTGTTCTGATTTGATGATGTCATACAGACGTTTGGTAATGTTTGGTAGAATCATGGAGATCCCCTTATAACATTACTGTAGTAATCTACGAGTGGGATTAGGAGGCACTTTTCAGTTTAAAACAGTTCACCTCATCATCATCATCATTCATTCGTTCCTGATCAATCACAGACTACCCCTGATACTGCCTGGTGTCACCATCAGGGTTAAAAAAAATGATATTTTGGTTTATTTTTATTTATTTCAATAATAAACCTTTGGAATAGATCATGAAAAAAAATCGTTTAACGCCACTCAACATTTGATTGCTAACCTTTCAAAATAGGTAGGTATGTACGTAGAATCCGAAAATCGAACGAAAAAAATGTCTGCCCGTACGCCTTGGTATTTTCCTTAGTTATCATGAAGAGGTTGAATTAGTCGGCTGCATACTTGTGTGCCGGTAAGGTATTGTCAGGGTTTAGCCAAACAAGAGAAAAACTCACATTTCGATGATTTATTATCGACGTTTCGGACCAAAACGTGGCCCACCTTCAAATGCCATATCTTGATTTTTTGAGTGGTGACATTCAGCATTTCTGCATGTTTTCTTTCGGATTTCCCAAATTCTTTCAGATGGTCTTTCTCTCTCTGGTTCCTTATGACAAGTGTTCACGTTGAACTGCTTCTGTGTGGTGGTACTAATAACAGCAGTTGTTCTCACTTTCTTGGTTCCCACTGACTGCCTTCTGTATACTTCTATGTCCAGGATTCACCTGAAGATGGGTCACGTATATCTGTTGCTTCCCCTTGTTTGGCAGAAACTCCGGCAATACCTTACCGTAGCTACCATGAACCAAAATTAATGAAATTTGGTTTGGGGTCTAGTTGGTCCGGAAAGCTCGGCGTTACTGTCGGTCATCTCAAAGTAGCTCAAAAATAGGGTTGAAATTTGCAAAACGCCGGACGTAGCTCGCTAACGTTTCATAGAAGGGTATATTTATGACTTTAAATTTATTGCAAACTTAATCATTTTCTGAGACCACCCTGTAAGACCAATAATAACCGGGTTGGGGGTTCATGGGGTCCAAATGGCGCGTTATTATTCAATCAGGAACGCTGAAATGCTCATCATAGACCATGCAGGTCGGCTCCCAGATGGTTATGTGAGAACTTTATTACGTTCCGAGTAATGGACGCGTCTGCGCATGCGCTTACAAAGAAAAACCCGTAATATTCACGATTGTTGGATACAACATTACCGAAGTTTTCAGAGATCATGCAGTTTGGGTCTCTGAGAGCCCGCAACGAAATCCAAAACGAATGCTGAAAATGTCAAATTATTACACAACGGTTTACTATTTACCTGTATAGAGGCCCCTTCTCGTAGATCACTGTTTTCGCTGGTGAAGACCTACCCTCGAGCTCCCCCCAGGAAAGCCCTAAATCGACTACTGGAGCCGGCTCCGGAATTAAAGTTTCCTTCAAATGCGCGAGATTAAATAATTCAATAATTAATTAGCTGTAGTAATTCATGAAGCAACCGCTGTAATAATTTACCTGTATAGGTGCCCCTTCTACGTAGATAGCCTAATGAACCGTTGTTTAATAATTTTCCCATCAATAATACTTCAACGGTTGTTCACGTTTCAAAAGTACCTACGCAAAAAATCCAACAGATCCATCATTTTTCAAAATAAATAACATCGCAGAACGACCAACTCCACTTCATAAAGCTATCCTTGATTATAATCAGATGCTCCGTAGTTATGATATCCGGGCCGGAGTTATACCGTTTGATTCACGATCGTGTTGACGAAGCTTTTTGGTGCAAACGAACGGCTGGTCGTACAATGCTCCGGTGGTCTCAAAAAATTGTTTAGTTCAAGATCAATTTGAAAACGTAAAAAAAAACGCTGCAAAGTCCATGTCACATGGGTTTATTATTCTATTGGACATACCTACAGAAATGTTGGCTGTTCATTTATTGTTTCTTTCATGTGAAATAATTGAAATAGCTATCTCTGGTGGATTCCACCAATATTGTGGCCCCCAAAACACGAATAAGGTAAGCTCCTCTTTTTTTTCTTCTTTTTTTTAAATAAATTATCTTCGATCATTGACAGTACCATTTAATCGTCTTGATCCACCTGTTGACACTTTTTCCAGTGTTATTCTACAAATTGATGGTGATTTCAGACGATTTCCCAGGTTTTTGACTCATAAAAAATCAATTTCGGGAGCTGAACATCTGGTAGAACCTCAATTTTCTATTCTTTGGTCAAAATCGACTTCATATTCGGTCTTCTCGTCCCCAAAAACATGAAAAACGATACCTTAAAAGCTCATGTTACCAACATGTTGCTTAAACGCAAAAAGTACCTATTTTTACACACATTTTCACTCATAACACCCCTGGGTATATTCCGATCGGGCTGAAAAGTTTCGGGACACAACTAGGGCCCAAATGGAGCATGTGTGCGAAAGAACGATTTTTTTAGACCGAAAATGAAGCCTGTACACGTGATACGGCGGACCATGGACGGACATTGCATTTTTGGAATCTACGCACCTCGAAACGGAAAAGAAAAATTTCGAGGGGGTGTTATAAAAATTTTTTGCTGAGCGAATACATAGGTGTATTATTCACAGAATAATAAACCAAAAACGCTGGAAATCCCTGCTAAACGGTTTATTATTTTGTACAGAATACCCTTCTGTTACAGATCACCGCTCTCTGTATAGAGAACCCTTCTATATATCATATGTACACATATTATGTAGATCGCAGACCCTCCGTAGGTTAGTACCTAACCCCGTACTCGTTACTAGGAACCTACCTAAATCACGAGTCAAATGTTGCTAAAATAATTCTGTCGATGACAAACAGTTGGGAAAAAGAAACGCAAATAATGAAGTTCTGAAGGAAAATTGTTGATGTGGAGTGAAATAGATGCCCTTTCTGCGTAGATAACTGTTTTCTGCGGTCAATAACTACCCTCGTGGTCAAGTATAATGAACCGTTGTGTAATAACTTGCCCATCAATAATACTTCAACGGTTGTTCAAGTTGCAAAAGTACCTATCAACAAAATCCAGCCCCTTCTTGGTAGATGAACCGTTGTATAATAATTTACCGTTCTGTATAATTTACCGTTGTGCAATAATTTATTATTGTGTAATAATTTACCGTTGTGTAATAATTTGCCGTTGTTTAATAATTTAACATTGTGTGATAATTTACCCATCAATAATAATTCAACGTTTGTTCAAGTTTCACAAGTACCTACCAACAAAATCCAATAGTCCATCACTTATCTAATGAAATAATATCGCACAACAACCAACTCGACTTCACACAGCCATCCTTGATTATAATCAGGTGCTCCCTAGTGAAGATATCCGGCCCGGATTTATACCGTTTGATGATTCACGATCGTGTTGACGAAGCTTTTTGGTGCACACAAACGGCTGGACGTACAATGTTCCGGGTGGTCTCAAAAAATTGTTTAGCTCAAGACAAATTTAATAGTGTAAAAAAAAAACATACCCTTCTACCGAAAGTTTTCGAGCTACGGCGTTCTGAAAATGTCGACCCCAATTTTTAACCCCTTAGATATGACTGACAATAACGCCGAGCTGCGAGGACCAACTAGACCCCGAACGGGGCCTATAAACCGAATTTTGTCAATTTTGGCTCATGGTAACTAAGAAAAGTGCTCAGTACGGCGTACGGCGGACAGACAGATATTTTTTTAATGCATTTTTGGATTCTACATATACCTAGAAACGTAAACGATCAAATTTTGAGGGGGTGGGGGGTTAGAATTTTTTTTTCTTTCATGCTCGATTCTAAAGGATCATTATTGAAAATAATAAACCAAAATATGCCGTTCCGGTAGGGTTTCGATCTCGGGAACTTTAGCCTATCAGTTCGTTACCACTGAGCTATAATACCGCCCTGCTAGCACGCAACCAGTGATGTGCCCTCTCAACACAGCTTGATGCCTGCATACGCCCTTCTCTTAATAGAACAAATTGTCTCAAAAATGGATGGTCTCAAAAATTCAGAAAAATCAAACTATTTTAAAATGCGAGAAATCCCACACCTCAAAATACCGAAATAGGGATCCCCGAATATATTTTCCGAAATAGGGATACTCTGTACATTTCAATTTCAACCCCTACTTTTCACCCCTCAAAGTTGAGTGACAGTAACGCCGAGTCTCGAGGACCAACTAGACCCGGAACAGGACCTATAAACCAGATTTCGTGAATATTGGTTCATGAGAACTAAGGAAAAACCTTGTCCTAACGAAAGTCCTTGTCATATGGGTTTACTATTCTATTGGACATACCTACGGAAATTTTGGCTGCTCATTTATTCTTTCTTTCATGTGAAATAATTAAAATAGCTATTTCTGATGGTTTCCACCGAATTTTGCCCCCAAAAACACGAATAAGGTACGATCCTTTTGGTTTATTATTCAGTGAATAATAGGTACACCTATGTAATCGCTCAGCAAAGAATTTTTATAACACCCCCACAAAATTTTTTCTTTAACGTTTCAAGGTGCGTAGTTTCCAAAAATACAATGTCCGTCCGCCGTCCGCCGTCCGCCGTACGCCGTACGCCGTATCACGTGTACAGGCTTCATTTTCGGTCTAAAAAAGTCGTTCTTTCGCACACATGCTCCATTTGGGCCCTAATTGTGTCCCGAATCTTTTCAGCCCGATCGGAATATACCCAGGGGTGTTATGAGTGAAAATGTGTATAAAAACAGGTACTTTTTGTGTTTTAGTAACATGTTGGTAACATGAGCTATTGAGGTATCGTTTTCCATATTTTTTGGGACTAGAAGACCGAATATGAAGTCGATTTTTACCAAAGAGTGGAAAATAGAGGTTCTACAAATTGATTTTTTATGAGTCAAAAACCTGGGAAATCGTCTCAAATCACCATAAATTTGTATAATAACACTAGACAAAGTGCATCAAGACGATTAAATGGCACTATCAATGATCAAAGATAATTTGACAAAAAAAAAAAAAACCACAGTCATGCAGCATGGCTATAAGAGCGAATTTTCGAAGAAATAACTGATTTTATGTAAAACTGTTTTATCTCAAGAAATAACCACGTTCCTTCATCTTCAAAGTGCTCCAGTTTGAGAACGGAATGAGATATCGCAATTCTGATTTCACCATCGTGTTCAGCGTAGAAAAACCTTTAAAATGAGGTGTCACTTGTCAGACTGTTTCATTTTGGGAATTTATGGGTAATTTTTCCCCCCTAAAACTCCCCAAAACTCCCCTTAGAGTGACCCGATTCTGCCCATCTTCGAACTTAGCCTGTCGATTGCCAAGACAGATTTTTCGTGCAAATTTGAACTTTTTATCTCAATTCTGTCGAGAGTTATCGTCTGGAATGACACATACATATATAAATATATAAATATATATATAAATATATATATAAATATATATATATATATATATATATATATATATATATATATATATATATATATATATATATATATATATATATATATATATATACATATAATTTTTGGTGTCTTTCGGCAGTGAATTCAGGATGGTCTGAAACGGATTTTGGTATAAAAATCTTTCGGAAATTCGAGTTTTAAAAATTTTGGACCGAGAACAATAGCTTCCTTTTCTTCGAAAATTCGCTAAAAAGGAGCGTACCTAATTTGTGTTTTTGGGGCCAAAATTGGTGCAAACCATCATAAATAGCTATTTCAATTATTACACATTAAAGAAACAAGAAATGAACAGCCAAAATAATACTACTTGTGTCCAATAGAATAATAAACCCATGTGACGGACTTTGCAGCGTTTTTTCAAATAATCTTTAATCATTGGTAGTGCCATCTAATCGTCTTGATTCACGTGCTGAGACTTTTCCTAGTGTTATTATACAAATTGATGGTGATTTCAGACGATTTCCCATTTTTCTGACTCATAAAAAATCAATTTTGGGTGCTGAACCTTTGGTAGAACCTCAATTTTCCACTCTGGCCAAAATCGACTTCATCTTCGGCCTTCTCGTCCCAAAAAACATAGAAAAGGATACCACAAAAGTTCATGTTACTAAAACGCAAAAAGTACCTATTTTTATACACATTTTCACTCATAGCACCCCTGGGTATATTCCGATCGGGCTGCAAAGTTTCGGGACACAACTAGGGCCCAAATGGAGCATGTGTGCGAAAGAACGACTTTTTTAGACCGAAAATGAAGTAGTAGTTATGCGTGAGACGGCGGACGACGTACGGAGGACATTGCATTTTTGAAATCTACGCACCTTGAAACCTAAAAGAAAAACTTTTGAGGGGGTGGTATAAAAATTTTTTGCTGAGCGATTACATAGGTGTGTTATTCACAGAATAATAAACCGCGAACGGACGGAAATGTTTGTATTCGATATTTTTATTCTACGTCCCTTGAAACGTAAACGATCAAATTTTGAGGGGGTTAGAATATTTTTTCTCGTGGTCGATTCCAAAGGTTTTTAATTGAAAATATTAAACCAACATTGGAAATCTGATCTAATGACGATATCATGGAGGTAGGTACTCACAGTTGTTGTGGAGGTCATTTTTTTCCATATCCATTGAACAAGAGCAGGATCTACACCGAAAACGAAATAATTTTAAGCGCGGTAACCGTACTCATAGTCCAGCGTCGGGAAACAAACTGACCTGCATTGAAACCAAAGGCCTGAAGGGGCAGGGGACCGAACGGACAAGAACAACGGGATTTTGTCAAAAACCAATCAGAGACCAGCATTAGGGTGGTGTGACAGTTGTTTACCCGACTTCTGAAAACACCTTTGAACCCAATTCTTAAAAAGTCCATTTCCCCACTTTACCGTCTGTTGTTTGCACCCGATTAATGTTCCTAGAACCTCAGAACCCCTAATTCCACCGAGGGAGGCGTAGCTCAGTTCTGCAGGTTTTATTCCCCTTTCCTTACTTCCAGTCTTTTTCCCTCTGATGTATGGACTGGAAAAACATCGCTCAACACGAGGATTTAGATACCTTACATCTTACAAGAATGTGTAGTTGGAGAGTTGACAGCAGGAAAAGTCCCAGCAAAGCCAAGTCCTTGTCACGTGGTATTCGACATACCTACAGAAATATTGGCTGTTCATTTATTGTTTGGGCAATAATTTAAATAGCTATTTTTAACGGTTTCCACCAATTTTGGCCCACAAAACCACAAACTGGGCTACATTTTAACATGAATAATGTTTTTGCGGTGGCCTACCAGAGTCGAAAAGTGTCAAGAAGTTTATGTCACGAAGGTGAGCACAAAGAGGAATGTGATAAAGATGACCACAAAGAGGAATGTGATAAAGATGAGCACAAAGAGGAATGTGATAAAGATGAGCACAAAGAGGAATGTGATAAAGATGAGCACAAAGAGGAATGTGATAAAGATGAGCACAAAGAGGAACGTGATAAAGATGAGCACAAAGAGGAATGTGATGAAGAATTACCAACGTTACCTTTGTTACCTACGAATAACTAGTTACCTACGTTTCATGGTAGTACCTAAACATTTCAATGGCTTACACATCTTATTTTTCTCATCATCGCCCATTACTGAGTGTTGAAAGCCGTTTAAATAGGTAGAACTCGACTGTGCCCTTCTTCTGCACCTGTAGTTTCCGAGTTGTTTGTAAACTGTCCACCCCCCGTCTCGTCCATACCTTCAGCTTCTCCCCGCTCCTACGGAGCAGTCTATCCTCGTTTGCCATCCAGTTGACACCTTTCATTTTTGCCACCAACTAAACCCGCCCACGTTGCGTTACATACCTTTTTAAGTCGGAAGCCCTGACCGGTGCGTTTCGCGATACCTGTACCGCCCCCACGTCGCCGCCTCCAGGTTATTCCTCGACGCCGCAGCTCTCCCGGCCGGGATCTACGTTCGGTGACTTCCACAAGGCGAGTACCTACCTTGGAATAGGGGTAAGTTCCATTTTCCCTTCCTTTACCTCTATTTCGTACATTTCTTGGTTTACTCAGCTTTGTTTCCTCAGGTTGTCATTAGGGGTGGCACGTTGAGTATATTGATATTTTCCGTATCATTTTGTATAAAGACTCGAATTTTCCAAGACATACTTTCCCGGGGTTTCCTTTGAGTATACAGTCCACTAACAGATTTAAATCGAAGCGAAAAAGGGTCTACCACCCCGAACTATTCTCTACATAGTCCCTTTTTTGCATGGTCCTAGCGAGCGAATTTTTCCTTGAACGTAGCTTAGCACGTTCATTTGCGATATTAGCTCACTATTAAAAATAATTTCTCATAGTTTTGGAAGATTTTCAAATTTTGTGGTACTTTAATTCGCACAATAACTGGGATTTTAATTCATCCTCAGTTTTTTCATTATTCCTTAAGCGTGCAATTCAAGTACAAAACGTGGTTGTAGATTAGGTTTCGGTAAAGAGTGTCTTTTACACATTCGAACTCGATAAACCTGAGACAGGATTCGCACCGTTTCAGTTTCTCTCTGCACTTTGAAGTCAGGGGTTCATTTCAATTGTCCACACTGGCCTTCCCATCCTTTCCTTACAATTCCTGATCATTGTTGTGTCTGGTTTGTGGCCGTCGGCTCCCGGGTCCGCTATTGTGTTTACTTGGGTAGTTTCTGTTCGCCTCTGTATCGTCTGCCCTCCTGGTTCACAACATGACGAGTGCTGCCGGTGGTTCGAAATCGAAACAGGAGGCTCCTCCTTCAGAGGAGGACACTCGAAAATATCGTTCACTGATTGCTAGGAAGGAAAGAGTATGGACAAGAGTTCAAAATTGTTACGACCTAATTAAAGCGTTACCTGAAAAATTGGATGTGTTTATAGTTAGAGTGGAACAAATAGAGGATGCAGCTGTTCAGTTTAATAGCCTTTTAGAAGATCTAGATCATCTTAGTGATAAACATGCCAACTTCAAAACTGATACTATGCAATTGAGTCAATGTTTTGATGAATTGTACTTTCAGATTTTAGCTGCGTACAAAGCAAATAAACCCGAAACAATTCCTGTGAATGGCAATCTTGCTGATGAAGCGAGGGCGGGGGCTCCTCCCTCCTCCCGCGTAGCCCTTCCTAAAATTACTATACCATGTTTTTCTGGCAAAATCTACGAATTTCCTGGGTTTATTGCTTTGTTTGATACCCTTATTCATAATGTCAATTATATCACAAACATTGAAAAGTTCAGTTATTTACTCAGTAATTTGAAGGATTCTGCTCTAACTATAGCACAAACTGTACCGTTTGCCCCCGAGAACTATTTAACTTGTTATAAACTTTTGAGAGAAACCTATACTCAACCACGGCTATTAGCTACACATTATTTAAATACGATATTTTCTTTGAACCCAATGAAAAAGAAGTGCCCCGTCGAGTTAAAATCACTTATTGATAAGGTGGATTCCACCATCACATGCTTGGCCGATCTAGAACTACCTAATTTAGCTGATTTTATTATACTATTTTGGACTCTCAAACTTCTTGATAATCAAACTAGGCAGGGGTTTGAGGAACGTTGTCTGGGTGGTGAGCCAGAGCATGGGATCCCCAGTACTGCTAAGTTAATCCAGTATTTAAGAGATCAGCATTTAATTGCGGAACTTATGGATTGTCCCCTTCGTAGTAATTCTTCCGACAAACCACCTGATAAAGTCAAACCTAATACTAAAGATACGGCCAAACGAGCTCTTGCTGTTACTCAGGGTGATGTTGAGGCAGTTAATGAATGCCCTTCATGTGCTCAACCACATTGTTTAGAAAAATGCTCGAAATTGTTAAACGCAAGTCTATCAGAGCGTGAGTCCATGATTCGCGGTATGAAACGGTGTTTCATATGTCTTAAACCGCACATGGCTAACACTTGCCGTTCAAAGGTACGCTGTGGTACATGTGGTGGTCGGCATAATGTATTGTTGCATAGAACCGATTATGGACAGGGTTCAGGGACATCAAGACCTAACCCAAGGAATATTGATAATAGGGCCTCTAATCCGCAGCCCCCTAATTCTGGTTCTTTAAACCTACCTGTCACTCTGGCTAACTCTTCCCGCGCCCTTAGTAAGGGTTCCCAAAGATCTGTTGCACTTTTGGGAACAGCTAAAGTTCGAATTTTGGGGAAGAATAATCAGTGGCACTCAGCACGTTTAATTCTCGATCCTGGTAGTTCTGTGAACTTTATAACGAATCGCCTTGCGTCTAGGCTAGGTCTTCCTAGATCTAATTGCTCTTATAATATTTCCGGAGTGGGTGAGACTCCCCCACTTCATGCTTATGGGTTGATTAACACTCAGTTGACTCCACATTTTGATGCAAATAATCCTGCCTTGTCGCTGGAATTTACTGTGATCGGTAAAATAACCTCCGATCTTCCCACTATGGAAGTTTCCCCAACGCTTCCACCTCATTTATCGTCCCTTGTACTGGCTGATCCCGAGTTTTCTAAACCTGCAGCGATTGATGTCTTGCTGGGTGTGCAAACATATTTTGATATTTTGCCTTCGGAATCTGCTGTCATTAAAGGACAACCTTCAGCGGTTTATACCGCTTTAGGGTGGGTTTTGATGGGTTCTGTACCCGCAGTTTCCCCCACTTCTATTGCGCCCGCGTTATTATCAGTGGGATGCGACTCATTAGAATCGGTAGTAAAATCATTTTGGGAAAGAGAAGAAGTTATTCTTCCAGTACCGCCCTCTCCTGAGGATACCTATTGCTACCAGCATTACTCTGATACTGTAACTAGAGATGCTTCGGGTAGATATACAGTACGTCTTCCATTTAAAAATGGGGAACGTCCGAATTTAGGTTCTACCCGCCAGTTAGCTTTCAACCGTTTCAAACGTTTGGAAATTAAATTTTCTCGAGATCAGAGTTATTTTAGATTGTATAAGGAAAATATCGATGATTATATCAGTCAAGGTCACTTGGTATTAGCTTCTGAACCGGCATCGTATGTCATGACGCATCATGGTGTTGTCAAGCACACTTCGTCTGGTTCGAAAATTAGGGTTGTGTTTTCTCCCGCGGAAAAGGATCATTTGGGGCAAAGTTTGAATTCCGCATTACTGTCTGGCCCTAAGCTACAGAGTGATATTGGACAAGTAATTTCATTGTTCCGCACTCATAAATATGCATTGGTATGCGATATAAGGAATATGTATCGAATGATAAACATGCATTCAGATGATCGTATCTATCAACACATATTTTGGAGGCCATCTCCAGATGCTCCAGTTTTAGAGTATGAGCACACTACTGTACCTTTCGGAATTTCCAGCAGTCCCTTTTTAGCCCAAAATACGATTCGTCAACTTATACTAGATGAAGGCCATAAATGGCCGAACGCTGCCGTTGCCTTGACTGAATCGATTTTCATGGATGATTGTCTTACTGGTTCTCATTCTATTAATGAGACTACCCGGTTAAGAGACGATTTAATTTCATTATTAAGTGCAGGTGGATTTATTCTTGGAAAGTGGGCCAGTAATTGTACCGACATTATTGATAGTGTATCTCCAGACCTCTGCGAGTTTCCCGCGCCAACCCCCTTACCTGATGTAAAAGTTTTAGGTTTATGGTGGGATACTGCCAACGACACTTTTCGGTATAAAATTAATGTAGCTTCTCAACCCGCCACTAAGCGTGGCATTTTATCTCGAGTCGCGCGCACATATGATTATAATGGATATTTAGCGCCCGTCATATTTAAGATGAAGATTTTGTTCCAAAGACTATGGGTTGAGGGTACAGGTTGGGATGATCCCCTCCCTTCAGATTTAGAAGCAGAATGGCTGCAGATGCTTAAAGAACTTCCACTGTTGGAAAAAATTTCGATCCCTCGTTGGGTGTTGGAGGATAACTTGATTCGGGTTCAGTTAGTTGGGTTTTCCGACGCTAGTTCCGTTGGTATGGCTGCTGTCATTTATCTGAGAGTGGAGACGGAAGTAGGTACTTCAATGCACCTACTGAAGTCGAAAACCCGGGTGGCTCCTCTTAAAACGTGGACCATACCCAGGCTCGAACTTGGTGCAGCATGCCTTCTTGCAAGTTTAATAAAACGTTCGTTACCATTATCATCCTCCTTGTCGATTTCCAAAGTGCTCTGTTTGACAGATTCGATGACGGTATTAAAGTGGATTGCTACTGCTCCGTATAAGTTGAAGACATTTGTGTCAAACCGCGTAGTCCGCATCACAGAATACTGTCCAAATGCCCAGTGGCTTCATGTTAGGAGCGAGCATAACCCGGCTGACATTGCAAGCCGTGGCCTCATGCCTTCCGGGTTAGAATGTAATTCCCTCTGGTGGTCTGGCCCAGAATACCTTAACAATCCTGTGTGTGAGTGGCCCTCTGATCCACCTCTTACGGTCGATAGCAGCATTTTAGAATTTAAGACCAATTTTAAGTCAGTTGCCCTCGTAAGTGTCCATGTGGATAATAAAATGTTTGTAGATTTTGTGGAGCGCTTTTCATCGCTTTTCAAATGTTTGAGGGCCTTTGTCAGGATTGTTAGATTCCCTTATAATCTGCTATTGAAAAAACATAAGATTCCTGTCTCTCACTGGTTGACTGGCCCTATTATGGTTCGTGAATACCGTGAAGCACTTGACTTTCTGATTGAAAGAGTGCAACAATATTATTTCAGTGACCAGTTTTCTAAAATTAATAAGGGTTCGAGTCCAAGTAGAAAGTTTTTAGCGCTTTCCCCATTCATTTGTCCCCTAGGATTTCTTAGGGTGGGGGGTAGATTAAGCCGTTCTGCTCTCCCATACCAGTCGAAACATCCGGTGCTTCTCCCTCGAGAAAGCCATTTATCTTCCTTGTTGTGTGATTACTATCACCAATTTTCTGGACACGGAGGGCCGCGATTAGTACAATCCCTCATATTAAGGAAGTATTGGATACCGTCTGTTAAGAGTTTAATTCGGAGGAGGATGTTTTACTGTGGGATATGTTATAAGTTTCAAGCTAAACCATCACAGCCTAGAATGGCTGATCTCCCCCCTGCTCGGGTAACTCCTAGCCGATGCTTCAGTCATGTTGGGATTGATATTGGCGGTCCCTTCTTAATAAGACAGGGTGGAGTGAAAAGTAGGAAATATGAAAAGGGATATTTCGCACTTTTTGTTTGCCTTAGCACCAAGGCGATTCACTTGGAGGCATTAACTTCATTGTCCACCGAAGCCTGTTTGGCATGTCTGGACAGATTTATAGCTAGAAGAGGACTGCCCTCTCACATATACTCGGACCAGGGTCGAAATTTTCGTGGAGCTGCTCGAGAAATTTCTGAAATTTCTGCCTTTCTCAAAGATGCAACTCCAGATATTACCGACAGGTTAGCCTTGAGGGAAATTCAGTGGGTTTTCAATCCACCCTATGCGCCAAACTTTGGAGGCCTTTGGGAATCCGGAGTTAAATCCGCCAAAATGCATCTCAAAAGGATAGTGGGTGACCGGATTCTCAGTTTAGAAGAATTTATTACAGTTCTCACTAAAATTGAAAGCTATTTGAATTCCCGTCCTCTGTTCTCACTGTCCAGCTCGCCTCTTGACGATTTTGATTATCTGACCCCAGGTCATTTTTTGATTGGTGCCCCCTTATTGCAACGTCCAGAAGCAGTGGTTCTGGATGTCCCTTCTAATAGACTGTCTAGGTGGCAGTTAGTCAGCCAAATATCCCAATCTTTCTGGAAAAGATGGAGTGCCGAATATTTGCACACCCAGATGCAAAGACCCAAGTGGTACAATCAACCCCCTGTTTTAAAAGTAGGCGATCTCGTCTTGTATCACAAGCAGGGTGTCCCAACATCACAGTGGCCCTTGGGTCGTGTCTCTGAGATTCTGCCGGGGGCGGATGGAGCGGTGCGCGTGGTACGTATCCTCACCCCTTCGGGGGGCACTCAGATGCGGCCCGTTAGCAAGGTGGTCGCACTCCCGTCCCAGTAATGTTTTCCAACCACTCCTATTTTCTGTTTATTTTTTTTATTTTTTATTTTTTTTTTTTTTTCCTTCTCCACCATTGTATGGATTGTATAAATGTTCACATTCCTCTGATTTAATCCGATTCCTGCCAAGATGTGGATTTTTTTTTCTCTTGGGGATTTTATTGAATTTTTCCAAAATTAGTACTTATTTTGGGGTGGGGGGTATGTTGAAAGCCGTTTAAATAGGTAGAACTCGACTGTGCCCTTCTTCTGCACCTGTAGTTTCCGAGTTGTTTGTAAACTGTCCACCCCCCGTCTCGTCCATACCTTCAGCTTCTCCCCGCTCCTACGGAGCAGTCTATCCTCGTTTGCCATCCAGTTGACACCTTTCATTTTTGCCACCAACTAAACCCGCCCACGTTGCGTTACATACCTTTTTAAGTCGGAAGCCCTGACCGGTGCGTTTCGCGATACCTGTACCGCCCCCACGTCGCCGCCTCCAGGTTATTCCTCGACGCCGCAGCTCTCCCGGCCGGGATCTACGTTCGGTGACTTCCACAAGGCGAGTACCTACCTTGGAATAGGGGTAAGTTCCATTTTCCCTTCCTTTACCTCTATTTCGTACATTTCTTGGTTTACTCAGCTTTGTTTCCTCAGGTTGTCATTAGGGGTGGCACGTTGAGTATATTGATATTTTCCGTATCATTTTGTATAAAGACTCGAATTTTCCAAGACATACTTTCCCGGGGTTTCCTTTGAGTATACAGTCCACTAACAGATTTAAATCGAAGCGAAAAAGGGTCTACCACCCCGAACTATTCTCTACACTGAGTATTACCACATCTGGCGAGTCGCACAACGTGGATACCATTCAACTTCCTACTCTGAATTAACAACATGTTATTAAGTAACCATGCAACACTCAACATTCTCGATAGGTAGTTGCGTTACTCAATTCAAACGAGAAAACGTACGAGCAGGCGGTGTAGCCCTGTACGAAAAGAAGGAGTGTATGCTATTTTCTACTCCACACATCTTGATGAAATTTGACAAGAAGCTGACCAAATTGGACAGGGCTACGGCTACGAGCGAGCACTGTGGAGACATTTGTGCCGTCGAGAGTACGATCAACGGACAACGCACGTTGATCGTCACAGTTTACGTGTCACCAAACAGCCCTATGGAAGATATTGAATGCTTCTTCTTAACGAATTTGTTAATGTACACTCCGAAAGCGTCCGAAATGTTTGAGCAGATCCGAAAGAAAGGCTACGGACAAATCCCAATAATTCTCTCAGGGGATATCAACTTGGACCTCAAGAAACCCGAGAGTCGTCAATTCGTTAATTTCATGCGACATACATTCGAACTGCAGCTCAAGACTGATCCATCGCTCTCAACCACGCGCGGTGGATCGTGCATCGACGCTGTGTTCACTCGGCACGTGGATAAAATTGACACGGCCAATTATGTTAGTTACTTTAGTTATCATAAGCCTCTGTTGTCTATTACTTCGTCACATTAAGGAAATAAAAAAACTAATAAATTTTCCACACATTTTTTAATATTTTTCATACAGACGAAGAAAAGGGATAAGGAAAAGGGGAAACGGGACGCAAAAACATTATTCATGAATTGCGATGTTAGCCAAAGGCTCAAAGTAGGGGCGAGGCGCGGAGCGCCAAGTTTTTTTCTTCTGTTTTACAAAACAATAATTATCATAATTGATCATTGATAGTGCCATTTAATTGTCTTGATTCACCAGATGATGCTACTTCCAGTGTTATTATACAAATTTATGGTGATTTCAGACAATTTTTCAGGTTTCTGATTCATAAAAAATGAATTTTGAGAGCTGAAATTTCGTTATAAAACTCAATTCTTCACTCTGATCGAAATCAACTTCTATGCGGTCGAAAAAAATATGGAAAACGATACCTGCCTCACAAGCTCACGTTCACTAAAACCTTTAAAAAAAAGATGCAAAGTCCTTGTCACATGGGTTTATTATTCTATTGGGCATACCTACCGAAATATTGGTTATTCATTTATTGTTTCATTCATGTGCAATATTATTGAAGTAGCTATTTTTAATGGTTTCCACCCATTTTGGCCCACAAAAACACTAACTGGACTTCATTTTTTTTTTTTTTTCACAAAACAATTTTCATGATTGATCACTGATAGTGCCATTTAATTGTATTGATTCACCAGTTGATGCTACTTCTAGTGTTATTATACAAATTTATTGTGATTTCAGACAGTTTCCCAGGTTTCTGATTCATATGAAATGAATTTTGTGAGCTGAACTTTCGTTATAAAATTCAATTCTTCGCTCTTTGGTCGAAATCGACTTCATATCCGGTCTTCTCGCCCTAAAAAAATATGGAAAACGATACCTCACAAGCTCATGTTCACTAAAAAAAATTTTTAAACACGAAAAGCCCCGATTTCCCCCCATAACACCCCTGGTTGTACACAACTAGGACCCAAATGTGTTCCCAAACGGGGACCCAAACTGTGTCCGGAAAAACGTCGATTTTATACCAAAATTTAACGTAATATAAAGGCCGAAATTTCGTTAGAACCTCAATTTTCCACTCTTTGGTCAAAATCGACTTCATATTCGGTCTTCTCGCCCTAAAAAAACCATGGAAAACGATACCTCACAAGCTCATGTTACTAAAACACCAAGAAACCCTATTTTTGCACACATTCCCCCCCTCCCCCCCCCCCCCCCCACCATAACAACCCTGGGTATATTAAGATCGGGCTGCAAAGTTTCGGGACACAACTTGGGCCCAAATGAAGCATGTGTGACAAATAACGAATGTTTTAGACTGAAAATAAAGTAAATACGGACATTGCATGTTTTGAGTCTACGCACCCTGAAACGTATAAGAAAAAATGTGGAGGGGGTGATATAAAAAAATTTTTGCTGAGCGATTACATAGGTGTATTACGCACAGAATAATAAACCAAAGTGGAACCGTGATTGAGACTTTCCTTTGCGGATTCTAATAAAGAGCTCGGAAACCCACTGAGATTTTTTATTCGGCCACCTTTTCAAAACGATTTGCAACGTAAATTAACCCGACCGCTAATGAAGTTTCCGGCGTGTTTGTTTTAGATGGGCGGACGGGATCGGGGTATTTGCGGTTGAAGCGTCTATCGCGAAAATGAAACCCGCTCGGCAGAGACGTCGATTGATCTGTTATCGGTTTTAGTTTCCCTCGAGATAGAAGGAAATTCTCATTAAACCGAACCCTTGTCGCTCGCGGGATTTTAGAATGAAATAAAGGTTTCGCCTTGATATAAATTAAGACGGCGTAATAATTAAGTAGCCGTGGAATTGATTATTCATAAAGCGGGAGTGGCTGCTTCATAGAGTTCGGTTTTATGGCCGGCCCATGTGATGGAGAGAGAACTTCTTCCAAGTCTACCAAGGTGACTCTTTTGGGACCGGAAAAATGACTGCCACGTGTGCAATCAATTACGTCTGTCATTGAGGAAATTTAAATACAGGTAGGCGTTTTGATCCACTCGTAATGAAGCTGTGGGGGAGGCTGCTAACTATTGAGTAATACGACGGGCAGGCGATTGAAAATGTCCAGTCCATTCAAATTATATCATCAATCCAGTGAATAATTTTTTTTTCTCCAAAGTCATCTTTCTTATCCTCAAATAACACACAGAATAGTGGTGAACCTAGTTATCGTGGGCGGGTGTGTGGTGCTCACGACATGGCGGGTGAGAGTTGGATGAAAGATAAAGGCAGAGGTTGGATGAAGGCGGCTGAGGATGGTTGAGGTAGGATGTGCTCCTTAGGAGTGTTTTCACTAACGCACGAAACGAACGTGTTCACCACAGCAGGCGTTAGTTGAAGGGAAGGTTAGCTCCCCGCGGTTTTCACCACAGCAGGCGCTAGAGGTACTGGCTCCCCGGGTTTTCACCACAGCAGGCGCCTGGGATGTGGGTGCTAGTACCCCGTGGTTTTCACCACAGCAGGTACCGGAGAAGAAGATGGTGTCCCGCGGTTTTCACCACAGCAGACACCGGGAAGATGGAAGCTAACACCCCGCGGTTTTCACCACAGCAGGTGTTAGGGGCGAAGGAGGAGTCCCGCGGTTTTCACCTCAGCAGACGCCTGGAAGGTGGAATCTGCGGCCCCCCGCGGTTTTAACCTCAGCAGACGCCTGGAAGGTGGAAGCTGGCACCCCATGGTTTTCACCACAGCAGGTGTCAGTGGAAAAGGAGATATCCCGCGGTTTTCACCGCAGGAGGTACACGGAAGGCGAGAGAGTGAGAGGGGGGCGAGAGGGAAGTCGTAAGTCGGTCGGTCGGATCGTCGAATGAAGAGCTGGGCCAGAAGGGCTGTTTATGTAGGGACTTTTCCACCCGTCGCCCGTCCACAATCGGCCGTTATGGCGATGGCGGTTGGGAAAAACCCCTTCGGCTACTTTCCCCTTGGCGTTGCCCCGCTCAACGTTCCCGTCGTTTATTTGGTTAAATCTTATAACAATACTATAGGACTGATTACTGTGAGTGGAATCACGACACTAGTACTAACACAGTAACAGCAAACACACAATAATACTGCTAATCATCAAATGTTTGATTAATAGCTTCCTACCTAAACCTAATTTTGATTACTCAACTGTTAACCCAATAATAAATAAAATTATTACTGGTGAAGGACGATCGATGGATCCTACTTTGCTTCACGCAGCACATGAATTACGAACTCCTACTATAAACTTTTAAAATCATGACTATTATGTCTGTAACTGACAATAAAGTTTCGCTTTTTTTCGAAAAAACTAGTAAATTTGCAACTAATACTTTCAGTAGAAGAAATAGTGAACACTAAGCACTACTGTGTAGGTACTACAAAGACTACTTTTGCTAGAAGCTGAAATTATTCCAAGATCCAAGTTCATCACTACGAAAATTCACTCATAAGGTCATGCAACAAGATACCTCAGTTGATAAAGTAGACAAAAAATAATAACTCTAAATAAATAAACAATAGACTCTACTTCGGATAAAGTGAAAAAAATTACTAGTACCGTGGTCGAATAAAACGTTGAATACCCCTAACAACTTCGGCTTTAGAAAAAGAGACATTTCCACATTAGATGCTTCAAAACGATCATGAAATTCAATTATAGCAATCAATTCGGAGCCTTAGGCATACAGTTATATGTGTATTGTAATTTTGCTCATTATATTACATGTTTTAAAGCGTCACGTCATGTATGTCTCCCGTTGTGTGAAATCATTATCGTAGGGTAACTTCCAAGAAGGATGTTCTAATAAGCCACACGTAGTATTATCATAATAAATATTATTTATGGTAATTTGATAGTGTAGTGATTGGGAGTCGGATAGACGAGTCGATCGATTACGAGAGAATGGTTGGTTTATTGGTGGCACCCTGGCTCTTTTATAGTCCCCTTGACAAGGTCAGAGGGGGGTCGGGGGGTCCCCACTCTGAGTAACAGCATGTTCAGACACAATTTGAGTTGTGGAGGAGCAGCCGATCACAACACTGCTCCCCCCAGAATTTAAGTAATTTTCAATTTTAATTAAATTTTGTTGATGTCGCTGTGGCTGTGGCCGGGCGTGGGAGGTGCGTGTGTTGGGTCCGTGTGGGCTGTCCGGGTGGCTGCTGTGGTCATTGTCGTGGGGTGGCGGTGGTTCGAGGCCGATTAGTGGCGTGGGTGCCGGTGCGGGCGCGAGGTATCCCGCCGGTGCCGTATGTTGCTCGTGCGGTAGCTCGGGCGCTGTTTGGCGTTGGCGTGCGAGGCTTGGACTTCCTGCGGGGTTGGAGCGAGCCGTGGGCGGTGCGGCGGCGAATTGATGGATCGTGAGTGGCGTACGGTAGATCGTTCGTGGTAGCGTTTTGTGCTGTTGAAATCTGCGTGTCGGCAGTCCACGTGAGCGTGCTCTCGTGATTCTGTTGTGCTTGCGGTGAGTTGAAGACGGAGAATCGTAGCGGCTCGTGGAGTGGTTCGATGCTGCAAATTAGTGAGGCCACGGAACGTGCGTTGGTTGAGATCAATTTGCGCGGTGAGTCGGTAGTCCACGTGAGCGTGCGGTCGTGATTCGATTGTGCTTGCGGCGAGTTGAAGACGTAGAATCGTAGCGGCTCGTGGTGTGGCTCTATGCTGCAGTGATCTGGACCATGCAGGTTCGGAAGGTTTAATGACCCCCGCCGCTAGTAATTCGCCGAAATCCAGTAGTTTTCGGCGAAGTTTTGCATGGCACGGGGGTCCCTTCGTAACGATCTCGTGTGCGTGGTTCGGCGCGTCGCGTGTATTGTTGGAAGGTTCGTAGCCGTCGAAAAGGGCTGGAAACCGGGGCTCATTCGCTGTCGTTCTCGTCGGTGATCGCCGGTGTCGTCTACTGTGAATCACTGTTGTTTCTTCGGCGACGGTAGCCGCTTGAAGAGTTGGTGCGAATGGGAGAAGGCGATCAGCGTGTTTGGCGAGCCGGGTGATGTCTTGTTCTTCGTGGGCCGCAATGTGAAGTCGAAAATTCTCGTGGAGGGCTCGAAGAAAGACTTGTCGGACGAGTGGTGCGGGTGTGTCGGCCGGAAGTGCTCGGGTGAGTCGGCGAGCGAGGATCGACGGTAGTTCGTCGTCGGATGTCGGCTGTAGGAGGGCGGTGAGCCGTGAACCATCTGAAGGTGCGTGTGTCGCGAGAAGGCGTGTTTTGAGCGTCTGGTAGCTACTGGTGTTCGAGGGGCTGATGTCGGCGCAGAGGTCCGCTTGTCGAGGTTCGAGAGCGAGGAAGGCTCGGGTGAATTTCGCATGTGGCGTCGTGAGGCCTTCGTGTGCGAGGGTGATCTCGAGTTGGGCGAACCAGACGTGCGGAAATGCGGGGTCAAACGGCTGGAGCTTGAGAAGTGAAGGAGCGCTCGCTTCGGGTGTCTTGCGGTTTTTGCTCGGTCATCTTCGTTTTCTTCGTAGGTGCCAGTCCGTTGAGGTGTCAGCAGGAAGTGTGCTCGGCGCCGGCGTCCGTTTCCTTATATAAGGATCGGTGATGGGGGGCGAAGTAGCGGGAAGCGCTGCGATAGCCGTCGAGGCGGGCGTCGGAGTGGGGCGCCGCTGTGGCGTCGGTGGGGGCCGCGCGTGGTGGGGCTCGTTGAAGCGGAGGCGGGGCTGCGACGCTATCAAACGGCAGGCGCTGGCGGTGGAGCTCTCACGTCGGGGTCACCAGTGTAGTGATTGGGAGTCGGATAGACGAGTCGATCGATTACGAGAGTATGGTTGGTTTATTGGTGGCACCCTGGCTCTTTTATAGTCCCCTTGACAAGGTCAGAGGGGGGTCGGGGGGTCCCCACTCTGAGTAACAGCATGTTCAGACACAATTTGAGTTGTGGAGGAGCAGCCGATCACAACAGATAGTATGTTTGAAAAGGGTTGTACAATGTGTTACTGGAATTATACGACTTTATCGAGATCGTATGCACTCATGCGAGTTGTGGTGTTTGGATAAATCCGGGAGGTGTGGCGTGGTTAACATAATATTTCTATCAGAATTAAACCTCTGAGTCGTCTAGATCCCGGTGACGGGTTCAACCCGATAATTGTACGCTCGAAAGCCCAGGCTCACTTTATAATATTTAGATAATGAAATATAAACAAATGGAGGTAATTGGCTGCAAACCACCAATTAGGAAAGAGTACCTACCTGCCTCGGAAATATCCTGACGCGCCATTTGTGTATTCTCTTGTCTCATTCATTTCCTTTGTTTCTTTTTTTAGGGACACGCCTCAGAAGCTAGGCTCCTGGATGAGTGGTGCCCTATTGAGTTCGATCCAGCGGGGACAATCTAAAGCACAGAAATAAAATAAATCATAGATCCATTTTAGATGTCGATAATATGTTAAAGGTTGAGAGAATGGGTTAGGTGGGAAGACGATAGTAGTTATTTATCATAAATGGATGGCAATCGAGTGAATTAGAGCCGCGCAGTCGAGGAGCTCCTTGTAAACCTAGGACTGAAGCGGTTGGAAGAAGTCACCGTCTCAAGTATCTGGCAATATGGTCTGACCAGTAGTTTACCTGTTCCAAGTTATTGGATACTAGCCTGACCGCTCGCTTCGCTCGCTATCCGAGATTCGCTGTATCGTGGAACCAACAAACGACGGAAAAATCCCATAGCCTACCGGGTATTTGTGCCCAATTTTATCAAAATCCTTCAAGCCATTCAGGAGTTGACCATGGTCGACCATATTTCCGCTATGGTCAGGGAATTAAAAATGCGCCTACGTTCAACTTGGGAGGCTACCGGATATTGGTGCCAAAATTGGTCGATATCCGTTGAGCAATTCGGGATTCGACCATGGAGGGGCCCATGGATGCGCTATGGTCGACCGCAGGGGTAGTCCGAAGGGTCGATCGTAGATAGAATTTCACGTAGATTACGAATACGCGATAAAAAATAGGGGTTACCATTTCAATTAACGAAGTTGACCATGGTCGACCATAGTTCCGCTATGGTGAGGGAATTAAAAATGCGCCTACGTTCAACTTGGGAGGCTACCGGATATTGGTGCCAAATTTGGTCGATATCCGTTGAGCAATTCGGGATTCGACCATGGAGGGGCCCATGGATGCGCTATGGTCGACCGCGGGGGTAGTCCGAAGGGTCGATCGTAGATAGAATTTCACGTAGATTACGAATACGCGATAAAAAATAGGGGTTACCATTTCAATTAACGAAGTTGACCATGGTCGACCATAGTTCCGCTATGGTCAGGGAATTAAAAATGCGACGTTGCACAGCTTGGGAGCCTACCGGATATTCGTGCCAAATTTGGTCGATATCCGTTGAGCAATTCGGGATTCGACCATGGAGGGGCCCATGGATGCGCTATGGTCGACCGCGGGGGTAGTCCTAAGGGTCGATCGTAGATAGAATTTCACGTAGATGACGAATACGCGATAAAAAATAGGGGTTACCATTTCAATAACGAAGTTGACCATGGTCGACCATAGTTCCGCTATGGTGAGGGAATTAAAAATGCGACGTTGCACAACTTGGGAGCCTACCGGATATTCGTGCCAAATTTGGTCGATATCCGTCGAGCCGTTTGGCCGTGCATAGAAAGACAGACACACAGACAGACAGACAGACAGAGATCCGTTTTTATAATATAGTAGGGATTGCCATAGGTACAGGTTGGAAAAGTTAGGGTAGACCGTAGCTGTCAGGTTGCAGGGCAAAATGGAGTGTAGAATTCCTCATCATGGCAAGGAGGGGGCCATAAGGGCAGTGGGGACTGACAGTTTCTTCAAGTGTTTTTTGATTGTCAGCATCGAACGAGTGGTCAAATATATTTGAGTGCGTAATAACTACCAAAACTGCGGGGTGACTGGTGCAGTTTTTAAGGTTTTTCAAGTTTTTCGACCTTACTGATCATAATTATCTTCTTCTTCTTATGACACCTTCTCCAGGCGGAGGTTGGCGATCTTGACAGCTATCTATGATCTTGACATAGAGGCCCGGAATAGCTCGACAGTAGAACAATCAAACCACTGCCTGAAATCTCAAAGCCAAGAGGTTTTGCTTTGTCCAGCTGATCTTCATCCTTGAATTTTCCCTTGAATTCGTAATTCTCTTCCTCAGTGTTCACCCTTCCACCAACCCTTTCAGAATTATCGCTCGGGTCGTATTCTTTTCAAAAACTACGTCTACCAACGAGTTTTTCTACTTTGGCAATATTTTGGTTTATTATTTTCAATAATGAACCTTTGGAATCGAGGATGAAAAAAAGAAAAAAAATTTTAAACCCCCCTCAAAATTTGATGGTTTCCGTTTCAAGGTATGTAGAATCCGAAAATGCAATAAAAAAATTCTGTCCGTCCGCCGTATGCAGTACTGATCATTTTTCTTAGTTACCATAAACCAAAATTGACGAAATTCGGTTTATATGCCCCATTTGGGGGTCTAGTTGGTCCTCGAAGCTAGGCGTTAATGTCAGTCACCCCTAAGGGGTGAAAAACAATGGTTGAAGTCTCCAGGACGCCGTTTTTTCGAATTTCTTTATGGTTTTAAATAGTTCTCGAACTTGGGAGTTTTTTAAGACAACCCGGAGCATTCATTGTACGTCCAGCAGTTCGTTCACAGTAATGCCCAGAAGTTTGCACCAACAGGCATTTTCAACAGCAGGGTGAATGAAATTGTATATATTCAGCCCAAATATGATCACTAGGGACGCGCTAGCAATCGGGAATCGGAAGGGAGCACATGATTATAATCACGGAGTATGATGTCGAGTTGGTTGTTCTGTGATATTATTTAATTTTTGAGTTTTTTGATAGATAGTGAAACTTGAACAAACTTTGATGTATTATTGATGGGTAAATTATTACTTCATGGTAAATTATTTCCCAACAGTTCATTATACCATCTACGAAGAAGGGGCTGGAGTTTGTTGGTAGGTACTTTTGAAACTTTTTTCACTCCACATCAACAATTTCCCTTCAGAACTTCATTATTTGCGTTTCTTTTTGCCATTTTAGTTACTGTTTGTCATCGGCAGAATTATTTTAGCAACATTTAACTCGTGATTTAGGTATGTACCTAGTAACGAGTCCGGGGTTTGGTGCTAACCTACGGAGGGTCTGCGATCTACATAATATGTATTTATAGAATAGTGCATATTATATTATATAGACGGGTTATCTATACGGAGAGCTGTGATCTGTAGCAGAAGGGTACTCTGTACAAAATAATAAACCGTTTTGCAGGGATTTGCAGCGTTTTTGGTTTATTATGTTCAATGAAAAAAATTTAAACACCCGCCCCCTCAAAATTTTATGGTTTCCGTTAGAAGGTATGTAGAATCCGAAAATCGAATAAAAAATGGCTGTCTGTCCGCCGTACGCCGTAATTCGCCCTGTTATTAGTTTTTAGGTTGAGTATTAGTGGAGTAATTAATGGCCAAACTTGTAATAGTCTCATTAGTTAGGTACACTGACTTTTCCAGGACATATCCTATATAAAACTCTTCTAACCACTGCCAACCCGCCCAATTGAAACTGTAACTGTCATGAGAGCACTGATCTGAGGGTAGGAGTTGTCCGACGACTACCAGCTTGATACTGTTTAGGCCAGATAACTGAGCCGTTGGACATTTTTGTCGCTCCCTCGAGAGATATTTTCATAAATACTCGTCGACCTGCTCACTTCTCGAGTAGGTATCTTCATACCGTTTTGCCATCAACTTCCGGACAAAAACTCGAAAGTAGTTCCCAACTTCAGTGGCCTCCCTTCCCCTTGTAAGGACCCCAAGTTCCCCCTTTTGTTTGCTGTCACGGAGGAAAACCTTACATTAAAATGGTTCCCCCAACACCCAAAACACCTTGGGTGGCTGCAATCTGCGCTCCCTTGTTACCCGCCCTCCACCCAAACGATCTCATAGCGGAAAGATAAAATATTCCCTCTACCCTCACTTGTTCAATGGTCGTTCTCGAGAAATAATTAAACAAGTGAAATCATCAGACGTGGAGGAACAAACACTTATTGCTACTATTTTAAAAGAAGGGGGAAAGAAGAAGGGAAGGTCATTCATTTGTGAGGAGGAAACTTTTAACAAGGCACAGAACATCCATAAAAAGCAGCTATAAGAATAATGAGGAGTCAAGTTGGAGAAAGTTGCTAAACTGAGTTGAAGAAATCAAGAACATTTCTTCGAATCTCATTTTCATTCTAAAATCGATCCCAAATAATATAAAATACGTACCTTTAATAATTGTTTTAATATATTTTTAATAATATTATCTTTAGGACTGGTGAGATGGAGGGGGTTATCAGTAGTTCCTACCTGGATGCTCGGAATCAGTTGGGACGGTCTGAATGAGATCTGCCAAGCAATGCCTTGTGAACCACGCAGCACTAGGTGTGTGTATACTAGGGATGTAAAAGGTGCTAATACCAACCTGCGCTGCACGCGGGTTATCAGACAGGACTTGACAAAACCATTCTATATTTATTGAAATAATTACACAACGTTATCTTCCTATCTCTGTTTCAAAGGAAAACAACCCTTAACTGCTGGCGTGCTGGGAGGCATATCAATAAATGGGCATCATCTCAATGTTTTTAATTTCTCCAAGTCAAAGACTACAATTACCTGAGGTGCTACGGTACATTTTATAGAGGGTCGATTGGATTATTCGGTTGTAAAAAACGCTGCAAATCCCTGCACAACGGTTTATTATTTTGTATAGAATACCCTTCTGTTACAGATCACAGCTCTGTGTATAGATAACCCGTCTATATAATATGATATGCACTATTCTATACATATTATGTAGATCGCAGACCCTCCGTAGGTTAGTACCTAACCTCGTACTCGTTACTAGGTACCTACCTAAATCACGAGTTAAATGTTCCTAAAATAATTCTGCCGATGACAAACAGTACCTAACAAAAAGAAACACACATAATGAAGTTCTGAAAAGAAATTGTTGATGAGGAGTGAAAAAAGTTGCAAAAGTACCTACCAACAAACTCCAGCCCCTTCTACGTAGATGGTATAATGAACCGTTGTGTAATAATTTACCGTTGAGTAATGATTTACCGTAGTAATAATTTACCCATCAATAATACTACAACGTTTGTTCAAGTTTCACTACCTACCAACAAACTCCAAAAGATTTGGAGTTCATTTTTCAAAATAAATAATATCACAGAACAACCAACTCGACTTCATACTCCGCCAATATAATCAGGTGATCCCTAGCAATGATTTTATCTCCGCCAAATTTCCTATTGTGGGCGCGTCTCTGGTTACGAGATTTGGTTTGAATTGTATACATTTCATTCACACTGGAGTCGAAAATGCCTGTTGGTGCAAACTTCGGGGCCTTACTGTGAACGAACGGCTGGACGTACGACGCTCCGGATGGTCTTAAAAAACTCGCAAGTTCAAGAACTATTTAAAACCGTAAAAATATTCACGTAAAAAAATGGTATAGGCGTTTTGAAAATTTCAACCCCTATTTTGAACCCCTTAGAGATGACTCACAGTAACGTCGAGCTTCGAGGACCAACTAGACCCCGAACGGAACCTATAACCCGAATTTCATCAATTTTGTTTCATGGTAACTAAGAAAAGTGGCCCGTACGGCGTACGGCGTACGGCGGACAGACAGAAATATTTTTATTGCAGTTTTGGATTCTACATACCTTGAAACGTAAACCATCAAATTTTGAGGGGGGGTAAGAACTTTTTTTTTCATGCTCGATTCCAATGGTTCATTATTGAAAATAATAAACCAAAATGAAGCAATATTTACAATCGCCACTGGGGCTATAATATCGTTTGCACCACGCCAAACCCACCAAACTGCAATTTCTGGTGATGTCACTTGAAGGCAGATTTTGAGTTTTTTTTGCTACTCCACTGTATACTAAAAGCAAAGCCAAAAATTTCAAACCCAAACATGTGACTCGATAACGTTCAATTTAGCCTACGTGGAAATATTGTAAGTTTCACTTCGCCACAATCACTGACACGATGGAGCGCGTTTGACTTGGTGATTCTTCACGTTACATACTTTCTTTGCTATTCAATGCCCCCAAAAATTGTACCCAACCTCAGTCTTCAGCTGATCTCAATACTTTGTTTCAACAACCCTTGTTTATAGGTAGATAGGTAGTTTTGCAAATTGAACAAATTTGGTTCGAGTCCGAATCGTAGCCACACGCATAACAAGCTGAAATTTTCAGGGATAGTGTGGGTTGGGCGCCAGATGGCATCAGCAAGTGAAATTTGATCCAGTAAATTTGGGCCAACAGCAAATGTCGCAGTAAAGATTCCCTCAATTGCACTCATCAGAAGATAACGATTTTCCGCCACACGATAATATAATTTTACTTCCTCCAAGAGGAAGCCAGGTATGGATATTCACTCAAATTTTTATTTTCCAAATTTTCCCCCGGAGTAATGGCACCATTTTCACCGGATTTAGTTCCGAAATCTCATTCTGGGCAGAATGAGATCTCTCTCTCCCTGCGTGTGGGTGTTTACATTTGTTTGTTCTCTTCTCTCACATAACTCCAATGGGCGTTACGGCTTCTTCTTGAAAATTTACCACAATATTGTCCAATTGATCACGTGGGCAAATTTTTATGTTGATGAAGTAAAGCAACTTGACGCAATTAAATGTTAAGATTCGAAAAACCTGTTATCAAAATGATGGTTTTTGCTCCTCTCCTCCTCCTGCTACCCCTTTGTGTCTTCCCTCACGACCAGCTAACATCAACATCATGGTGTTGCTTGCCTACCAACACGCAGTTTTACTTATAACCCATACAGAATGTTCATGTGACGAGTAGGATGGCATTCACTTGGTCTCCAAAATTAGGTAGGTACATATTTCCTGGAGGAGAAATGGGTGAACGGAAACGGATTTGAAGAAATCAAGAGAATAAGAGGCTGCAAAAAATGCTTCCTCAACTAGATGAGCCTCCAATGTCCCGTATAAATAACCCTTGTGTCGTGTGCCCTTGTGTCTTGTGCCGTTGTGGAGTGCGAACGGTTGGTAGCACAGTTGGATCCTACAAATTGGAACCTATCGGCATTTATTACCTCGACTTTGTAATTATGAAGGAAATATTACTTAAAATAGGTAAACACGAATAAAATACACTGCCAAGGTGATGGCACAGGAGCTTCCTCGTCACAATCAGAGTGACCCATTATAAAATAGAACAGACTCGGAAGCAAAATAACATAACATTACATTACATTACATAACATTACATTACATTAGATAACGTGAAATATACATATTACATAACATTACATTACATTACATAACATTGCATAACATTACATGAAATATACATATTACATAACATGACGTCCATAATATATTACGTCCATTATACATAATTGCGAAAGTTATGCGTGTTTGAAGAATTTCACGTTAGCGCATGCGCAGGGCGAACCGCTGGCTCTATCATGTTGAAATTTATATGGGACCTCAATGGGCCCTACCCGCTTAATCCCTGAGAATTACATTGAAATTGGGTGAAACCTTTGGTTACTACGGCTGTAACAAGGAAATTGAATTTATTTCACGCCAGCGCATGCGCAGAGCGCACCGAGGGTCCGATCATGCTGAAATTCATACTGGAACTCACTAGGCCTTGTCCAAACAACCCTTGAAAATTTGAGCGAAATTGAATCAAAATTGTGAAAGTTATGCGTGTTTGTTGAATTTAACGTTAGCGCATGCGCAGGGCGTACCGCTGGATCAATCATGTTGAAATTTGTATGGGACCTCAAGGGGCCTCATCCGCACCATCCCTCAAAATTTGAGCTGAGTCAATTCAAAATCGTGGAAGTTATGGCTGTAACAAGGAAATGCGGACAGACTCACAGACTCACAGACCGACAGACACGGAACCAAATTTGTTCAGTAGGCTTTGAAACGCAAAATGCAAGTGGAAATTTTGATTTCTGAAGACAAAAATTTTTTGGCTCACGAAAGTGAACACAAGGCTTCCGCTGCTTCGCAGACTCGGAAGCAATAAAAAAGTAGTATGTACCTATTAGTTGTAGAAGTTAAGGGTTAAGGCTAAATGTAACGCTTTTAGTTGCAAAACCTGCCACCACGTGGCAGCACCAAAATGAAGGAAATTTCCTTGACTCCTCACAGGAGAACGAATCAAGATATTTTGAATCTGAAAACGGATTTGATAAGATATCAATCCATAGTTTGGACGAAATTGGTTTAAAAAATTTGCACAATTTTTTTGCGCACTGTTCAAAAAAATTTTTGATTAAATTGAAACTTTTTCAAAAATGTGGCCTTATACAGCAGTGTGCCCATGCATACAGTGTACAAATCCGTTTTCAGAATTTCGATCGGCCAAAAATTACGATCGTAATCCTTAAGATTGGTGAAACAATAGATTGGAAACAATAGTAGGGCTGACGGGGTGGAGGAGTGCGTGCGCGAGAGGGGGGCAGTTTGGTGAGGTGGTGCCCGCCGCCTCGACCCCTCGGCCGCTTGGACCCCTCGCATGAACATTCTCGGAATCGAGTCTTCCTGATGTTGGTTGGAAAAGAAGTTTTGTCTGTGAGCAGGATTGGGTCATAGCCAAGTCAAATTGGACTTGTGCTTGCTGCCTAATAAATGTGCACGAGCTGGAAATTATTTTAATCGAATTTGGGCATAATACGAGTAATGTGAGTTTGCGACGGACTCTGGCTTGTGCTAAACTTTTGAGAGCCAAGAAACTGCGAAATTTTCGGACCTTTTTCAGCTTTTTCGCTTCTCGAAAACTATTTTCACTATAATTATGCTAGAATAAGGAGCATAAAATTGCGCGTCGATTGGAGTTTAGTACGTCAAAATCGCTTCAGCCATTTAGCTAAAATCGCCAAAAATAAGTCTTTTTTCGATTTTTCCCAAATTTGTCGATACGTCCCTAAAATTTTGATACGTGATTCCTAAAAGCACATATTTTTCAAAATAGGCTCAAATTTCACATTTTTAGACACTTTTTCCCAAAATTGGTATTTTCGGAAACTGGCTTGGTGCGGTATCCTAGAGTGTGATTGTCTCTTAGAAGATGAATAAATCGTTTGGGTTTATTATTCTGTGAATAATACACCTATGCAATCGTTCAGCAAACATTTTTTGGAACACCCCCTCAAAATTTTTTCTTACACGTTTCAAGGTGTCTAGATTCAAAAAATGCAATGTCCGTCCGCCGTGCCACGCATAACTGCCTCAAAATTGGTCCAATTGAGTCGAAATTTGCACCAAATACTCATCTAGGGCAGACATGGTGCCCGCAAGCTTTTCAGCTCGATCGGACCAACGGTTTGGATTTTATGGACAAAAAACTGGCAAAAATGAGGCGTTTTTTAGGAGTTTTGAAGTGAAAACCGTTGAACGGGTAGTAACGCCCATAATTACCGTAAAAATGGTCGAATGTGATTCAAATTTGGAGGGTAGGTGGGGGTTGGTCCAAAGATGGTATCTATATTAGGGATGTTTGTTACCTAAAAGTATCGGAAAAAAACACGGGAAAAACGAATTAATGGCACATTGTTTATAAATGGTGAAAAAATTGTTTGGCATTTTGATATTGATGGAGTACAGTTCTATACGTCCGCAAGAATAATAAACCCATGTGACAAGGACTTTGCAGCGTTTTTTATTTACTTTTGTACATATATTGTGATAACATAAATAGGTATATTATATGCTTTTTGCCGTGAAAAGAATCACAGTTTCACAGACAGACAAAGATTCGAATTTATAATATAATAAGGATAATACGGATAGAGATAGAGATAATAATAACCCCTACACATATCCATGTCACGAGGTATCTGCTTACAGAGTACCTAGATAGTTCCTCTTATGAACTCGCCAAAAAGGTTGCCCAAATTCCAAGAAGCCGACACTTCGATTTGATTTGGATTTGATTTTTTCGAAATCAGGTGACGTTTATGCAACTGTGTTTACATAACTATTATAGTCGATGAATCTGAATGGTATTTACTTTGCCAACAGTACCTATGTACCTACCTGATGTTTTTGATGTGCCAAAACTTCATTGCACTGCTCCAACAAAAATTGGCTTCACAAAAATGGACTTCTACAACAACGCGTGCGTCCATATTTCGTAACTCCGTTACCCAATTTTCATGGAAAATGTTGCGATCATAGTGTTTAGTAGGTTTCATGAGTCTGTTTGGTGCATTACTTATGGTGCGAAACTTCAGTGTTCGATTTGCCGGAACTCTGGACACAATTTATAATAAGTATTATTATATTGTATTATTTATCATGACTGTGTATTTAACATGCTCTAACTTCATAAACCTTGTTATTATATTATAGAAAAATACGAAAAAAAAATTGGATTTCACAACGCGGTTTTGAGAATGGTGGTAGGTATGGGTATTTTAGCTGTATCTCGGAAACTATTGAGTCTACCGAGCCTATTCTAGCATTCTAGCAAATCTAATTCAGTTTCAAAATGTACACTTTTTGTCAAAAACGCGCTCTATCATGGCCAAAATGGGGGGAAAACAAAAAAAGTGCGAAAATTTTGAGGTTTCTCGCATTTTGACCAAAGTTTTGGGGGCCACCGTTGTCAAAAACATGGATTTTGCGTATCAGTCACATCCCCTACAAGAAAAAAACGAAATCTACTACCCCCAACTTAGGCCCCCCTTTTCTCGTAGTCCACAAACGTGAGACAAGGCTTGAGCCAATCCTGTTCACAGACAAAACTTCTTTTCCAACCAACATCAGGAAGACTCGATTTTGATGCCGACCTTGAGTAGGAGAATTCGGAGAACGTTCATACGAGGGGTCGAGGCGGGCACCACCTCACCAAACTGCCCCCCTCTCGCGCACGCACTCCTCCACCCCGTCAGCCCTACTATTGTTTCCAATCTATTGTTTCACCAATCTTAAGGATTACGATCGTAATTTTTGACCAATCTCAATTCTGAAAACGGATTTGTACACTGTATGCATGGGCACACTGCTGTATAAGGCCACATTTTTGAAAAAGTCTCAATTTAATCGAATTTTTTTTTGAACAATGCGCAAAAAAATTGTGCAAATTTTTTAAACCAATTTCGTCCAAACTATGGGTTGATATCTTATCAAATCCGTTTTCAGATTCAAAATATCTTGATTCGTTCTCCTGTGAGGAGTCAAGGAAATTTGCCCCCGATAGTGCTGCCATCTCTTATCTGAGAATCTCACTAACTTGTCGTTACATTTAGCCTTAAATCAGAGGATCATAGGAGGCGAATTGAGGAAAAAACTAACAAGAACACGTACCTATATAATTATAATGCACCTAGTCCAGGAATTATTGTTCCGTGGTGCATTATTTGCATTATTGCACAAATATATCGATTATTATTATTATCTATATAACTAAATTTACAGGTGATTTTCGTGGTGTCTGTCTGTCTGTTTGTCTGTTTGTCTTTCAATCACGCCAAAACGGCTCAATGGATCGAACCCATCTCGCGTATTTAGATGTTTCAGTGACCGGGGAAGGACATACGGAGGTTTACTTCTGCGAGAGGTAACAAAGTCAGATGGACCCACCCCGAGTTCTACCCGTCAGCGACGGGCACAACAGCTAGTTATTATTATTATTATGAATGAAAACCGCAGAAAACCTGGAGAGCAAAAGAGACTGATGGAGGAAGGTGGGTAAACTCGGTAGGTAGGTGGAGGAATCAACCGTTTCTTTACCTGACTTCTCATTGTTTTATGCGCAAAACAAAGGCTGACCGGATTTCTCTGGACTTGCGACGTCATGGAAACCTTCCAATCAAAAGATTTTCTAGTTACGTTTTAAAGGTTCCACGTGGAGCCTTCTGAGACGTTTCACCGTCAGGTTTCCACGAAACTCTTCCCATACCTGCTAGCTGCAGCTCTCCCGCCCAAAACTCAGCTCTGTTCTCACTTCACTTGTTCCACTTGGTATTTGAAACGAAAAAAACCACAGTCATGCAGCATGGCTATAAGAGCGAATTTTCGAAGTTTTCGGCATCTTCCTCCTCCGCCTAAAATTTTCTGAAAATTAATTTTCGGCCAATGTTTTCCCAACTTGATACCATACAAAATTAAAACAGGAGTAGTTTTACGCAAAGTAAAATTTGGGGTGGAAGGAGGGGGAGGGGGAAATCAAAAATGTTTTGAATACCAGAAGAGTAGGTATTGGGTACGTAACAAATTTTTGTTCCATTTTTTGCCTAGTAACACCTCGGTTTGTAGATTTTCCAACGCTGAACACGATGGTGAAGTCAGAATTGCGATATCCCATTCCGTTATCAGATTAGAGCAGACGAACCAGGAAGAACATCTCAAGAAATAACCACATTCCTTCATCTTCAAAGTGCTCCAGTTTGAGAATGGAATGAGATATCGCAATTTTGATTTCACCATCGTGTTCAGCGTACAAAAACCTTTAAAATGAGGTGTCACTTGTCAGACTTTTTCATTTTGGGAATTTATGGGTAATTTCCCCCCCCTAAAACTCCCCAAAACTCCCCCTTAGGGTGACCCGATTCTGCCCATCTTCGAACTTAGCCTGTCGATTGCCAAGACAGATTTTTCCTGCAAATTTGAACTTTTTATCTCAATTCTTTCGAGAGTTATCGTCTGGAATGACACATACATATATAAATATATATATAAATATATAAATATATATAAATATATATAAATATATAAATATATATAAATATATAAATATATAAATATATATATAAATATATATACATATACATATAATTTTTGGTGTCTTTCGGCAGGGAATTCAGGATGGTCTGAAACGGATTTTGGTATAAAAATCTTTCGGAAATTCGAGTTTTAAAAATTTTGGACCGAGAACAATAGCTTCCTTTTCTTCGAAAATTCGCTAAAAACAAGTGGTTTCCTTTCCCTTCACTCAGCTCCACCTCCTACAATTTGCTCTTCCAACAAGCAGGTACCTAGGAAAGCCCAGAGGCAAGTTCATACTCACCCTCAAGGGTCTGAAACGCCAGTTTCCAACAAAATAATAAATACCCAGTTTATACAATAATTGGACGGTTTGTAAACTTTTAATTTTGAGAGTTAACTTTTAAGATTAAATGGCATTAAATGGTAATTTGAAAAAAAGGAGCATAACCTATACGTGTGTTGTGGGCCAAAATTGGTGGAAACCATCAGAAATATCTATTTAAATTATTCCACATGATAGAAACAATAGATGAACAGCCAACATTTCCGTAGGTAAGTCCAGTAAAATAGGTAGGTAATAAAACTATGTGACAAGGGCTTTGCAGGTTTTTTTTTAAATCTAAGCATCTTGAAACGTGAAAGAAAAAATCTTGAGCGGGTGTTAAATGTTTTGCTGAGCGAATACATAGGTGTATTATCCACAGAATAATAAACCAAAATGCGATGTCCGTTTGCCGTACGCCGTCCGCCGTACCATGCATATCTACTTTATTTTCGGTCTAGAAAATTCTTTCTTTCGCATACACGCTCCATTTGGGTCCTAGTTGCGTCCCGAAACTTTGCACCCCGATCGGAATAGGTATACCGAGAGGTGTTACGGGTGAAAATTGGGTGCAAAAATTTCGCTTTTTGGTGTTTTAGAAAATGAGCTTTTGAGGTATCTTTTTCCATCTTTTTTAGGGCGAGAAGACCGAATATGAAATCGATTTTGACCAAAGAATGAGGAATTGAGCCGGTAACGATGATTCAGCTCCCAAAATTCATTTTTTGAGACAAAAACCTGGGAAATTTCTGAAATCACCATCTATAACACTAGAAAAAGTGTCACAGGTGAATCAAGACAATTAAGTGGCACTGTGAATGATCAAAGATAATATGGGCAAAAAAAGGAGCCTAATTCGTGTTTTAGGGGCCAAAATTGGTGGAAACCGTCAGAAATAGCTATTTCACTTACCGCACATGAAGTAAACAATAAATGAACAGCCACCATTTCTGTATTTGTGTCCAGTAAAATAATAGGTCCATGTGATATAGACTTTGCAGCGTTTTTAGGCAGGGGTCATTTGAAAATTTCCTCCATCTCACCTCTTTTCGAGAATTGATCCTTTCAACGTTAGTCATATAATATATCGACAATCACAAGTAAGTAAATCTGAGGAATGAATGGGAAAAACATGCATGCGTGTAATCGGAACAGGGTAGTAACGTGTTGGTTTATGAGGGTGAGCATCGTACCACTTCAAATTCACAAACCATTTCTGTTATTCAGAGGATATTGTGGCAACTCGTCAAGCAATATAGTCTCGCTCCCCTGTTAACTCTCAGGAGTCCCATAAGCCCGAACTCACGTAACAATTATTCTCCGAATGAATTAGTACCTAACTTACAACCAAAACTTCCTGAAAGTATGAAAGAGGGTAGCGAAGGCTCATGGGTGAGTTCTAAACAGAATATTCATCAATTGAGTCGTTAGGAGAAAAAACGCTGCAAATGATTACACAAAGGTTTATTATTTACCTGTATAGACGCCCCTTCTACGTAGATAACTGTTTTCTGTGGTCAATACCCTCGAGCTCCCCCCAGGAAAGCCCTAAATCGAGTACTGGAGCCGGCCCCGGAATTAAAGTTTCCTACAAATGCGCTGGATGCAATAATTCTTTCATTAATTATTTTGTAGTTATTCATGAAGCATAAGGCAAGCAATGAATCGTTGTTTAATGATTTAACTGTATAGATCTTCCCTTCTACGTAGATAGTATAATGATCCGTTGTGCAATAATTTACCTTTGAGTAATAATTTACCGTTGTGCAATAATTTGCCCATCAATAATACTTCAACGGTTGTTCAAGTTGCAAACGTACCTACCAGCGAACTCCAGCCCCTGCTAAGTAGATGGTATAATGAACCGTGGTAATACTTCAACGTCTGTTCAAGTTTCACTACCTACCAACAAACTCCAAAAGAGCCATCATTTTTCAAATGAAATAATATCACAGAACTCCACTTCATAATCCGTGAATATAATCAGGTGCTCCCTAGCAATGATGATCTCGGGCCAATTCCCGATTATCCGAAACCGAATTTCGTAAATTTTGGTTCACGGTAACTAAGAAACGTGCGAAGTACGGCGGACAGACAGAAATTTTTTTATTGCATTTTCGGATTCTACATACCTTGAAACGTAAACCATCAAATTTTGAGGTGCGGGGGGAGGGGGGTGGGTTAAACATTGTTTTCATGCTCGATTCCAAAGGTTCACTATCGAAAATAATAAACCAAAAGCTACCTGTCTGTGAATGGGCAACTTCACAGGTTTCAATTCATTTTTATAAGTAAAATCTCGTCGAGTGCTTTCCGAAAAGGTGCTATATGAGGTGTACCATGGCCGGCTTCAGAGAAGGCTGCGGCAGTAGAGAATTGGCAACGCCGCACTTCAGGCCGGCCACGGCACCACCCACCAATAATCCTAGGTTTGTTCATTTCCGGGCTTCGATAGTTTACCCATTATAGATCTTCTCGCGAAAATTATTTTCAACAATAATATTGTTAACCAGTTTTTTTTTATAACAAAATGCCAGAAAATTGTATTGTGCCAGAGTGCTAAATTAATTACAGAAGTACAAAAGAGTATGTGACTTCGTTTCGTTACCCAAGGATGACTAGAAGAAGTGGGATCGTGCCATTCCCCGTACTAATTGGGAACCAAAATCAAGGTCGTCAGTGGTTTGTATATATCATTTTTTCCGAAAATGATTTAGGTACAGTATATAAGTACCTAGGTACCTTCAATAGGGACAATAGAAAGAATGGACCCTTGCAAAACCTAAAGATACCTACGTACCTACCTACCGTGATGGTATGATAATAGAATATTCTATGAAATTCACCACTGAATAATATGAACATTTTAATCTCGCAAGAGTTCGAGGATAAGTTTTTGAAGGCTCCTAACCAAAAAGACATCGTAACATTTTTTTGTCTCAGAGAGATCGCATTCCAAATTAGAAGACAGCAATACGAGCGGTTAATGTGATTGCGAACCATTATTCCAAGAATGTTCGTGATCAATAATCGAAGAATGCTGCAAATCCTTGTCACGTGGGGTTATTAGGTACCTATTCTATTGGACATCAAAGAAGTTGGCTATTCATTTACTGTTTATTTCATGTTTAATAATAGTGATAAAGCTATTTTTGACAGTTTTTACCAATTTTCGCCCTAAAAACTCGAATTAGGCTTCTATCTTTTACAAATTATCTTAGATCATTGAACTTGTCATTCAACTGTCCTGATTCACCGTTGATACTACCTTCTGTGTTGTTATACAAATTTCTGGTGATTACACCCATTTTCACAGGTTTTTTACCCATAAATATTGAATTTTGATATTTAAAACTTCGTTAAAACCTCAATACTTCACTCAGTAGTCAAAATCAACCTCATATTTGGTCTCCTCACCCTAAAAATCATGGAAAACGATACCTCACAAGCCCAAGTTCACTAAAATCTCAAAAATACCTAATAATTTTGCACCCATTTTTCACCCATAACACCCGTGGATGTTTTCCGATCGGAATGGCGAGTTAGGGGACACAACTAGGGTCAAGATGGAGCCTGTGTGCAAAAGAACGGTTTTCTTAGACCGAAAATTAAGGTAGATATCGATGACACGGGGGATGGACATTGCATTTTTGGAACGTACAAACCTAGAAACGTAAAAGAAAAAATTTTGAGGGGGTGTTCCAAAAACATGTTCCGAACCGAATACATATGTGCAGTTATTATTCAGGGAATAATTAACCAAAACGATAGTCACAAGTTGGAGAAGTTCCAGAAGTAGAAGACTATGAGCAAACTATAATTAATTCATGTTCCATTTCCTTTTCTCCAAGCCATCTTGCTTGTTCCTTTCTGTTGTTCTGGGTATTAGTTCATTACCTTTTTTTTTTAAAAATAAAGCAATATTCAGCAGACGGTCGTTTTCATTACTTATAAGGACTCGTAAGATATAATAATAAAATAAATGAAGGATTCATTCATGGAGCTAAAAGAACGCTGTGGTTATGAGAGCGGCCTGAACCAAGAAGCTATTACAGCGTTGCCAAATCTTGCGCCGCGGCCTTCTCTAAAGCCGGCCGTGGGTGTACCCGATGATGGAAAGTGGGCGATAAACCAGTGGAAAGAAAGCGAAATGACGTCAGAGGAAAAGGCCCTCACCCCCTCGCCCGCCTGGGGGGAACCCTCAGCGCCATCCACTTATGACGTCATTTCGTTTTCTCTCTACCCGTGTTTTTGCCCAAGCTACACGGAGTTTTGAGATGAAAATCAGCAGGGGTGCAAAATACGATTCTGAGATCGAAAATAAAAAATTCCTACACACGGAAATTGCCTATTGTTCAAGCATCATGCATACTTGACCGAAAAACTGTAACCGACGGTACCTACACTGAGCTACGGTCTTCTCGATGAAGCCAGCACACTTCCAAGGAAGCCACAACTTGGAATGCGATTTATAGCACAAAACTTGGATTCCTGGCTTTCCCCCTTGAACCGGCGATTTATTACTTCGTCCTCCCAGTTATTATAACAACTTGCCCCTTGATGTTTCTCCTGGATTCTCCAACTTTCAAACAGGAACAGCTTGCTATTTTTTACTATTCCACTAGGGCGTACGACATGAACGGATGAGCGTTTCATGAAGTCGGTAGCCGTAGTCACTCCATCAAAACGGCTCCCACTATTTTATAAATTTGAATAAACACAAAGTTCTCTTCTGTAGAAGACGGTGGCTTTCAGAGCCTTGGAACAATGCGGCATATTGTTTCATCCCCTTGACAATCCTTTTCAGCCGTTTCGGACAAAAGTCAGAGAAAGCCTTCTCTTCATCTGCCCACATTAAAGTAAAATGCGGTTTCGGTTGGGCGGAGCGGGGAACCGTTCCTTCAACTCTTCAAACTAAACATTGCCTTCTTCGGAGTTGCTTCCCGCGAGTTGACTGATCGTTTCAGTAATATAAGTGGGAATTAAACGGAGAAAGGGAGGTTTCGCGAGGGCTTTCCCGCCCTCAGGGTCCACGAGACGCGGGCGCACTTACTTACATCGCGGTGCTTGATCTATCATTTTGACGTTGATAAACTCAGGGTTGGGACTCCGGGAGTGAATAGTCACCGGCTCCTGCCTCTCGCGAGAATATAATTCCCTCCATGGCGGCCCCGTGGCGTAAGTCGGTCACTCATGATCGATGAGTTCTTTTTTCCCCCACCTCCTCGCGCGAGTAATCGCGAAAAAAAAACCCGAGATTCATTTTTGTCAGTCAAAACTGATGCGGAAACTCATCACCTTTAGATTAGGTATTGATCACCGTTGCCATAACCGGAACCACCTTTTTTAGGAATTTGGTCCGTCCTACCAACATCAGGAGTGTTTTATGCGCTATCCGATAGAGTAAAAAAAGCCATGCCTGACTTGGTTTTTCATTCCTGATGCATATTACAAGGGTACCAGTGGGGGTACCAGTACCTTTCTAAGGGACTTTATGAAATAGTCAACTTTTTGCTCCCGTATTGTTTATACGGCCACATTTTACACCACCCTTCTAAGTTCACATGGAGCACCAATCCTTGTAACAGTGTGGGCTTTCTCGATACATTTTTTCTTCCGGTGGAGACGGGATCGCTTGGGGAAGCCTAATCGATATCCCTTCTTAACCAGTGGTAATCACGCTGGTCTAGGAGGGGGACTCTCGAGGGTCCGTCCCCACTGTTACACTCTGTCACATGGTAGCAGAGCGTGGTTCGGTGGCATGAGCTGAGCACTTCACCATACTCCATCCACTTTTTGTGGGGTTACCAGAAGGATAAGCCCAAAGGTTTCCCAGAAGGATTCCTTTACTAACATCCTGTCCCTTTGATAATACATACATCTACTGGCTTCCCCACCCCCTTCCCCCCCTTTAGAGTGTCAGTATAATTAAAATATACTGAGCTCATTAGAAGGCGATAGATGCCGTCCCAGTTGACAAGTCCCAATAGCTGTTCCATCCCAACGATGGAGGTTGATCACCTAGAGGTTGCCCAGATGAGCCAAATTCACTGGACAACAACCTCTGACAAGATTATCCACCAATACTCGTATGTAGGAGCTTTGTTCTCCACCAGTAAAAATATTAAGGTATTACCATTACGATGGAGGTTAGTCACCTTGAAGTTGTTCAGATGTCTTTTCCTGAACCAGAACTTCATACTGCTTTTCATGGGGGAAGTGGGGAGGAGTGTAACAGTGTGGGCTGTTCTTGATACATTTTTTCTTCCGGTGGAGACGGGATCGCTTGGGGAAGCCTAATCGATATCCCTTCTTAACCAGTGATGATCTCGCTGGTCTAGGAGGGGGGCTCTCGAGGGTCCACCCCCACTGTTACACTCTGTCACATGGTAGCAGAGCGTGGTTCGGTGGCATGCGCTGAGCACTTCACCATACTCCATCCACTTTTTGTGGGCTTACCAGAAGGATGAGCCCAAAGGTTTCTCAGAAGGATACCTTTACTAACAACCTGTCCCTTTGATAATACATACATCTACTGGCTTCCCCACCCCCTTCCCCCCCTTTAGAGTGTCAGTATAATTAAAATATACTGAGCTCATTAGAAGGCGATAGATGCCGTCCCAGTTGACAAGTCCCAATAGCTGTTCCATCCCAACGATGGAGGTTGATCACCTAGAGGTTGCCCAGATGAGCCAAATTCACTGGACAACAACCTCTGACAAGATTATCCACCAATACTCGTATGTAGGAGCTTTGTTCTCCACCAGTAAAAATATTAAGGTATTACCATTACGATGGAGGTTAGTCACCTTGAAGTTGTTCAGATGTCTTTTCCTGAACCAGAACTTCATACTGCTTTTCATGGGGGAAGTGGGGAGGAGTGTAACAGTGTGGGCTGTTCTTGATACATTTTTTCTTCCGGTGGAGACGGGATCGCTTGGGGAAGCCTAATCGATATCCCTTCTTAACCAGTGATGATCTCGCTGGTCTAGGAGGGGGGCTCTCGAGGGTCCACCCCCACTGTTACACTCTGTCACATGGTAGCAGAGCGTGGTTCGGTGGCATGCGCTGAGCACTTCACCATACTCCATCCACTTTTTGTGGGCTTACCAGAAGGATGAGCCCAAAGGTTTCTCAGAAGGATACCTTTACTAACAACCTGTCCCTTTGATAATACATACATCTACTGGCTTCCCCACCCCCTTCCCCCCCTTTAGAGTGTCAGTATAATTAAAATATACTGAGCTCATTAGAAGGCGATAGATGCCGTCCCAGTTGACAAGTCCCAATAGCTGTTCCATCCCAACGATGGAGGTTGATCACCTACAGGTTGCCCAGATGAGCCAAATTCACTGGACAACAATCTCTGACAAGATTATCCACCAATACTCGTATGTAGGAGCTTTGTTCTCCACCAGTAAAAATATTAAGGTATTACCATTACGATGGAGGTTAGTCACCTTGAAGTTGTTCAGATGTCTTTTCCTGAACCAGAACTTCATACTGCTTTTCATGGGGGAAGTGGGGAGGAGTGTAACAGTGTGGGCTGTTCTTGATACATTTTTTCTTCCGGTGGAGACGGGATCGCTTGGGGAAGCCTAATCGATATCCCTTCTTAACCAGTGATGATCTCGCTGGTCTAGGAGGGGGGCTCTCGAGGGTCCACCCCCACTGTTACACTCTGTCACATGGTAGCAGAGCGTGGTTCGGTGGCATGCGCTGAGCACTTCACCATACTCCATCCACTTTTTGTGGGCTTACCAGAAGGATGAGCCCAAAGGTTTCTCAGAAGGATACCTTTACTAACAACCTGTCCCTTTGATAATACATACATCTACTGGCTTCCCCACCCCCTTCCCCCCCTTTAGAGTGTCAGTATAATTAAAATATACTGAGCTCATTAGAAGGCGATAGATGCCGTCCCAGTTGACAAGTCCCAATAGCTGTTCCATCCCAACGATGGAGGTTGATCACCTAGAGGTTGCCCAGATGAGCCAAATTCACTGGACAACAACCTCTGACAAGATTATCCACCAATACTCGTATGTAGGAGCTTTGTTCTCCACCAGTAAAAATATTAAGGTATTACCATTACGATGGAGGTTAGTCACCTTGAAGTTGTTCAGATGTCTTTTCCTGAACCAGAACTTCATACTGCTTTTCATGGGGGAAGTGGGGAGGAGTGTAACAGTGTGGGCTGTTCTTGATACATTTTTTCTTCCGGTGGAGACGGGATCGCTTGGGGAAGCCTAATCGATATCCCTTCTTAACCAGTGATGATCTCGCTGGTCTAGGAGGGGGGCTCTCGAGGGTCCACCCCCACTGTTACACTCTGTCACATGGTAGCAGAGCGTGGTTCGGTGGCATGCGCTGAGCACTTCACCATACTCCATCCACTTTTTGTGGGCTTACCAGAAGGATGAGCCCAAAGGTTTCTCAGAAGGATACCTTTACTAACAACCTGTCCCTTTGATAATACATACATCTACTGGCTTCCCCACCCCCTTCCCCCCCTTTAGAGTGTCAGTATAATTAAAATATACTGAGCTCATTAGAAGGCGATAGATGCCGTCCCAGTTGACAAGTCCCAATAGCTGTTCCATCCCAACGATGGAGGTTGATCACCTACAGGTTGCCCAGATGAGCCAAATTCACTGGACAACAATCTCTGACAAGATTATCCACCAATACTCGTATGTAGGAGCTTTGTTCTCCACCAGTAAAAATATTAAGGTATTACCATTACGATGGAGGTTAGTCACCTTGAAGTTGTTCAGATGTCTTTTCCTGAACCAGAACTTCATACTGCTTTTCATGGGGGAAGTGGGGAGGAGTGTAACAGTGTGGGCTGTTCTTGATACATTTTTTCTTCCGGTGGAGACGGGATCGCTTGGGGAAGCCTAATCGATATCCCTTCTTAACCGGTGATGATCTCGCTGGTCTAGGAGGGGGGCTCTCGAGGGTCCACCCCCACTGTTACACTCTGTCACATCCTTGAATTTAATTTACTACCGAACATGGACACTATAGCAATGGGGCAACATAACACATGGGAATAGTATTTGAATTTCTATATTCAGTTGCTGCATTGCATGACGGATATGTTTCTAGGTCATCTAGAAAATAGACAACTGCCCAGATGATGTGGGCCCTAGGGATTTTCATAAAGATTTCTACAGAGGCAACGCGCCAATTTTCAGTTTCATAGGGCGGTTGGTTGCTACGGTGTGTTTCTGGGGGTTTGGTATAGTGTGTTTCTTCTCAGTTCTTATTGAATTTACTCAACTTCAATTTTAAATGTAGGTATAACTACATGAAAAATGCCTACTACATTAGGATTATGAACACGCGATAACACTGTAAGATTGTTAGCATTACAATACATATTTTATGTGAAAAAAAAAAGTGACGGAAATTGTTCCCTATGCCCCCCTCGTAAAAGGCATATCTATGTCAACAAGAATTGTGTATTTTCTTCAAATTCGGTCCGCCATGTTAAAATTAGACATCCCTGGTTGGCTTCGACGTGTTTGATTCATCTTGAGCTGACAGTGTTTCTTTCAAAATGTTGTATTCAGTAATAAATAAAATACTTACAATGATTTAAAAAAAATATTGTTGTGCAAATTTGATTTAATGCAGGTAAACTTTTAGAGCCATAAAAATGAATAAGTAGGTACCTAAATGAAAACACTAATCACCCTGGTGAAAAACCTATTTGTCTACCCTCCTAGGCTGATTTAATTTCAAGTGGTTTCCTGCCACTGAATGAAAAGTAGTTGATTACTAGAGCAAAAGTATGGTTGAAATACAAGAATTATGATTTTTTCTTAATACTGTTGTGCAAGCTTGATTTAATGAAGGCAGACTTTTACAGCCGAAGAAATGAATAGGTACCTAAGTGAAAACACTGATCACCCTGGTGAAAAATCTATTTACCTACCCTCCTAGGCTGATTTAAAATGAACATGACATGAGGACAGATGGCTACAAGTGGTGGTTTGATATGCAGGGACGTACTTCGGTCTACTTATCCAACTTGTAATCAATCAACAACCTTAGACTAGGAGATGGGAGTTGGGCGTGCTGAGAGTTGGGATGAATGAATGAATGAATGAATATTACATTTGTCATCCTTGTGTGCCGATACATTACATACCACAGCTTTGACAACATAAATTCTTAATAAATAGAAATACCATTTCTTCCAGTGGAAAATTTCGATGACCGTGCAGGATGATAGACATTGTGGCCCAGCACGGAGTTGAGGTCCTCAATTTAGATAGTTACATTATACGATTGCATTATAGTTCGTAATGAAGAGTGTGCGTGGCTGCATATTTTTATAAATGATTCTATATGGAGAAAAATTCAATTGGTTTACTATTAACAAATTTTGTGATTTCCTTACTTGCTAAGTTGTTATTTTGTATCCTCATAATCTCACTAATGCTATCAAAATCCCTATTGATCATTTGCATCCCCTTGTATCTGGCAGTCATCTGTGCGTACTTGTTTTTAACTTTGGGAAGTTTCAATCTGTAGGCATTGGATTTCCGTTTCCTAACGTCTACAAAGAAAGAAAGTTTTTCTTTTCTGATAAATATAAACATATTTCGGGCGTATAACTGGTAGACCGTACCTACGTTCAATTCTCTAAAAAGCGCTGCAGTAGGGTGCCGTCTAGATTTGCCGAACAAGATTTTTAGTGTCCTCTTTTGGGTACTATAAACCTTTCCAAGCTGATATCTGAATGTTCCTCCACAGGTTATGATAGCGTATTGTAGAATAGATTCAAACAGTGCTATGTGCATGTTTTTTAGTACTCCTCTTGGAAGGTATTTGACACCAAACAACACGTAGGCGCATTTTCTAAGTGTATGGCAGAGTTCGCGTACGTGGATATCCCGTTTGAGTCTATCTTCGATTTTAACTCCCAGGTACGTGAGAGATTCCACATTTCAAATGACCGGTCAGGCGCATGGAGTTCCTTGGCAGTTGTGAATAGGTCAGAGTTACCTCCTGTGATGAAGATGTGTCGGCTTTCCTTGAAATAATCATAAATGCTGATTCTGATGCATTTACGGTCAGTGAGTTCGCATTCATCCATCATTCATCCGTTGGGTGTCGAGTTGGGAAGAGCTTATTTATACGATGAGCTTCCAAATATTTAATCATACAAATGGGTTAATATCCATATGGGGGACATAAAAACGCTCAAATTCATTGAGGAGGTCCGGAGGGAGAGAGGTACGCCTCACCGAATTTTTTTTTTTTTCTTCTTTATTGGCTTCGGAAGGACCATTAAAGTTTTAGTAAATACCTACTTCACGATTTCAATAAAAATTTCAAAATAAAACTTACAAAATTACAAAACTTAAAATTACAAAAACTTAAAATTGCAAAATATATATATATATTTTTTAAATAATTTCTCTAAGTACTTCAGGGTGTCTCAAAAGGAAAACTCAATAAAAATTTCAAAATAAAACTTACAAAATTACACAACTTAGGGGTATTACAAAAACTTGAAATTGCAAATTTGTTTTTTAAATAATTTCTCTAAGTACTTCAGGTATCTCAAAAGGAAAACTCAGTAAAAATTTCAAAATAAAACTTACAAAATTACAAAACTTAAAATTACAAAAACTTGAAATTGCAAGATAATTTTTTTTTTAAATAATTTCTCCAAGTACCACCTACTTCAGGGTATCACAAAAGGAAAACTCAATTTTTGTGAGAAAGTCGTTGATGGCTGTATATACTTCCAAGTTTTCTTGGGCGACTAGGGTGTCCAAATTGAAGGGTGATGTGATGTCTCTCGGTAGGGACACAAGGAGAGGACTTCTCTCTGCTTCATATCGGGGGCATTCCAGGACGACGTGCGCCATCGTTTCGACTTCTCCTGTGCAGTGGGGGAAGTCAGGCGAGGTTTTTGGGTCGAATAGGTGTGTGTATACGGGAGTTGGTTTTCCCGTGCCCAGTTCTTAACCGTATTATATTACGATAGAAACTTTTGGGCTTTGCGTCCAGAACTGAGAGGAACCAAGGACGTCTCCTTATCACTGGGAATAGGTTTTTGTACCTATTCCCTGGATGCGCAGCGAATTCCGTACTCCATTTCTTGTGCATTTTTTGGGAAATATTCTTGTTTAATTCTGTTGGCGGGTAGTCAGGAGCGGGTAGAGTTGATGGTGGTGGCCGAGTGATAGCTTCCTTTGCCATGCTGTCAACAATTTCGTTCCCCCTTATCAAACTGTGGCCTTTTATCCAACGGGGACAACGACTTAGGGCAAATGGGAAGTGAGAGGTCGTTGAAATCGCGATGCGTCAGGGCAAAGGTGAGGCAATGGTTTTGGGCAACTTATCTTCAGTGCGATAAGATCGGAAGGCAAATCGGAATCAGTTGACCGGTGCACTCCCGAGCGATGGATGTGAATGTAGATAGGAAGTTTTTGTCACGGCGAGGAAAGGTTCTGCTCGCGATCAATAATTTCAAGTATTCCGAATTCCGCACGATGGCTGATGGGTCCATAACGTTTCGTTGTACCAATAAAAGATACAAATTATTGTAAAGCCCGGGTAGTGACAGATAGCAGTGTTTCGCGAGTGCTGTCGGTAGCAAACGATCAATCAATCAATCAATCAATAACACGTTTATTGAACAATAAATTAAACAAATTCTTTACAAGACGTGATGCCGTTTTGGTTCTAGGAACCGTCAACGGGAGTACCGTCATAAGGTTATACTAATACTAACACAACATAACTTTTAATTAATACATACTAAACACTTCAAACAACACATATAAATTATTAGTTTAACTAATTCGGAAGGATACGAAGGCTCAACAGCTATTTACCACATATTAAATTCCCTAAATTTGTAACTTAAAATCCAAAAGTATAATTAATTTTAACATACTCGCATATAATTCGAAATTTACTCATAAATTACATTACCAATTTACACCTAAATGGACTATAACTATCCTCATAATTAAATTCAGAGACGAGAAATTCCCTATACTTCCATGCTACTCTAAAATAGGCACAAAGCAGAGACCAGTTCTTTCCATTAAGTATGTCGATACATTCTTCTCTTGTGAGATCAGTTTTACCGAAATATGCTTTACGATAGTAGCCTAGTATCGGGAAGTGCGCCAGGAAGTGTTCAGTGGACTCCTCCTCACCCCTATTACAAAGGGCACACAGGTAATTTCTCCCGCTGATCCACGGCTTCCAGTTGACATCTAGGAGCTCGCCCCTACATCTCATAATGATAGTTGCCTCGCCAAGACTCGTCCTGGGCAAATATTCAACTGCATGGTTCAGGCTCTGATAGAGGAGGTGGTACCGAGCGCTCGCCGGCCTGGTCCTCAAAAACTCGGAGTGTCTCGCAACTTCCCTGCACACAACCGACTCCGCAAGCCCCGGGAATAAGGAAGGGTCAAAAGGGTGTGCACAGGGACCCAATTCCAGGATTTCAGAGCTCCATACTCTTGCCCATCCAATTCCTTTCCTAATCACTTCTCCTGCAGTCAGTTTCGTGAATCTATGAACTGGCTGTTTCAAGATTTTCCCAATGTAGCTTGCGTTCATTTTGAGAGTGAAGATATGGATCGGCTCCTGTCCAGTTTCAGCGTACACTATGTAGTTCGGAGCATTCTGAGGGAGCCGGAAAAGTTTCTTGAGAAAAAAACGTTGTACCTTTTCCACAATCTCGAACTGCTCATGCCCCCAGACCTGAGCCCCATAACAGATCGTAGCAAGCAGGACCGACCGGAAAACCCGGAACTTGGCACCAACAGGGACATCATTTGCCATGAACAACCTCGACCAGATAGAGCCGATACCGTGCCGAACCACTCTACTCTTCCCATCAAAGTGCCTGCCAAATCCCAAATCGTACCTGAGCTCGATTCCAAGATACTTGTAGGAATCGACACAAGTGATAGGCTGTCCGCTGAGGAACCACTTCTCTCCCCTAGCCAGTCTTCCGCCACTACGTCTGAAAACAACACTATGTGGGACTTCATCAGGTTGATAGTAAGATTCCATAGGTCCACATATTCCTCCAACCGTCTTCTCATCAACTGAAGACCCCCAGGACTATCGCCATAGCAAACGATCATTGTCACGACCCTGAAGCTGACGAGGACCTTGAACGCGAAGAGGTGCGTATTTTTTCTTATTCTTATTTTCTTTTTTCTTATATTTATACAGTATTTACAGAAGACTACATTTTTTTTCATTTTTTTACAGATTCGAAGTCGAGTGAAGCGGAAAGCTGAGGAGGACTTGTTCATCAAAACAAATAAGTTGATCCGGAAAGAGCTAGGAAACACTCGAGTGAATTCATAACATAAAGAATTATGGATATCCCTACTATATTATAAAAACGGATCTCTGTGAGTGAGTCTGTGTGTCTTTCTATGCACGGCCAAACGGCTCGACGGATATCGACCAAATTTGGCACGAATATCCAGTAGGCTCCCAAGTTGTGCAACGTCGCATTTTTAATTCCCTGACCATATCGGAACTATGGTCGACCATGGTCAACTTCGTTAATTGAAATGGTAACCCCTATTTTTTATCGCGTATTCGTAATCTACGTGAAATTCTATCTACGATCGACCCTTAGGACTACCCCCGCGGTCGACCATAGCGCATCCATGGGCCCCTCCATGGTCGAATCCCGAATTGCTCAACGGATATCGACCAAATTTGGCACGAATATCCAGTAGGCTCCCAAGTTGTGCAACGTCGCATTTGTAATTCCCTCACCATAGCGGAACTATGGTCGACCATGGTCAACTTCGTTAATTGAAATGGTAACCCCTATTTTTTATCGCGTATTCGTAATCTTCGTTAAATTCTATCTACGATCGACCCTTCGGACTACCCCCGCGGTCGACCATAGCGCATCCATGGGCCCCTCCATGGTCGAATCCCGAATTGCTCAACGGATATCGACCAAATTTGGCACCAATATCCGGTAGCCTCCCAAGTTGAACGTAGGCGCATTTTTAATTCCCTGACCATAGCGGAACTATGGTCGACCATGGTCAACTCCTGAATGGCTTGACGGATTTTGATAAAATTGGGCACAAATACCCGGTAGGCTATGGGATTTTTCCGTCGTTTGTTGGTTCCACGATACTGCGTACAGCGAATCTCGGATAGCGAGCGAAGCGAGCGGTCAGGCTAGTGATATTATAAACGCATTTGCCCAAACGCACTGCGTTTTTTGCCCAGAACCATTGAACGCATCTGCCCAAACCCACTCCTTTTTCTCAGAAGCGTTTGCCCAAACCCACTGCGTTTTTTGCCCAGAACCATTGAATTTTTTGAAGGTTTGCCCAAAATCAACGCCCCCTATCCAACAGAGTACTACTTTGTTTATCCAACAGAGCCTTTTATCCAACAGATTACTACTTTTTTTATCCAACAGAGTACTAATTTGAATCGCGCCGAATTTGAATTGCCTCTATTCCTGTCATGTCTAACGCAACGGGCCCTCCAACAATAAAGATGCCTCTACCGCTGTAAAGGACGAGAAGCTCATTCGATTTGTGCAATTGGGTTTGATCCCTCGTTCAGTCAACCCCCGAGTACGCGAGGAAATAGTGATCGTGGAGGGGGGGGGGGGTGGTTGAGTCTTCCGTATTTAACGAAGGCCTCATGATTTATGCCTTAGTGCTCTCAGGATGAGAGCGTACACGTACCGAAGGGTAAGGATTCTGATGATTAGGGTAGCATAGAAGGAGATGCGATGAATCATGAATAGTTCCCTTGGTTACCGATGTGACGCCGGGGGCTCTTGACTCTGTTTTAATTCGTAATTTATGCCCGCGCGTTACAACTTTTACCGAGGAATATCGTTTGAGCGAGGACGGGGTGACGGCGTAATGACGGCCGTGGGGAAAGACGGGCAGGGCGATTGGATGTGGAGGAGACTCGTTGCTTATTAACATTCGCTCGATGTGAGAATAGAAAGGGCGGTGCGAATGGAATCACTTCAGGAGGAATAATGGAAATGCATTATCACAAATGCCTCTCCCTCTCCACACACACTCAGCTGAATGGGCTCACTCCGGCTCTCAAAATGTTGACTTTTGCTCACTCGACCCATTTCTGAAGTTTCTTCATTTTCGAGTGCGTCAATAGGTATTTTTTTTCAAACGTCAATATTATGTTTTTCTCATGAGGGTCAGAAGTCATGGCACATTTTGGTTTATTATCCTTTGGAATCGAGCATGAAAAAAAAAAAAAAAAAAAAAAAAAAATTTAACCACCCCTCAAAATTTGATGGTTTACGTTTCAAGGTACATATATGTAGAATCCGAAAATGCAATAAAAAAATTTCTGTCCGTCCGCTGTTGGCCGTACTTAGCGCTTTGCTTAGTTATCATGAACGATAATTGATGAAAATTGGTTTATAGGTCCTGTTCCGGATCTAGTTGGTCCTCGAAGCTCGGCGTTACTATCACTCATCTCTAATGGGTTGAAAATAGGCTTTAAAATTTTCAGAACTACGTAGCTCGAAAACTCTCAATAGAAGGTGGTGAGGGTGGATTTGTTAACGTTTTTAAATTGATCTTGAACTAAAGAATTTTTTGAGACCACCCGGAGCATTGTACGACCAGCCGTTCGTTTGCACCGAAAAGCTTCGTCAGCACGATCGTGAATCAAACGGTATAAATCCGGCCCGGATATCGTCACTAGGGAGTAACTGATTATAATCAAGGATGGCTGTATGAAGTCGAGTTGGTTGTTCTGCGATATTATTTCATTTGAAAAACCCGTCTATATAATATAATATGTACTATTCTATGCATATTATGTAGATCGCAGACCCTCCGTAGGTTAGTACCTAACCCCGTACTCGTTACTAGGTACCTACCTAAATCACGAGTTAAATGTTGCTAAAATAATTCTGCCGATGACAAACAGTACCTAACAAAAAGAAACACACATAATGAAGTTCTGAAAAGAAATTGTTGATGGGGAGTGAAAAAAGTTGCAAAAGTACCTACCAACAAACTCCAGCCCCTTCTACGTAGATGGTATAATGAACCGTTGTGTAATAATTTACCGTTGAGTAATGATTTACCGTGGTAATAATTTACCCATCAATAATACTTCAACGTTTGTTCAAGTTTCACTACCTACCAACAAACTCCAAAAGAGCCATCATTTTTCAAACGAAAAAATATCACAGAACAACCAACTCGACTTCATACTCCGCCAATATAATCAGGTGATCCCTACCAATGATTGGCCGTATTCACAAATTCCTATTGTGGGCGCGTCTCTGGTTACGAGATTTGGTTTGAATTGTATACAATTTCATTCACACTGGAGTCGAAAATGCCTGTCGGTGCAAACTTCGGGGCCTTACTGTGAACGAACGGCTGGACGTACGATGCTCCGGATGGTCTTAAAAAACTCGCAAGTTCAAGAACTATTTAAAACCGTAAAAATATTTACGTAAAAAAATGGTATAGGCGTTTTGAAAATTTCAACCCCTATTTTGAAACCCTTAGAGATGACTGACAGTAACGTCGAGCTTCGAGGACCAACTAGACGCCGATCGGAACCTATAACCCGAATTTCATCAATTTTTTTTCATGGTAACTAAGAAAAGTGGCCCGTACGGCGTACGGCGTACGGTGTACGGCGTACGGCGTACGGCGGACAGACAGAAATATTTTTATTGCAGTTTTGGATTCTACATACCTTGAAACGTAAACCATCAAATTTTGAGGGGGGGTAAGAATTTTTTTTTTCATGCTCGATTCCAATGGTTCATTATTGAAAATAATAAACCAAAATGATGGATCTATTGGATTTTGTTGGTAGACACTTTTGAAACTTGAACAAACGTTGAAGTATTATTGATGGTTAAATTATTAAACAATGGTAAATTATTACACAACGGAAAATGATTACACAAAGGTAAATTATCACACAACGTTAAATTATTGCGCAACGGTTCATTATTTGCCTTATGCTTCGTGAATAACTACAAATAACACAGGTCTGCAAAATAATTTGTTGATCAGCTGCATGGAATCTTATAGCTGAATTTTACGTTTTTTGGTGTGCTGAATCTAAAAATGACCGCCATTTTTGTCCATCACGTACAGTTTTCTTGCAAAACACGAGGAATGAGTACCTACATAAAAAACACAAAAATGTAGAAAAAAACCATACTTTGTTTTATGTAAAAACTAAAAAAAAAAACACAAACTGCTTAAAAAATTCATTCTGTTTGCTTGTGGAACCTTTTCTTCTTTTCTTTAATACTTCTTCGCACACGTTTTCGTTCTCCAGCATTGTCTGTATCCCTCTTGAGCATCCAACAGTAGTCAGCTAGCATGTTGACGTCCCATCGTCCTTGGTAGCGTCGTTCCATTTCACGAACGTCTTGGTGGAATCGTTCACCTTGCTCCTCACTGAACGCTCCCAGGTCTTCTGGGAAGTAATTGACGTGGGAGAATAGGAAATGAATTTTTAAGCTCATGTTGCACCCCTGAGCTTTGTAGGCAGCCAACATACGATCTACAATGTATTTGTAGCAGTCGGTTGTATGGTTTTTTTGTTCACGCCACATCATCGGAATGGCAAAACGAAATGAGGGTTTTTTACCTTTAAACCACAAACGAAGATCTTCCTCACACCTTATGCGGAGTCTAGGCTTTGTCTTGATCCCCAATTTTGAGTTTGAAATACGCGAAATATACCTTCTTCACGAAATCACTGATGTTTCTTCGTTGTGCTCTAACAGTATACTCACCACAAATGAAACAGAAATTGTCAGGAGAAATAACACAACCTCTTGGAGCCATAATCAGAAAGTAGTATGAAGAGACTAGGTATTCACGTTTGAATGCAGATCACAGAATGAGCAGGACTGATAAAACCACAAAAATCTTCAACGTTTCTAGCAAGTTCAATCATGATCTAACCTGTCTGTACGTCCCCTTTCCCCGCTCCTAATATCCACTAGAACATGTTGGAACCTGTGCGTTGTATGCAGCAAGGCATCCTGACTTTTCGGGGAACAATTTGACGACATGTTACGACATGATTTTGGGCATCTATTACTACTCTCCTCCGATCCTCTCCCACCCCCTTCACCCTACTGCCTCTCTTTCATTTCGTATCATTCCTGGGAGTGATACGATTAAATATGAAAGTGAAAAGACCTATGCCATTCACAAAATAGACTACGTGGCAGCAACCACTAAATTCAGGTTTAACGCCGAATAACACCACAAGCTATATTCAAAAAACCTGTTTTGCTAAAAAACTAGACGTGATAGAATTTTCGGAGTATTTTTTTCGGTTTCAGCATGCAAAAATCCATGGGAAACAATCAGAAAATCTCATGCAGTTTTTTGGTCGCAGACCTGTGTAATTAATGACTAAATTATTGAATCCCGCGCATTTGTAGGAATTTTTAATTCCGGAGCCGGCTTTAGGTACTCGATTTAGGGCTTTCCTGGGGGGAGCTCGAGCGTATTCACCACAGAAAACAGCGATCTACGCAGAAACAGTGATCTATATAGGTGAATAATAAACCTTTCTGTAATAATTTGCAGCGTTTTTCTGATGATTCGGGTACAATTAACTAAAACACATAGTGGCTATTCACACACCTTCCTCAGTTTTGATCTTCCAAAACTCTTTCACTACAAGTAGGGTTGCTTTCTATTTATTCGAGAACTTCACGCTATTAAAAATCCCCCTTGCCCTACTCTCTATAAATAATATTGCACTCTTCAGAAAATTGAAATGGAAATGGGGCCCTTTCAGACTGCTCGATAACAATAAAATGGTCGCAAGCCATTTTCATTCAGCTGAGCCAAAAATTGGACTATCATCTGCTGAATAAACTACTATTTTTTGGCTTCTCAAACGACTGAAGTTTTAATTAGGAAGATCGCTATTCTCACTTCATAATATATTGAGCACAGAACCTTCTTTGATCATTTGATGTACCTGGGAGCCTATTCACTAAGCAGAAGAGATATCCCTATTGGGGCCAACTCTCTCTTTTGGCAAAAGAGATTTTTATAGTATCCATGTCATGGTTATTCAATAACTTCTAAAATTAGGTGGTCATCTTGGCATTTTCTATCTCTTTCGAAGAGACACCTAATTAGGGTTTTTGGTTTATTATTTTCAATAATGAACCATTGGAATCGAGCATGAAAAGAAAAATTCTTACCCCCCCTCAAAATTTAATGGTTTACGTTTCAAGGTATGTAGAATCCAAAACTGCAATAAAAATATTTCTGTCTGTCCGCCGTACGCCGTACGCCGTACGGGCCACTTTTCTTAGTTTCCATGAAAGAAAATTGATGAAATTCGGGTTATAGTTTCCGTTCGGGGTCTAGTTGGTCCTCGAAGCTCGACGTTACTGTCAGTCATCTCCAAGAGGTTCAAAATAGGGGCTGAAATTTTCAGCACGCCGTAGCTCGAAAACTTTCGATCAAAGGGTATGGTTTTTTTTACGTTAATAAATTTGTCTTGAGCTAAACAATTTTTTGACACCACCCGGAGCATCGTACGTCCAGCCGTTCGTGTACACCAAAAAGCTTCGTCAACACGATCGTGAATCAAACGGTATAAATCCGGCCCGGATATCATCACTAGGGAGCACCTGATTATAATCAAGGATGGCTGTATGAAGTCGAGTTGGTTGTTGTGCGATATTATTTCATTTGACAAGTGATGGACTATTGGATTTTGTTGGTAGGTACTCCTGAAACTTGAACAAACGTTGAAGTATTATTGATGGGTAAATTATTACACAATGGCAAATTATTACACAACGGTAAATTATTACACAACGGCTCATCTACCCAGAAGGGGCTGGATTTTGTTGATAGGTACTTTTGCAACTTGAACAACCGTTGAAGTATTATTGATGGGTAAATTATTACATAATGGCAAATTATTAGACAACGGCAAATTATTACACAACGGTAAATTATTACACAACGGTAGATTATTACACAACGGTAAATTACTACACAACGGTAAATTATTACACAACGGTAAATTATTACACAACGGCTCATCTACCCAGAAGGGGCTGGATTTTGTTGATAGGTACTTTTGCAACTTGAACAACCGTTGATGTATTATTGATCGGTAAATTATTACATAATGGCAAATTATTACACAACGGCAAATTATTACACAACGGTAAATTATTACACAACGGTAAATTATTACACAACGGTAAATTATTACAGAATGGCTCATCTACCAAGAAGGGGCTGGATTTTGTATGATAGGTACCTACTTTGCTTTCTATTTATTCGAGAACTTCACGCTATTAAAAATCCCCCTTGCCCTACTCTCTATAAATAATATTGCACTCTTCAGAAAATTGAAATGGAAATGGGGCCCTTTCAGACTGCTCGATAACAATAAAATGGTCGCAAGCCATTTTCATTCAGCTGAGCCAAAAATTGGACTATCATCTGCTGAATAAACTACTATTTTTTGGCTTCTCAAACGACTGAAGTTTTAATTAGGAAGATCGCTATTCTCACTTCATAATATATTGAGCACAGAACCTTCTTTGATCATTTGATGTACCTGGGAGCCTATTCACTAAGCAGAAGAGATATCCCTATTGGGGCCAACTCTCTCTTTTGGCAAAAGAGATTTTTATAGTATCCATGTCATGGTTATTCAATAACTTCTAAAATTAGGTGGTCATCTTGGCATTTTCTATCTCTTTCGAAGAGACACCTAATTAGGGTTTTTGGTTTATTATTTTCAATAATGAACCATTGGAATCGAGCATGAAAAGAAAAATTCTTACCCCCCCTCAAAATTTAATGGTTTACGTTTCAAGGTATGTAGAATCCAAAACTGCAATAAAAATATTTCTGTCTGTCCGCCGTACGCCGTACGCCGTACGGGCCACTTTTCTTAGTTTCCATGAAAGAAAATTGATGAAATTCGGGTTATAGTTTCCGTTCGGGGTCTAGTTGGTCCTCGAAGCTCGACGTTACTGTCAGTCATCTCCAAGGGGTTCAAAATAGGGGCTGAAATTTTCAGCACGCCGTAGCTCGAAAACTTTCGATCAAAGGGTATGGTTTTTTTTACGTTAATAAATTTGTCTTGAGCTAAACAATTTTTTGACACCACCCGGAGCATCGTACGTCCAGCCGTTCGTGTACACCAAAAAGCTTCGTCAACACGATCGTGAATCAAACGGTATAAATCCGGCCCGGATATCATCACTAGGGAGCACCTGATTATAATCAAGGATGGCTGTATGAAGTCGAGTTGGTTGTTGTGCGATATTATTTCATTTGACAAGTGATGGACTATTGGATTTTGTTGGTAGGTACTCCTGAAACTTGAACAAACGTTGAAGTATTATTGATGGGTAAATTATTACACAATGGCAAATTATTACACAACGGTAAATTATTACACAACGGCTCATCTACCCAGAAGGGGCTGGATTTTGTTGATAGGTACTTTTGCAACTTGAACAACCGTTGAAGTATTATTGATGGGTAAATTATTACATAATGGCAAATTATTAGACAACGGCAAATTATTACACAACGGTAAATTATTACACAACGGTAGATTATTACACAACGGTAAATTACTACACAACGGTAAATTATTACACAACGGTAAATTATTACACAACGGCTCATCTACCCAGAAGGGGCTGGATTTTGTTGATAGGTACTTTTGCAACTTGAACAACCGTTGATGTATTATTGATCGGTAAATTATTACATAATGGCAAATTATTACACAACGGCAAATTATTACACAACGGTAAATTATTACACAACGGTAAATTATTACACAACGGTAAATTATTACAGAATGGCTCATCTACCAAGAAGGGGCTGGATTTTGTATGATAGGTACCTACTTTTGCAACTTGAACAACCGTTGAAGTATTATTTATGGGCAAATTATACACAACAGTTCATTATTCTATCTCCATTTAAGGGGAACCTATACAGGTAAATTATTACACAACGGTTTAGGTAGGTACCTAGTAACGAGTACGGGGTTAGGTACTAAACTACGGAGGGCCCGCGATCTACATAATATGTGTAGAATAGTACATATGTTATATAGAAGGGTTATCTATACGGAGACCTGTGATCTGTAGCAAGAGGGTATTCTGTAAAAAATAATAAACCGTTGTGCAGGGATTTGCAGCGTTTTTCTTCTCATTTCTTGATTGTTCGTGATAGCGTATCATCCTTCATTCAACCGCTACCACACCGATCATTTTCATTCATCGTTCATTTTGATCGTGTATGTTTTTTCCATCTCATAACAGTTCATTAATAATATCTATGTAAATAATATTATTGATTCATAATATTAAAAACGTCTAAGTAGGTACGGGTTGAGGCAGGTAGGTACCTAAGAGTGGACGTTCATTATAGGTATAAAACAAGCATTAGGCCGCTTAATTCGACTTTTTCTGTAAATATCTTTCTCAAGTTCACGGGAGCTGTTCAGTAAATTACACGAACCCGGGAGACATCTGTTACAGACTGTCTCCCGAGGGAGACTATCTCTTCCGGGAGATTTGCAAAGTAGCCAATCTATTTTCACTATCTCTTTTAGTGAATAGGCCCCCAGTTACCTATTTTGTCATTTACAGCTGGGTTATAATCCAGAATATTCGTGGGTCGAGGTTGAAGGCCAGTACCCGAGGGGCCACAGCCCATATACGTGAGATTCAGAGGGGCGCCAAATTTTGAATTTATGTTTCTCCTATCAGTTTTTTTATTTTTCGTTTGAAGAAAATTGCCCCGAGTGTTTGCTCAAAGAAGCATAAATATAAGGCGTTAATATCATCATCAAAATTACAGCATGATACAAAAACATCTGCCAATTCGAGTATGCAGTGTAGCTTCCTCACTTCAATCACATTTATAAACGTATAAGAATAGTTGGGTAGGTGCGTTTTGATACGGACGATCTGCGATCCAACCCGCGTGTACCCTCAAAATTTCAGCTCTCTACGACTATTTTTCGCGTTGTTAGGCGCGTCACAAATGAATGGTCAACACTTCATGCTAGCGCATGTGCAGACGAAAGTTACGGTACGATTCCAATGAAATTCATATGGAACTATTAAAGAATTATTCTGGATCGATCCTCCAAATCTGAACTCATTTCAACGATATTTAAGGTAGTTAAGGGCTTTAAAGTATTTCACGTTTGCGCATGCGCAGACAATACGATTTCCATGATTTTTAAACGCGACCACCTGCGATTCAACCCGCGTGTATCCTCAAAATTTCAGCTCTGTACGACTATTTTTCGCCTAGTTAGAAGCGTTAAAATTAAATGGTCAACATTTCATGTTCGCGCATGCGCATAAAAAAGTTACACTACGATTCCAATGAAATTCATTTGGAAGTATCAAAATATTATTCCTGATCGACCCTCTAAGTTTGGACTCATTTCAACGATATTTAGGGTAGTTATGGGCGTTCCAATTATTTCACGTTCGCTCATGCGCAGACGAAAGTTAAGGTAATTTTTCAATGATTTCGGTATGGGACCATCTGTGGCCCAACCCGCACCTACCCTCCAAATTTCCGCCCATTTCGACCATTATTTCGAGTAGTTGTGGGCTTTAAAAGGAATTACCACAAACAGACAGACACGGAACCAAAAATGTTCCTCGATGTCTGAAACGCAAAATAGAAGTTGAAATTTTCATTTTGTAGGACATACATTTTTTTACGCAGTCACGAATCCAAGGCTTCCCTACCTTCGGTAGTGAGGAAGCAAAATAATTTGTGAGGTTGCAGAGAAATGAGAGGTTGAGACTTCCACCGAGCAGATAACAGAGCCCTTCGAAGAAAGAGGTACAACAGCGATTCAGTAGGCTCAGGGTCCAGAGTTCAAAGGGGACTCCTTTTTTTTTTCGTCCTCTTGCTGTTCTAGCTTTGCCCATTGCTTCCACCCCTTCTACGATGCTAGTACCTGTCTAGTTTACAAGTTCTCAATCCCGGTCACACTGTCTCCGGGTAACAGCTTGTTAATTTTTTCCTCCTCATTTCCGGGCATTTTTGTGGCGAGCGTAAGAATGATATTTTGCGTTTCCGATGCCGTTTTCACAAAATGGGCCTTCTGTAAATAAGGAAAATGTTCCCAAAAACCTGAAATTTTTCTTCGGATTTTTCTCTGCATGGCCGTTTCAAATTGGACCAGTGAACGCTCATTTTCGGCTCTGAAACGCCTTAGGCCGCACCTACATTGGATCCGTATTTCTCCCGATCCGATCAGATCCGACGACTCCCGACCATCGGAGCCCGATGACGTCCGACTGAGTGCCTACACTAGTTCCGATCCGATCCAAACTTTTGGGGAATCAAGGCTCGTTGTAGTGAGCACAGGGAGAGCGCACGTTGTAGGTACCTACATAAATATATTATAGTTCTCTGTTCTGTGGTGGTGAGTTCGACATGAGTGATTCTGACGATGACGTTTTGTGTTGGTTTTTGCTGGAAAACAACCTTCTCCTAAAGAGACGTGCAACAAGGTCATGGGTGCATCAATTCAATGTGGACCGATCGGGAGGAGAATTTTATACTACGTGTATACCTATGCGGAATCACCCTGACAAGTTGTACTCATTTTACGGCGCGTCGGGCTCCGATTACGGACTGGAAACAAACATGTTTGATCGGGCGACGGATCGGGAGTCGTCGGGAGTCGTCGGGAGTCGTCGGGAGACGTCGGGAGACGTCGGATCGGGAGTTCCGCTTCCAATGTAGGCACCTGCATTACACTCTAGGTGTTTGTTTTTCTTCCGACGACGTCCGATGGTCGGGAGTCGTCGGATCTGATCGGATCGGGAGAAATACGGATCCAATGTAGGTGCGGCCTTACAAACCACCAGCGATCGACAGTTTCGATTCAAAAACCACCAGCGAAATCAAGAGTCTCAATGCTCAAGGTTGCTGCACATTGAGAATGATTTAGTCGAGAAATTGGACTTCTCCGAAGTTGTGAATAGGTTCGCGGAGTCGAAAGCCCACCAAACCCCTAGCAGTGATATCAGTCCAATTGCTATCATCGCATAGATTATACCTAATGATCCAAATGCTACCCTCTTTCATGACTGATGATTATGTGAGTTCCCAAATCCTGGTAGGATAAGAATATTATATGCTTCAGGGTCTCCAAAGAATCAAAACAGGTGTTGATATAGGAGAGGGTCTCCTCCTCCTGCAGGATCAATCAAGCCCGGATTTATGCAGTTTCATTCACGATCATGTTGACGAAGCTTTTGGGTGCATACGAACGGCTGGTCGTACAATGCTCCGGGTGTTTTCAAAAAACTCTTTAGTTTCAGATCAATTTAAAAACGCTGCAAAGCGTCCTATTGGACATACCTACAGAAATGTGGGCTGTTCATTTATTGTTTATTTCATGTGCAATAATTGAAACAGCTATTTTTTATGGTTGCCACCAATTCCCCCCCTCCCCTCCCAACACAAATAGGTAATTTTTTTACAAATATTTGCTTACAAATTACCTTTGATCATTGATAGGTCCATTTAATTGTCTTGATTCACCTGTTGATTCTAGTGCTACTAGTGTTAGGTACCTACTGTAACACTTCTAGTGTTACTATACAAACTTATGGCGATTTCAGACGATTTCCCAGATTTAATTAAAGGATTAATGAAACATGAATTTTAGGAGCTTAACCTTCGTTTCCACCTCAATTCTTCACTCTTTGGTCAAAATCGATTTCATATTCGGTCTTTTCGCCCTAAAAAACATGGAAAACCATACCTCACAAGCTCACGTTCACTAAAACCTCAAAAAACCTCGAAAACTCTTATTTTTACACCCATTTTTCGCCTATAACACCCCTGGGGTATTCCGATCGGGCTGCCGAACTTCGGAGCACAACTAGGACCCAAATGTTTTCCCAAAAGGGGAGCCCAGACTGTGCACGGAAGACCGACGATTTTAGACCAAAATTTAACGTAAATTTAAGGCTGAAACTTCGTTAGAATCTCAATTTTCCTTTAATTGTCAAAATCGACTTCATGTTCGGGTTTCTCGCCCTAAAAAACATGGAAAACGATACCTCACAAGTAACTATAACAAATAAAAACATCAAAAAACACATTTTTCACCCATAACACCCCTGGGTATATTCCGATCGGGCTGTAAAGTTTTGGGGCACAACTACGGCCACTTGGGCGAGAGAACGAATTTGTTATACCGAAAATAAAGTAGATATGGATCATACGGAGAACGGCGTACGGAGGACGCCGGATGGACATAGCATTTTTGGAATCTACGCACCTTAAAACGTAATAGTGTTGAGGGGTGATATACACATTTTTTGCTCAGCGAATAAATAGGTGTATTATTCATGGAATAATAGACCAAAACGTAAAATGATTTTCGACTCTCCCGAGCGCACTTGTCGTAACCCACAAAATTCTAATTTTACAGGAGAGCCGAAAAACTAAAATCATCACTGACTGGTTCTCTTGTCGTAACCCACACACCCTTTTAGCCAGATAAATTTTAAAACAAATAAATCCATAAATACTCGAACATTTTGGTCCAAACCCAATTTGACAGCAGAAAAAACGTTTCAAGTCAGCAGGCAAATTGATCCCTTAGAGTTGGAATGAATCATGCCATTGATCTGGAACGTCCTCAGTGGACTGAACTTAGAGAAAAAGTAAGGCGCTATGTGAAACTTGGAACACGAAACCCTTTATTTATTCACTTAATAATAATATTATATTGCATCGACTCTTCGCCCAACGGATCTTCCTCATCAGTTTCGGATAGCACATCGGGCAGAGTGACGTGTTCAGCCATCATCATGTACTCTTCATGGTACTCGCTTGGGATAACAAACCTCTATGAGCTTCATCAGTTCCCTTTTCTTTGTCGCTGGAATTGCAAGCGGGGACCTGAACACTGGCAATGGTTCAGAGAGGCTGGTCGTGATTTTGAGCTATCGCTTGTCTGTCTCTGATTTTCTTTCTGGTGGTGAGCTTAGCTTTCGTTTTACGAATACATCTGGCGCGTTGTTTTATATCACCTTGCTTCACCTCTCCAGTGATGCGAGTTTCGGCTTCTGCAGGATCGTACGACACTTCGACGTAAAAATCCCTCGAGCCCTTCGTGAATCTAAACTTCTTCATGGCTGAAAAATTCACGCTTGATCTGTCTTCATTGGCGTGAATCATTGAGTCCGACTGTGGTAAAATGTGCTGAGATCAAGGAAATTAGACGAGACGCCATAGGGTCGAGGGTAGGTATTTCCGGGCGTTTCTTATTATTGTATTCCATTCAGATGGCGCCCACACTGTTTCGCCACGTGAAGCCCTCTCTATTACAGTATGGAACGAATCGGGTGGCATATAGGTATGACCTGGCTGGAGGAAAGTGATCTGAATCGTATCCTGAGTGGTGTATTTTCCAAGCACCACTGGATCGTCGAGACAACCACTTTATTCTTGTTCTGCCCTGCACATGAATTGCAGTAAAGGTAAAGAGTTCGTACTGTTTTACGTCCGTCAACTGAATGGATGTACCTACATCATAAGAATGCTTGATATCTCATTGGCTCTTCGTTTTCCGATCTGTTCTCCCCATAGGTAACAGATCCCCTTCCGCGTCCCGGTCTTATAAGATGTTTCGTTGTAGAAAGAGTACAACTGTTTGATCAGGTGAGGGTGATCAAATGTCGTAAGCCACAAAATTTTATAATAACTGACGTGTAATTTTGTGGGCTACGACAAAAACAAATTGCGCATCATTGTCGGAACCCAGCTGAGTTTTTTTTCTTGTGTGGGTAGTAATGGGACGTAGGAGGTACTAAAACGAGCATTTGTCGTAACCCACAACGTTAGACTTCCCATGTTGGTTACTACAATTAGGAGATTCGTTACATTTGTCGGAATCCACTCTAGAGAGTGAAGTAAGTTGGTTACGACAATGCACCTAATAAAAGAAAATTATTGAAGTAGTAACCAACAGTTCAAGTAGAGTTTCTTCGTTGGTTACGACAAATGTTCTTCACTCATTTGAATTTTTGGAAATTCCAGATTTAAGGAAAAGTAGAGGGGGAAATTGGATTTTAAGGTATTTAGCGTTGTCAGATCAGGCTGAAATTCAATGGTGATGTACCCACAACCCTCTAGTACACGTTACTGCAGAAAACAATTTCCCGCCTTTTTGTGGGTTACGACAAGTGCGCTCGGGAGAGTCGGTTTGTTTAGAGTTTTGTTTCGACAAGTTGTACATATTTTTGAGTAATTTTCCTTGATGTTTTCGTAGGCCCTTTTCATAAAATTCAGGAAGGCTACCAATTTTCCACCTATTCATTTCTGTTTCACTCTAAATGCCAAGGCTGAAAACACATTACTCGTGCCCTGCAGATCTGCAAGATATAAGTAAGAATGTTGAGTAATGGCAACAGTTTAGGAAGGTCCTAGCCAATTACAAGGCTCCGACAACTCCTACAGTACAATTACTGTATGTAAGTACAATTTAGAATTTAGAGAAATTAAGAGCCAAGGAAAGAGCGTTGGTAGCAACCTGTGTTTTTTTCCCTGCAATAGTTCAAGTCAACAGGTCAACTATAATTGGTCTCTTGTGAAATCGAACTTTACACCGAACTTGAATTTTTCTCATATGGGGCCCAGGAAAAATTGAAAAAATTCAAAAGAGGAAAGTGCCTTGCTCCCCCCTGGTACGTCCTGTGATTGCTCATAATAATCACCCTAGGAATTGAAATAATGAAATATATGCAGTCGAAATAATAAAAAATATGCAGTCGAATAACACATCCGGGTGTACCAGAGCATAGCCAGCTAGAAATGAGCCATAAAACGACTAATGGAAGAGAAGCTGAATAAAATTCGGTGCCACTAATACTCACACAGTGTCCTCCAGTCAAGTTCTGGCGTGAACCGTCAGCTTGGGTGAAACATCATTATCAGCAATCCCCCTACCAAATCTCACTCTAGTGTAGTTAAATTGTTCGTTATAGTTTTTCTTGATTGTCCAACACAGTAGGACTTGTAGAAATTGGAGCAAGTTGGTACTTCGGTGTCGCTTAGTTACGTTGAAACTGTTGTGTCTCACCCCTCAGCTCTGTATTCTTCAACAATTCTCAATTCTGAAATGGTAACAGGAAAGGCACCTCGAGTGTAATCTCACTGAAATACAGCGTGAAGTGCGGGGGGCGGGAAGCGAAAGAATCGTTGTAATTGATTGAATAGCTTCGCCGGGCGAAAAACCTACTTTGCCTTAACTAAGCTTTGTGTCAAGGGATTGCCTTTCGAAGGATGGAACGGTGGAAAGAGGCAGTCGAGAGAAGAAGAAGAAAGAAAAAAAATCAGAGGGAACGAAAAGAAAAAGGTGCCACCTATTCTGCTGAAGTAGATTCAACCTAGAGGGTACTGCCCCACTGACTCTCATCTAATTACTGGTCCTCCGGGCCCTGATTTCCGAATCGGAGCTTCCTCGTCCTACCTCACTGCTCTCCCTTTCCTCCATTTCGTCTTATTCCATTCGAAACACGTTGGACCACAGCCAGCCCTTCTTCCAATCCGACTAAGTGTCTTGCAAAACCCCCTCTCCTTGCCTATATGTTTCGACGTCAAGATAGTCTTTAGGCTTATTTGCTCCTCCTGACTCGACTTTGAGACTAGAAGTAGAAGAGGCCGAACTTCGACTGAATAAAAGTTTGTAGAGTTGATTCCGCTTGTGATAGTAGCTAATATAGGAATCAAGACCATCTTGTACAACTTCAGGGATATTAACTTCGGGGCCACCGATCGAAAAGTCTCTTCGATTCAGAGGCCTTGATGAGAATAATTACTGAAGGAAGCGACCCTCCACTTGGTCGTTTCTGGGTCCACCATGTAGTTTCCAGTTTGCCATCAAGTGGTACACTAGTTGATGAAAATCAAGCACAAGCATGTGGTTGGTTGTTTGGTTCTCATTACACAACGGGTTAATTTACATCATAATGTACACACATTAGTTAAACCATATTGATATCCTGTGCAACTGACGAGCCAGCCAGGTAGTAGGAGATGTACACATAATCCCTTATTATCCACGGGTTCCGCTAATCCGAGGTCGAGAACTGATGACCTTGAAATAAAGAAAATCTTAAACCTTAGTTTCGATGAGAAAAAAAAATTCTCACTCGATTTCTTGTGTTACTGGAGTAAAAAATTATAAATTTGCCCAGTGGTTCCAGCCAAACCGTTTTTCACATCAGAGAAGAGCTAACAGATTTTTCCAAGTTCCCTGTTTTTTTTTTTGTTTTTTTTTTTATTTTACGATAAAGCCTGTGAGAAAACCTGTGAGAAAACATAGGACAAATCGCCAAAGATCATGTTACACAGCTTGAGAGGTCATCAGGTTGGCCTCACTCCAAAATGTATTATTATTATTGTTATTATTATTTTGGTTTATTATTCTGCGAATAATACACCTATGTATTCGCCCAGCAAAAAGTTTTTATAACACTCCCTCAACATTTTTGATTTTACGTTTCAAGGTGCATAGATTCAGAAAATGCAATGTCCGTCCGCCGTATCATGCATACCGGCTTCATTTTCGGTCTAAAAAATTCGTTCTTTTGCAACCAGGCTCCATTTGGCCCCTAGCTGTGTCCCGAAACTTTGCAGCCTGATCGGAATATACCACGGCCGGCTTCAGAGAAGGCCCCGGCGCTAGATCTGGCAACGCTGTAATAGCTTCTTGGTTCAGGCCCCTTTCCTAACCACTGCGTTCTTTTAGCTCCATGAACGAATCCTTCACTTACTTTATTATTATACCTGTATAATGCGAGTAGGTATAATTAATGAAAACAACCATCTTCTGAATAATGCATTATTTAAAAGAAAGGTACTGAACTAATACCTAGAACAACAGAAAGGAACGAGCAAGATGACTTGTAGAAAAGGAAATGGAACATGAATTAATGATAGTTTGATTATAGTATTCTACTTCTGGAACTTCTTCAACTTGCGACTGTCATTTTTGTTAATTATTCTCCAAATACACCTATGTATTCGGTTCGGAACATTTTTTTGGAACACCCCCTCAAAATTGTTTCTACGTTTCAAGGTGTGTAGATTTCAAAAACACAATGTCCGTCCGCCGTGTCATCGATACCTACCTTGATTTTCGTTCTAAAAAAAACCGTTCTTTTGCACACTGGCTCCATTTGGGCCCTAGTTGTGTCCCCTAACTCAGCAGTCCGATCGGAAAACATCGAGGGGTGTTATGGGTGAAAAATGGGGGCAAAATTAGGTATTTTTCACGTGTTCCGTGTTTTTTAGGGTGAGGAGACCAAAAAATATGAAGTTGATTTTGACCAGTGAGTGAAGTATTGAGGTTCTAACGAAGTTTCAACTCTCAAAATTCAATATTTATGGGTCAAAAATCTGTGAAAATGGTTGTAATTACTAGAAATTTGTATAATAACTCAGAAGTGAATCCGGAGAATTCAATGAGAAGTTCAATGTTCGAAGATAATTTGTCAAAAATAGGAGCCTAGTTCGAGTTTTGGGGCCAAAATTTGTGAAAAACACCAAAAATAGCTACCTATATCAATATTATTACACATGAAATAAACAGTAAAAAATGAATGAAAGCCAGCTTTTTTGATGTCCAATAGAATCCTAATAAACCCACGTGACAAGGATTGTGCAGCATTCTTTGATTTTTGATCACGAACATTCTTGGAACAATGGTTCGTAATCACATTGACCGCACGTAAAGGCTGTCTTCTAATTTGGAATGCGATCTCTCTGAGACAAATGTTACGATGTCCTTTTGGTTAGGAGCCTTCAAAAACTTATCCTCGAACTCTTGAGAGATTAAAATGTTCATAATATTCAATGATGAATGTCATAGAATATTCTATTGTCATAGCATCACTGTAGCTGAACGATGGAAAGCACTGTAGGTACAAATCTTTAGGTTTTGCAAGGGTCCAGTCTTTCTATTCTCCCTGTTGAAGGTACCTACTCATCTACTGTACCTACCTAAATCATTTTCGGAAAAATGTTATAAATACAAGCCACTGAGCTTGGTTTTGGTTCCCAATTAGTACGGGGAATCGCACGAATCCAGTTTTTCTCTTTATCCTTGGGAAAACGAAACTAAGTCACATATTCTTTTGCACATTCCTAATTACTTTTGCACTCTGGCACGACACAGTTTTCCTGCAGTCTGTTATTATTAAAAACAGTAACTTTTGTTAACAATAATACTGTTGAAAATAATTTTCGCGAGCAGATCTATAGGTAAACTATCGAAACCCGGAAATAAACAAACCTAGGATTATTGGTGGGTGGTGTCGCGGCCGGCCTGAAGTGCGACGTTGCCAGTTCTCTACTGCCACGGCCTTCTCTGAAGCCGGCCTTGAATATACCCAGGGGTGTTATGAGCGAAAAATGTGTATAAAAGTAGGTATTGTTTGTGTTATTTGTCTTTCAGTAACATGAGCTTTCGAGGTATCGCTTTCCATGTTTTGTTAGGACGAGAAGACCGAGTATGAAGTCGATTTCGACCTAAGAGTGGAAAATTGAGGTTCTAACGAAGTTTCAACCTTAAATTTACGTTAAATTTTGGTCTAAAATCGACGTTTTTCCGGACACAGTTTGGGTCCCCATTTGGGAACACATTTGGGTCCTAGTTGTGCTCCAAAGCTCGGCAGCCCGATCGGACTACACCCGGGGGCGTCATGTGAGAAAAATTGGTGTAAAAATAGGGGTTTTCGAGGGTTTTTTGAGGTTTTAGTGTACATGAGCTTGTGATGTATAGTTTTTCATGTTTTTTATGGCGAGAAGGCCGAATATGAAGTTGATTTTGACTAAAGAGTGAAGAATTGAGGTTGAAACGAAGGTTAAGCTCCCGAAATTCATTTTTTATGAGTCAAAAACCTGGTAAATTGTCTGAAATCACCATAAATTTGTATAATAATACTGGAAGTAGTATTAGCAGGTGTACCAAGACAATTAAATGGCACAATCAATGTTCAAAGATAATCAGATCTGTAAAAAAAAAACCAGCCGAAGTAGTGTTTTTGAGGGCCAGAATTGGTGGAAACCATCTAAAATAAGTATTTCAATTACTGCGCATGAAAGAAACAATAAATAAACAGCAGCATTTCTGCAGGTGTGCACAGTATAACCCATATGACAAGGGCTTTACAGCGTTTTTATTATTGTTATTGTTATTTCCTTCAAAATTTCTTTCAACGGTACACAAGCCAGTTTGGTTTCGAGCTGGGTATTACAGGTATAGAAACGTGGATTCGGAAGCAACGCGAACAGTAGTAGAGGTGCGTGGGCACTGAAAATTGTGGGCCACCAAACCGGAACACAACAGCTTTTTCTACAAAATACCTGTAAATTATTTCCAACAGTGGAGTCTTCTTAGATAAATGGGTGGATTTTAATCAACCGCAGCTCTTAGCAAGTCAGAATGTAAGCACTGTGTTCAAATAGCTCTGACCAGTACCCGGGATTACCAGAAGCTAAAAGTTCTATAGCTTCATACTGACTAATACTCAGCAAAGGCCTATCTCTTCCTAAACTTTTAATCATCACTCTATCTTCTATCCTCGTAGGAAAACGTCGAAAATTTCGACTGTAAGTTAGCCACCGAATTCATGTGGTATAAAAATACAGAAGCATATAAACTAAACAACAACTAAAACCAACGAACTAGACTAAAATACAACGAAGTAATGACCCGCCGGCCAGTACCTACTTGGATGGAGAATCAGACTAGAAGCTAGGCACTTATCTGTGTATGTTGACGTCGATCAATCCACAAGACCACAGACAGGACACAACGCACTTAATTATCGCAAATCCAAATCTGTCCTGGGAACTCGAATGGGAACATACAAAATTCGAAACGTAAGCAGAAAATTGGAAACTCAACATAGGAACAGAATGGTGAAAGTGATAAGAATTTTTAGGGGAGGACAGATCGAAGGACAAGCATCTCGTATCGAGATGACAAGATGAATTGAAACAATCCAATCGATTGTGAACACAAACGATTTTTGGATGGAAATTGTGGGCCCGGGCCCAAAAGGGGCGTGGCTAACCAAATTTTTACTCGACTGAGCTTGTGCGGACGGGCCACTTTTCTCGGTTACCATGGCGACACCAGGTCCCAGGACCTGTCAGTATCAGAAGCGTAGGTTTCGATTTCGATTGCAAGGCATCGATTAGTGTAATTGCGATAAAATGCTCGAATATCCATAGCCAGAGAACTCTGTCGAGTCGCTGTTGAACTTCGTGAAAAATGCTAGGTACAGTATAAGGAGGGAAATTCGAATGCCAACTGAACAAATGGTTGGAATTTTTTTGGAGTTTTTTGTGTTTCTGGGTGCCGGGGCAGTGGCCCAATGGACGCAACGCCCCTGACGAAAACTCTCGTGTAAGATTCCTCAATAAATAATTATGTCCGCCAAGATCGCTATTTTCGCTCACTATGACGTTGCATTCCACATAGGTACTGCATTCTTGTCAACTTGTAGCGAGAGAAAATGCTAATTTAATCAAACGCAATCACAGGGTATTTATCCGTAGGTGGATTCCAGACGACATCGTCGCCTTGGGAGAAACGGCTAAGGAGAGTTGCACTGCCTGGAGAAGACGTCAATATAACGGCGGAAACCCTTGGCAAGAATGGCGCGTTCGCCCGCTAGGGAAATTACCTCGCCGCGCGACTATTGGTTCGAAATCCACGCTTGTTCTCCCTACGTCCACAAAGCTAATTAATTTAATGTTGGTACCTACGTGCCTTTCCTATCCACCAATCCCAGGGCGCCTTTGAAGGGGAAGGGAATGCCTTGTTCAACAAGTCAGCGCGGCCAAACATCCGCATTTGAATTCGCCCGCGTATCCCTTGGAATCCAATAACAAATGAGGGGGTTGAGGACAATAAGCAATCCATTAGCAGTATTGCGAGCTTTTGATTCGGCGGAGCTTCGGGAATCGTATCAGACCAAATCCTCGGTAACCGGGTTTCCTCGGTTATTGATCCCCATTTAACGACAGCTTGGTATAATATTATGTCGGTTGTAAATCATTTCGAAGGTTATCGACGTCAGCTCAGGTTGGGGCAAGTAGAAAAAAGTTCCCGTCATGCAGCATGGCTATAAGATCAAATTTTCAAAGAAATATTTGTGCTATTGTGCAAAAAATGATAATTATAGCGAGAAACCATACAACATTTCGTAAAATTCCATCATTTTTTTATTTTAGCAATTTTTACCGATTTTTGGCCCTTGCTATGTCCAACTTGACCCACTCTGTTTTGAGAAAAATATTGTTATCATCGAAATAGTCCCTCTTTTTGTCGTGAATCACCATCCCACACAGAGTCAGGTAAATTAATATTCATTTTAGTCCCTAATGCCAATTTTTTACCCCCCAAAAAATCCAAATTTGACACCTATTCTGTACGAAAAACAACTGAAATAGTATTTTTCTGTCTTTACCCACCCATCTTTTTAAGTGATTTTTTATCAATTCTTCGCGATTTTACCAATTTTGACCCCTAAATTTGACCCCCTTGGAATTTTTGGAAATTGCTCATCTTCGAATTCATCCTTTTGTTTGGAAATACGAACATTTTGGCGAAATATAGAATTTTTATCATGTACCCAAGGTATCGTCTATAAATAAATATACATGTGGGTGGTATGCAATGTTGCAGGTTGTTATTGAGGTTCGGTCAAATAAACCGAGATGTATCCCAACGTTTCGATGGTTTATTCCATCATCTTCAGGGGGTTAGTAAGTTCTGAAGAACTTTGCACCCATAGCAACATTGCATACCACCCACGCATATATATACATATACAGTGAAACCTGTCTAATGTGGACTATGCGTAAAGCGGAAAACCTGCTAATGTAGAAAATATTTCTGGTCCCTTCAAAGAAAACCTATGCATTTGTACGTCTAATGTGGAAAACCTGTCTAACGTGGAAATGGAAAGATTAGGACCCTGAATTCGGTTCCTCTACCTGCCTATTGCGGAAACCCCTTCCCCGCCATCCTATCAAAAGCTTCCATTCACCGAACGGTAATATGTACAACAAGTGTGACCCAGCCTGTGGACCAAGGTGTTATTGCGTGTGTGAAACGTCACTAAAGAACAGAGCTGATGACCAATTTAATTGCGGCCACAGATTTGGCAGATGGTGAGGCAGATCTGAAACTTCAAATCACAGTGTATGATGCCATCATGTGGCTCAAGAAAGCTATGGAGAAACTTAGGCCATCAACAGTTCAGAAGTGTTTCCAACGATGTGGTTTCACCATGGAAGGCGTTCTTGCCGAGGAGGAAGAAGGAACTTTGGAGCCGCTACAACCCCAACCAAGCCCTGAATTCGTTCAGTTCGATAAAAACGTAGCAGTTTGTGAATATTCAGAAGTCTCAGCTGCACTGGATGAACCAGATGAAGATGAAGAAGACCATGAAGGTGAGGTTGAATCACGTGTAACTGACTTGTCTGAAGGTGTACTCGTGCTGAGGGACCTCCAGTTGCTCATTGAAACAAAAAGGATGCATTCCTTTCGCGAACAAATCATCAAGTTCAGAGATGCATCTGAGAAGGCGGTATGCATATGAAGCAAAAAAAATCAAAGATATTTTTTAGGATTTTATGAATTTATGAACCCGTTTTGTACTCTATGTACGTACATAATGTACATATATATAACTTGTTAAATGCACACATATTCATCTTTTTCACTGCATTGTCAACCTTCACCCATTCGATTACTCGTAACTTGGAACCTGGGTAATGTGGAAAAACTGTTTAATGTGGAAAAATCTGCTGGTCCCTTGAGATTCCACTATAGAACAAGTATTTCACTGTTCAAGTAAACATTTTTGTTAAAATCTAGGGATGAATTCAGGATGCTCTGAATCGGATTTGCCTATAAAACGATTTCAAAAATTCATGTTCTGAAAATTTTGGACCCATTGCAATAGGTTCATTTTCTCCGAAAATTCGCTACTAATTATGACAGTTATTTGTAGGAAATACTTCGAGACGCGAATGTTAACTTTTGTTTTTCCTACCAAGGCCCCAACGCTAACGGTCAGGAAATTATTGCAGTTCGATTCAGGAAGTGTTCGACAATAGCTTTTATTTATTTATTTGAATTGCAATTTGGTCACAATTCATGCCACACGATTATCAAATCACACTACCAACCTAAATGTTTTCGGTGCGTACCCAAGTACTAAGCGTACCCCCAGTAAGCTAATCTTGAAAGCAATAAATCATAACTTCAATAAATTATAACTTAAACTCACTTCTTATACTGAAGTCATTATTATTGTCATGAGATATTGTTGATCGTATTGGAAAAATTGAATTGTTTTTGTTGTTTCAATATTGAAAGAATAATTTCCTACTTACCACAATTTATAAAAACGCTGCAAATTATTACAAAACGGTTCGTTATTTTCCTGTTTAGACACCCCTTCTGGGTAGATCACTGTTCTTTGGGGCGAATACCTGCCCACCCCGTCATTTCTGAAATTCTGATGGTCACTGAACCTAAGTAGGAACCTCGTTATATTAACAAAATTTCAGTATCAGTTTCTAACTGGTCTGGCCCTTTCAAGAACCTGAGTTTCCTCAGTCAAAGTTGACGATAAAATAGTAACTGAGAAGTGTTAGAACCCACTTACTCGGACACAACGTAATTCTGGAAAGCCCTGGGCCTCAAAACAATGAAGCTGTTCTGGGAAAGGGCCTGCCTATTGTGTGCACAGAGGGCTGATGACAAACACGCGGTTTCCTCGAAAACTGTTATTCAGAAACCCCATGCGAACCCTCCTACTTTTTCGAGAACCCCGTACACAGTGTCACTCTGGGAAAATCTGAACTTGAAAACAATAGAACAGTTTCCTGAAAGTTGATTATTTAGGAACCTCACGAATGGGGGAACGACCTGAAAACTAACTGAAATTTCATTAATTTTGGTTCAATTTAATTATGGAAAGTGTCACGGATAAATTTTTTAAAATTCCATTTACGTTTTCTTCGTATCTTGAAACGGAAACCATCAAATTTTGACGGGGAGGAATGTTTTTTCCCGTGCTCGATTCCAAATGTTCACTATTGAAAATTGGAAACCCCTGACACTATCTTAATTAAATTAAGACAGTAACATTTTTATTGCCAATCTCTAAATTCGCTGAAGGTACCAATATCCAACCGATTTCCGATTTTCTTTTCATTGACACAAAAAGTATCTCAGAACAAGAAACTGTTTTTTTTAAATTTTTAAATTTTTAGTTATTTGGATCATCATAACTAACAATTCTTGCCCACGATGATTAAGCTATTTCCGTTCTAACATCAAGCATCAAGCCCTTCAAACTTGAATGATGTTTGACACTATTCAGGGTCGTTAACCCTGGAACGCTCACCTGATAGAGGATGACGTTGATGCGCACCTTTACAACCTAATCCGAGCCCGAATGTCGGAGCGACGCTTCCCCATCAATATTAATTTTCTCATCTCCCATTTTAACAGCCCCTCCCGCCATTTCCTAAATACTAACAGTTTCCCGACTAACGGATTAATTTTCCGCCTCATCTAAACCTCTCGGACGGTCTCGGGCTCGGGGATGACGTCCCGTGGTACAGCAACACGACGAACAGTAATTTTGCTTTGTGTGTAAGTACCTACCTAGGACGCAAAACTGGATTAACGTTTGGAATCGCTAAGAAGAAAAATGTCAACTGCCCTCAAAATTAGTTGGTTCAAGTTTTAAAAGCGTGAAAAGAGAAGAAAAAACGCTGCAAAGTCCTTGTCACATGGGTTTATTATTCTACTGGACATACGTACAGAAATGTTGGCTGTTCATTTATTGTATATTTCATGTAAAATAATTGAAATAGCTATTTCTAGTGGTTTCCACCAATTTTGGCCCCCAAAACTTGAGTTAGGTACGCTCCTTTTTTTTCAAATTATCTTTGATCATTGATAGGGCCATTTAATCGTCTTGATCCACGTTTTGACACTTTTTCTAGTGTTATTCTACAAATATTGATGGTGATTTCAGACGATTTCGCAGGTTTTTGACTCATAAAAAATCAATTTTGGGCTGAACATCTGGTACAACCTCAAATTTCCACTCCTTGGTCAAAATCGACTTCATATTCGGTCTTCTCGTCCCCAAAAACATGGAAATCGATAACTCAAAAGCTCATTTTACTAATATGTTACTAAAACACAAAAAGTACCTATTTTTATACACATTTTCACTCATCACACCCCTGGGTATATTCCGATCGGGCTGAAAAGTTTCGGGACACAACTGGGGCACAAATGAAGCATGTGTGCGAAAGAACGACTTTTTTAGACCGAAAATGAAGCCTGTACACGTGATACGGCGGACGGCGTACGGCGGACGGACATGGCATTTTTGGAATCTACGCACCTTGAAACGGAAAAGAAAAAATTTTGAGGGGGTGTTATAAAATTTTTTTCCTGAGCGAATACATGGTGTATTATTCACAGAATAATAAACCAAAAAACGCTGCAAAGTCCTTGTCACATGGGTTTATTATTCTATTGGACATACCTACAGAAAGGTTGGCTGTTCATTTATTGTTTCTTTCATGCGTAATAATCGAAATAGCTACTTCTGATGGTTTCCATTAATTTTGGCCCCCAAAACACAAATTAGGTATGCTCTTTTTTTTCTTTTTTTTAAAACTATCCTTGATCATTGGTAGTGCCATTTAATCGTCCTGAACCACGTCTTGACACTTTTTCCAGTGTTATTATACAAACTGATGGTGATTTCAGACGATTTCCCAGGTTTTTCACTCATAAAAAATCAAGAACATTTGGTAGAACTCAATTTTCCACTCTTTGGTCAAAATCGACTTCATATTCGGTCTTCTCGTCCCCAAAAACATAGAAAACGATATCTCAGAAGCTCATGTTACCAATATGTTGCTAAAACGTAAAAAGTACCTATTTTTACACACATTTTCACTCATAACACCCCTGGGTATATTCCGATCGGGCTGAAAAGTTTCGGGACACAACTAGGGCCCAAATGGAGCATGTGTGCGAAAGAACGATTTTTTTAGACCGAAAATGAAGCCTGTACATGTGATACGGCGGACGGCGGACGGCGGACGGCGTACGGCGGACGGACATTGCATTTTTGGAATCTATGCACCTTGAAACGTAAAAGAAAAAAGTTTGAGGGGGTGTTATAAAAATTTTTTGCTGAGCGAATACATAGGTGTATTATTCACAGAATAATAAACCAACATAGCATCTGCTATAAGCTGCACGCTTATAGCAGATAAATTTTGCACAATTTACTGACACATATCATAATGGTACACTTAATAATAGCTGTAAAGCTCGAAAAATTCAGTGAATCCTCGAACACTCAAATTGTAACCTACCAGAAAAACCCAATTTACTTTTTATTTTTATATGTAAACAAGAAAAGTTGGCTGATTTTGCTTCAGACCAAGCTATCCAGCTGATTTGATGTGATCCAAAATGCAATGTAAGGTACACAGCTTTAAATGAGACGAACCTTTCGACAATGAATTTTTTTTTCATTGCTTTTGGTTTATTATTCTGTGAATAATACACCTATGTATTCGCTCAGCAAAAAATGTTTATAACACCCCCTCAAACTTTTTTCTTTTCCGTTTCAAGGTGCGTAGATTCCAAAAATGCAATGTCCGTCCGCCGTCCGCCGTACGCCGTATCACGTGTACAGGCTTCATTTTTGGTCTAAAAAAGTCGTTCTTTCGCACACATGCTCCATTTGGGCCCTAGTTGTGTCCCGGAAACTTTTCAGCCCGATTGGAATATACCCAGGGGTGTTATGAGTGAAAATGTGTGTAAAAAAAGGTACTTCTTGCGTTTTAGCAACATGTTAGTAACATGAGCTTCTGAGATATCATTTCCCATGTTTTTGGGGACGAGAAGACCGAATATGAAGTCGATTTTGACCAAAGAGTGGAAAATTGAGTTCTACCAAATGTTCAGCTCCCACAATTGATTTTTTATGAGTGAAAAACCTGGGAAATCGTCTGAAATCACCATCATTTTGTATAATAACACTGGAAGAAGTGTCAACACGTGGATCAAGACGATTAAATGGCACTACCAATGATCAAAGATAGTTATTAAAAAAAAAAAAAAAAAAAAAAGCGCACCTACCTAATTTGTGTTTCAGGGGCCAAAATTAACGGAAACCATCAGAAGTAGCTATTTCGATTATTACGCATAAAAGAAACAATAAATGAACAGCCATCGTTTCGCTAGGTATGTCCAATAGAATAATAAACCCATGTGACAAGGACTTAGCAGCGTTTTTCTTTTTTATACGATCAGTGCCACACACCTGAGATCGTTCAGAATAAGTAAACAAATGGTTTTTAGTGATTTTTAGAGCTTCATAAGTTTTTTTCTTTTACAGAAACGTGGGGCCTTTGAGGCCGCCGTCGTAGACAGCACTTTGCCCTTGAAATATTTACACAGAACTTCGAAATTTGGCGTTACGTTATGGCTTATTACGATCATACTATTTATTACTCATTACCACTGATCACCAGGAAAAGGGAGGTTTTCCACCAGCGGTGAAAAAGGGGGGGGGGGGGGTAGAAACGTTCATAATTCGTTAGCTTCAACATTAGGTACCTATACCCAAGTCCCTTCATTCCGAGGATCTGTAATACGGTGGTTTCTGCTTTCTGTTCAAATCACCTTAAATTGAACGGGAAATTAAATCGAGCGCCAGAGAAGAATAAGACATGAAGTAGCTCAATAAAGACATGGTGAGAACTGAAGTACAGGCAGGTACAGAGGCCCTGTAACCTGCTAAACCAAGTCGACGAGATACAACAGGTTCACCTGATGGTTCGGTGACAAGAGGCATCACCCTCATAATCCCTAATGGGGGAAAAATCGGCAGGAACCCCATGCAATCAACCCCCATCGCACACTGTAAATTACATGATAATTATGTAAATTGCATACATCTATCTAGTAAAGAAAATATCAGTATTAATTTTCAAAGCACATAATTATTCGAAATCAAGCTCAGCATACTATTATTATAACGAAGAAAACTATGCAAATTATTACACAGCGGTTTATTATTAACCTGTATAGACGCCCCTTCTGCGTAGACCGCTGTTTTCTGCGGTCAGTACCTACCCTCGCGCTCCTCCCAGGAAAGCTCAGTACAGTACTACAGTAGCCGGCCCGGTAATTACAGTATCATAAAAATGCGCGAGATTCATTGATTCAATCATTAATTATTTGTTGTTATTTATGTTTGTTGTGATTTATAATGTTTGTTCAAGTTGCAAAAGTACGTAATATCAGCAAAATCCAGAACAGATCGATATAACAGAACAGAAATAATATCGCAGAACAACCAACTCGACTTCACAGTCATACGTGATTATAATCAGATGATCTCTAGCAATGATATCTCGGTCAGATTCACACAGTTTCATTCACGATCATGTTGACGAAGCTTTTCGGTGCAAACGAACGGCTGGTCGTGAAATGCTCCGGGTGGTCTCAAAAAAATTCTTTAGTTTAATATCAATTTAAAAACGTTAAAAAACCAATACCCTTCTATTGAAAGTTTTCGAGCTGCGGCGTTCCGAAAATGTCATCACCTATTTTGCACACCTTAGAGATGACTGACAGTAAACGCTGAGCTTCGAGGACCAACTGGACCCCAAACGGAACCTACAAACCAAATTTCATTAATTTTGGTTCATGATAACTAAGAAAAGTGCTGTACAGCGTTCGGCGAACGGACAGAAATTTTTTTTTATTGCATTTTCGGATTCTACGTACCTTGAAACGGAAACCATCAAATTTTGAGGGGGAAGCGGTTAAATTTTCTTTTCCCATGCTCGATTCCAAAGGCTCACTATTGAAAATAATAAACCAAAAGATTGTGTACGAAGTGTTCATTAACTAATAGTCCTCTGCTATTAGGTAGTTACTCAACAAAAGTACAGTTCCAGACCTGCTGGACCCGTCTAAGCTTCTACAATGAAGTTCTCGCACCTGTAAAGGTAGAGGTACCTTGTAGTAGAGGTGCACTACCTCTAAACAAAAGTCCGATGAAGTGTCAGCTACCAAAATTACCGGAAGTGTGCGAAGAGCTGTATGCAGGACCCCAATAGTCGGACGAAGGACGGAGGTGGATAGTAAGTACCTACCCAGCGACCATGGTGAGGAGGGGGGGGGGGCTACAGTGGCATTTTGAGACAGCCCCCCCCCTCCCCCTCCACAAGAGGCTAAATTACTAATTGATGAATCAGCCGCTTGAGGGTTGAAGGTAAAGGAAGAACCCCCTCAGCCATTCATCATTCGGGCCTTATCCAACGGAACCAAGATGAAACTCGGATTATGTCTTCAAACCTAAGTTTGCCTCGTGTCAATTTATAAGAGAGAGCCACCTGGAGGTGGGGAACAGGTTGTAAAATTGAACGACATTAAAACTGCGAGGGAGGGTGATTTACTTGTACTTTTTAGATAATAGAAGAGGTGAGGGGGGGGGGGGGGGGGAATCGATGACGTCAAATAGTGGAAAGTATTGACGAGTAAAACTTTGGGGTATACTGAGCTTCTTTACGTCTTTAGCAACTTTCTGGTTGAACAACAACGTCATGGGGTGAAAACCCTCTGTTGTAAAATGATGAGCTTTGTCAAAACTAATAAAGTATCCTAACTCACGATGACCTGATTTATTCTGTTCCTCAGCGAAATCAGTCAGGAGTCAGGTAAAAACAACATAATTGGAACTGCTCAGAGAGAAGACACGTTCACTGGGCAACAAACCTTGGACCCCCCCTTCCAAAAACCCATGCTGTAAAAATTGATCCGCCAAAATAGCATGCTCTGTGCTTCGCCCCTCGCTCTTGGATGCGCATATGGGAACAAGTTCCTCCCCCTCCACACCCTTCTGGATAAAACCTGTACTCCCCTCCACCTTGAAATTTCATTCAACTGGGGGGGAGGGGGGGATATTACATATTTTTGCATTAGTGAAGTAAACCTTTTTTCCCAATAGGTAACTAAAACTATTTTCTCAGTACCTATCTACTTACCTTAAAAAAAATCTGCAAATCCGTGCACAACGGTTTATTATTTTGTACAGAATACCCTTCTGTTACAGATCACACTGTATAGGTAACCCGTCTATAAATGTAATAAATTATGCACCATTATATACATATTATGTAGATCGCAGTCCCTCCGTAGGTTAGTACCTAACCCCGTACTCGTTACTAGGTACCTACCTAAATCACAAGTTAAATGTTGCTAAAATAATTCTTTCGATGACAAACAGTAAATAAAATGGCAAAAAGAAACGCGAATAATGAAGTTCTGAAGGAAAATTGTTGATGTGGAGTGAAATCCCCTTCTACGTAGATGGTAGTTGTGTAATAATTTATCGTTGTGTAATAATTTACCGTTGGGTAATAATTTACCATTGCGTAATAATTTACCAATCAATAATACATCAGCGTTTGTTCAAGTTTCACTAACTACCAACAAACTCCATAAGAGCCATCATTTTCCAAATGAAATAATATCACATAACAACCAACTCGACTTCATACTCCTTGATTATAATCAGGTGATCCCTAGCAATGATTTTATCTCAGGCCAATTCCCGATTGTTCGCGCGTCCCTAGTGATGACATTTGGGTTAAATGTATACAATTCGAATTCATTCACCCTTCTGTTGAAATACTCGTTACTAGTTACCTACCTAAATCACGAGTTAAATGTTGCTCAAATAATTCTGTCGATGACAAACAGTAGGTACCAACTAAAATGGCAAAAAGAAACGCAAATAATGAAGTTCTGAAGGGAAATTGTTGATTTGGAGTGAAATAGACGCCCCTTCTGCGTAGATCTTCTGTTTTCTGTGGTCAGTACCTAACCTCGTGGTCAACTATAATGAACCGTTGTGTAATAACTTGCCCATCAATAATACTTCAACGGTTATTCAAGTTGCAAAAGTAACGATCAACAAAATCCAGCCCCTTCTAGGTAGATGAACCGTTGTGTAATAATGTAACGTTCTGTAATAATTTACCGTTGTGTAACAATTTGCCGTTATCTAATAATTTACCATTGTGTAATAATTTACCATTGTGTAATAATTTACCCATCAATAATACTTCAAAGTTTGTTCAAGTTTCAGAAGTACCTACCAACAAAATCCAATAGTCCATCGCTTATCAAATGAAATAATAGGTACCGCAGAACAACCAACTCGACTTCATACAGCCATCCTTGATCCGTAGTTATGATATCCGGGCCGGATTTACACCGTTTGATTCATGACGTGTTGACGAAGCTTTTTCGTGCACACGAACGGGGTGGTGCAATGCTCGGGGTGGTCTCAAAAAATTGTTTAGCTCAAGACAAATTTAATAACGTAAAAAAAATCATACTTACCCTTCTGTCGGACGCTTTTGAGCTACGGCGTTCTGAACATTTGAACCCCTATTTTGAACCCCCTTAGAGATGACTCACAGTAACGCCGAACTTCGAGGACCAACTAGACCCCGAACGGAACCTATAACCGGAATTTCATCAATTTATTTCATGGTAACTAAGAAAAGTGGCCAGTACGGCGTATGGCGGACAGACAGAAATATTTTTATTGCATTTTCGGATCCTACATACCTTGAAACGTAAACCATCAAATTTTGAGGGGGTTAGAATTTTTTTTTTCATGCTCGATTCCAATGGTTCATTATTGAAAATAATAAACCTAAAATTGTCGCCGTTAAATTATTGTCGACCGATTGCTTATCAGATTTTGCGCACTTCCTCAGAGGGCCCCAGTGAAAAAGTGTGCCAATTGAGCTCTTAATACTCTCTTTAACCTACTCCTAGAATGGGGGAGTAAATGAGGGAGTAAATTCACAAAGGGGCAATTCCGTGGAGCATAAAGAATGTTTGTGCAAAATGTCAGCTCGATCTATGTCTGTGAGGCCGTAGCCCTGTCAAAGAAGAACAAGAAGAAGAAGTAGAAAAACTGGAAAAATTGCGATTTGCAAACTTCCATAACTCCGGCATCTGATGGTGCGAGGGTTGAAATTTGGTACACGCCCTCAGGGGCCCCTGTACGAAACATCGACGCCGAAGACCCACAGGTGGCCAAGTTAAGGGGGGGATAAAACCCCTAATAATTGTTCTGTCGTGTGAACCGTGTTCTTGATGGTCGCTTCGGAGGTTTTCGGTTTTCTTGGCTCCCGCGTCTCTAAATCTGTACGCTGTACAATCAAATTCCATCTGATGATGATCCGCTTTGCCGTGGTATACGAACAAATATATCGACACCAGATAGAGAAACTGTGATAGCGATTTCTATCGTCCGCGAATTGCATAGTGGAAATTTGGTTATATATCGAACCAGATAGAGACAAATTGAGATAACGATGCCTATCGTCTTCAAATTGCATAGGAGAAGGAAATTTAGCAGAAATGACGTAGAAATTTCGTGATTTCGATCAGTGTGCAGATGGAGAGAATTTCATTACCTAATTTATTGATATAGAAAGAAACTACTGCATTTCTTTCAATTGAAAAACAGAATTGGAAGAAAAATTAAATTTAGTGAATAATGAAGTAGCGCAGATGTATCGTGGTCTGTGGTTCGCTTGAAACGTCGCCATCGTTAGTTTCTGGACATTTGAATTATTTGCATCACCACATCTGAGTTCCCTAGAGTACACATACTATATGGTTGATACTAAGGGTGAGGATGTGGGCATTACACATGTATTATAGGTGTGTAGTGTTGTAGTGAGTGCACATACTCTTGGTGGGGTCGGCAAGCGGCAGTCCGCCAACCTCTGGTCGAGAGGGTTAGCCCAGTCCCCGGTCTTTCATGTTTTATTACCCGTGCAAGATTGACGTTATGTACCCAGCGGCTCAAATGACGCGTGAACTAGAGTCAATATACTCGTTCAAATATCGCCAATGACGCCGGTCCTTTCGTTCCCCACAGGCCGGAAAGCTGGGATATTGTGTTCTAACGATTTCTAGCGCAACACTGCTGAAGTTCCAGTCGTGCAGGATGCGCTTGGCCTTATGAGAAAATTATCAAAGTAACGTAATTAGCCACAACTAAACCAGATATCGACATTTGCAATAGTTTTGTCCACGAATTCGCACACTATCCCTCCCAAACACTAGGTAGTGTTAGAGAAAAAATATTTTTGAATAGGCAATTTTCACATCAAGCATTTGGTAAAAAATGAATGTATAAATTATATATCCCGTATTTTTTTCCAAATACACTAAAATAGTTGAAAGTTATCAACTACAAACTCACACAAACTTTCTTTTCGATTCGAGACAGAAAAAGGCTATTTCCTCAAAATATTTTGCCCCAAAAAAGTGGGTCAAATTGGAATTTTTTCTGGTACAAAAATAGCTAACAATCACAAAAAACTACTTGAAATTCTACAACAAAACGGGTATTACCTATGACCTGGTGGCTCGAGAAATATACATACTTTTCAATTACATTCGTCATATTTTTCAATACATTCCTTTCTCTAAAAATGCCAAAAATTGAATTTTTCTTTAAATTGAAAATTTCCTTCAATTAGGATAAATAGTGAAATCAATAAGAACTAGGAAAGATTTATATGACGATCAAATTTTGAATGAAAAAAGTTAGGGGGCAATATGTTGAAATTTGTGGAAAACCCATGGGGAACGTTCGACAGTTCAAGTAGGTAGGTACCAACGTTACTTCGAAAATTCGCTCATACGTTCATGCTGCATGACTGGAATTTGTTTGGTCCGTTTTACAGTCGAACTCAATATTTTGAACCTAGACGATCTGAGCTTTTATAATCACTATAATTTAGAAAATTCTCAAGAAGTTATTGATGGTGATGGTAGCTTGGTAGTACCTTGAACAATTCGTCAGGTGTTCATGACTAAACCAATAGTTTGTTATTGAATACTAATGTTTCTATTTAAGCTAAAAACAACGACTGGCATTGTCATGTCATCAACTCGTGACAATTTCACATGAAATTTCTATTGGATTTTAAATCTACGTAATGAATTTTAATGACGTGTTTTCAGTTTTTTACTATGACGTCTGGTGAAAAAAATCGGTAGATTGTAACAAAGCAGAAAACTCATTCCAGTCAGTCTTTTACCGAGACACATTAGAGTCTCTTACATTCAGTACATCTTATTTAGGAAAGTTTAAGGACACTGACTGATTAGCTATTTGAGTGAAAGGTTTTGGTAAGAGTAGTGGTGAGGATTGGGCCATCTTGCTAGTTTCCAAATAACACAACTATAATGGCCGATATAAAACAATGACACAGCAATCTGCACTGCTACAGCGTGTTGCGGGTGTAACCTGCTTGAAAACTGCAGGCATTATCACGTAAGAAAGCACTATTTGAGCGTAAACAAGTTTGAATACTATTATCAGTGTGAACGTTAGAGAATTATAGGCACTCCAAAAATGTGTTCAAATTTGAACTTGTATCAAAAATCGGTTAAAAGGGCATTAAACATCGTGTTTCCTAATAAAATTCGCTCATAAATTCATGCTGCATGACTGGGACTTTTCCTTCAAATTTGAACACATTCCGTTAGTCTTGAGTCGTGAAATCGAACGACAAACATTGTCAACACGATAAACAGTGATTTAGGGGGCCAAAAATTAGCTATATTGACCTGACCCGGGATCGAACTCACTACCCATGGTGGTGGCTTAGCGCCTTCAAGTAAAAATCCTGCTTTGCGAATTTTGCCCTATTGAAACGATGGGCTCACAGCTCTAATTTGGCGGCGGTTACTATAGGTTCATTCATTACAACTCATCACTCCCCCATGCACAGGTATACAAAATTGGTTGGCGTATTTTTTTATACAACACCTATTTCAATCACAGCCAAGTCATGAGTTCTCCGATTGAAGCGAACTAGATGGCTCGGAAAGGCGGGAAGCTCTAATTCTTGATCCCAACTAAGAGCCTACGGGGATCGGAGTGGAGTCGAAACTGTTTCGAACCTCCCACAACTTTTCCCACTCCGAGAAAGTTCGTTTTCCAGATGGCTTGCGCTGCGGCAAACTTTTTGATGAGGCTTTCTCTTCTAATTGTGACAAATCCTGACGAGCCCTAACCATTTCCCTTGTGAAAGGTCACATCCTTCGGCGGAAGGGTTTGATTCCCTTGGTTTTGACGGGCCAACTCGTGTTTTTTGGTTTGGACTCATTTATCAACTTCAACTACTGTCACATCACCATTCTTTCTTTCCCCCTGGGAATCTTCTTGTTTATATTTTCCTTCTGCGGAATACTTTATTGAGAGAGAACATATACGTACCTATCCTGCTATTTGAAAGTTAAATACTGCTCGTGATATGAAGCAAATTTTCGAAGTTCAACAAAACTGGCAAATACTACTGCCTAGTGGAGGGGGTGTGGGGGGTGAAAGGGCTGAGTAGCTTTCAGCTAGCTAGAGAGGGATCCGACGAAGTAGCCACAAGGGAGAATATTTGAATAAGGAATCGCGAGTTTACACATGCGAAATCTACGGTCAAGCCGATAGCATATTAATTTATGAGGCTCTGTCAAAACACATACCTAACTGAACATTTAATCAAAATCGAATTGTTATAACAAGGATTTTAGCGAACGAGCAGAAGCTATTACGTATGCCTCCAATTAGTGTGGAGTTCATAGGAGACAATCAGGGAGAAACCCAGCATGATAATAATTGTCGGAAACCTGTATGGTCAGATTACACTCAATAAAGCAAGTAGAAGGAAGGGGTCTACATGACACGGGAACGTTCACAGCCGGCTCCGCCCAACAGTCCCTAACGACTGTCAGAGGGCCAGAGGAGGGTGGAACAAGCCATATAAAACCCGTGCTCCTGCCCAGGCTTATTCATTCTACGCATTCACCTCAAGTCGATGACTTCCCCCTCTCCCTACCTTCCTTCTCCCTCGAAAAGATCTCGTGGAGTGGTGGAACCTGCCTGATGAGGCCTTTATGGTATAACAGGTGTGGTGGAACCTTCCGAGCACCTCCTTCACTCTCCACAAAAAATCTCATAGAGTGGTGTAACCTGCCTGGTGAAGCCTTTGGGTAGAACCGGTGTGGCGGAAACCTTCCGAGCATGTCATTCGATACCTCACGTTCCATCACAACCTCACCTATCCCAGGCATCCATTCCATCCACAACAATAATCTGATTGATATAACCAGAGATATGAGCCTTGCCGACAGGGTTTTCGTTGTTCGCCCATACACAGTCGCTCATTTCATCACAATGAAATCCATAAGGAACTTTCCAGGGTCCAACCTGCATGGCCCCAGACAGTTTCAGAAAAATCTGACAAATAGAACTATGGATAAGGATGGTACAAGGGGTTTATTGCGCATGTGCAGGCTTCACTATGATTCCGATCACGTTGAACCTCATAGGTTCTGGACCGTCAAGGACCCAACCCGCATTATACCTGAAAATATCATCGAAATCGATCAAATAGAACTGGAGTTACAAGACTGTCGAAAATGCCTGATGTACCTGGTAACCGATATGGGACCACCTGTGGACTGCCCCTCAAACACCCTCGAAATCTTAACTCGTAATCGTGAGGATTTTCATTTTTTCTGATAACACCGGATAGGACCGGAGAGCACCGGATTTTTTCCGGTTGGTGCAGACACACAGACGGACCGACACGGAACCAGGTTTGCTCATTGAATAATAAGACACCAGAAGAACGCATTAACATTAGAATCGCATTAACTTCGTCACTGCGCATGTTCAGATTTCAGTTGGATGTTGATTGATGGAAATCAGCCCGGACACACCCTCGAAAGTTCAGCTGGTGTGGATGGTTTCCTTCTGCAGAAAATTCGGTGCAGTCAATCATGCAGACAGAGAAGGGAACGATACCCCCCATCCCCCTCCTTTTATGATATCTGTAATTCAAAACGCGACTGTTCCACTGATTTTTTGGTATAAAAAATGTACCGTAAACTAGGTTGACTCAGTGCCATATTTTGCCTTTTTTTTTAAATCTCCTGAATCCATTTTTCAGGCTACTAGCAAGCAATAGTTTTCAGGCAATCGCAATACATATATTATCTCAGCTTTCAAATCCTACATGGCGTGTATGGTATATTCCAGCCTTCCGGGTTCACCAAAAAAACTGGTGGCCCCTCAACTCCTTCGAATCCCCTGTCTGCACGACCCGCAACACAAGAAAGACTTGCCAGACATTAGTTTCCATACACGTACGTTTCATACCAGGGTTTGAGGTTTGTTGGAAAAAGCCTGAGCCAAGTCGTACAATGAGGAACTTGCACCCATCTTAAATTTTGTAAGAAACCTTACTCTACACCAAAGAAAGTTCGTCCGGAAAAGCGTTTAGTAAAATATTAGTTTCAAATAGAGGAAATCTTGGTTTTAAGTGGGAAACGCTGCAAATCCCAGCACAACGGTTTATTATTTTGTACAGAATACCCTTCTGTTACAGGTCACAGCTCTCTGTATAGATAACCCGTCTATATAATATAATATGTACTATTCTATACATATTATGTAGATCGCAGATCCTCCGTAGGTTACTACCTAACCGCGTACTCGTTACTAGGTACCTACCTAAATCACGAGTTAAATGTTGCTAAAATAATTCTGTCGATGACAAACAGTACCTAAAATGGCAAAAAGAAACGCAAATAATGAAGTTCTGAGCGGAGATTGTTGATGTGGAGTGAAAAAAGTTGCAAAAGTACCTATCAACACTCCAAAACAGCCATCATTTTTCAAATGAAATAATATCACGGAACAACCAATTCGACTTCATACTCCTTGATTATAATCAGGTGATCCCTAGCAATAATTTTATCTCGGGCCGATTCCCGATTGTTCGCGCATCCCTAGTGATGACACGAGGTAAGTGTTGCTAAAATAATTCTGTCGATGAGAAATAGTGACTAAAATGGCGAAAAGAAACGCAAATAATGAAGTGCTGAAAGAAAATTGTTGATGTGGAGTGAAACAGATCACCCCTTCTTCGTAGATCACTGTTTTCTGTGGTCAATACCTGTAGTGAACCGTCGTGTAATAACTTGCCCATCAATAATACTTCAACGGCTGTTCAAGTTGCAAAAGTACCTATCAACAAAATCCAGCCCCTTTTTGGTACCTAGATGAACCGTTGTGTAATAATTTTCCGTTATGTAATAATTTACCGTTGTGTAATAATTTGCCGTTGTGTAATAATTTACCATTGTGTAATAATATACCCATCAGTAATACTTCAACGTTTTTTCATGTTTCACAAGTACCTACCCCACACTCACCACTGGATCACTTATCAAATGAAATAATATCACAGAACAACCAATTCGACTTCATACCTACAGCCATCCTTGATTATAATCAGGTGCTCCCTAGTGATGATATCCCGGCTGTATTTGTACCGTTTGATTCACGATCGTGTTGACGAAGCTTTTTGGTGCACACGAACGGCTGGTCGTACGATGCTCCGGGTGGTCTCAAAAAATTGTTTCGCTCAAGACAAATTTAATAACGTAAAAAAAACCATACCCTTCTATCGGAAGTTTTCGATCTACGGCGTTCTGAAAATTTCAACCCCCATTTTGAACCCCTTAGAGATGACTGACAGTAACGCCGAGCTGCGAGGACCAACTAGACCCCGAACGGAACCTATAACCAGAATTTCATCAATTTTGTTTCATGGTAACTAAGAGAAGTGGCCCGTACAGCGTACGGCGGACAGACAAAAATATTTTTATTGCATTTTCGGATTCTACATACCTTGAAACGTAAACCATCAAATTTTGAGGGGGGTTAGAATTCTTTTTTTTTCATGCTGGATTCCAATGGTTCATTGTTGAAAATAATAAACCAAAATGTTGACAAAATCATCTCCTGCACGGAGACTGCTCTCCTAGGAGCAGTGAAAAGAAAAGAACTTGAAACGCCGTGGCGTCAAATTTTCAACAAAAAACTTGTGAAAAGTTGTCATATTAATTTGCCTTAATCAAAACGAGAAAGACGCTATTTAGTGAGGAAAGTCGGCATGAAGTTCAAGTGATCCACAAAAATATCGGGAAGTGCAAGATCTCGTCAACTTGTACAAAAATGTGCGTAACAAATTCCTGTTTGATCCCAGGACGTCGGAAGTCACGTTTACTTCCAAGTTTTGACCAATTTCATATTTCTGAACTCAGTAATAGGCCAGATGATGTATAAATCGACTGCTAATCCAAAACCCTGTTTGTGAAACTGGGTTGAAATATATAACATAACATCAGTTTCAAAACGAGTAAGCTTGAGTTTTAAGAAAGAAAAACTGACTCCGAACAACATCATCTGGTATCCGAAGACAAAGAGTACAACTTACCTCCAGGAACCAATTGGAAGATATTTGAAATGCCTTGGAGCCCAATTTCCCGTCCAAAACTTGTCTCAAGTTCTCGAATCCGCCTGAAATCACAAGAGAAAGGCGGCAATCAGTGAAGAAAGTCGACTGTCGGCTCAAGAGATCAACAAACGCTGGAAATTACGACTACTTGTCAAATTGGATCAAACTGGATCAAAGTGGACCAAATTCCTGTTCGATCCGAGACGTCGAAAACGACGTTTCTGTTAGAGAAGGTTCAAACGTTAGTGAGAAGGTTTGAACAAACTTCATCATTGTGAGCTCTGAAATAGCCCAGTTATATTGGAAAAATATTCAAGCAATCCATGTTTTGGGAATATATTGACTTCGGGCAAAATCATCTCCCACATGAGAACAACGACTACTCACATCGGAAGTGAATTGGAAGATATTTGAAATACCGCGGTTTGAAATTTCTCAAAGTCATCATATTTGCCTTAATTAACAAGAGAAAGACGGTACCTAATTAGCGGGTAAAGTCGATTTGGATTTCGAGCGATCCACCAACACCGGGAAGTACCTTCAAGACCTCGTAAAAGTGGACCAAATTCCTATACGATCCCAGGACGTCGGAAAAATAATGTTTAGTTCCCAAGGTTTTGACAAATACACTGCTGCACAAAATTAAGGGATCACCGTCGAAAAAACAATGCCTCAGATCTGCGAATCGTAGGTCAGAAAAATATTTCTTTTCAAGTTATATTTGTTATTTTTGGATAGTAAACATTCCAAGGAAGTTATATTTGTTATTTTTGGAAAATAGACATACAAAGGCACACTGACAGTCAAAGTAGGCATTCGAAGACATTCCTGTTTCCTCTAGCTCAATAAAAACTACCTGTCAAAACTAGCCAGATAGGTAACACTTTTCGTGAAAAATGTTGATTTTGCTCATTCAAACAACAGCAAAACGAATGATCCTGCCGGACGAAATATATCAAATAATTATTAGTTTCAAAACGAGGAAAGCTTGAGTTTTAAGGGAGGGAAAACTGACTACGAAAAATATCATCTTGTATCCGAACACTAAGAGTACTTACATCGGAAACATATAACTGGAAGATATTTGTAATACCTTGGAGCCCAATTTTCTGTTCCAAACTTGTTAAAAGTTCTCGAATCCGCCTGAAATCACAAGAGAAAGCAGTTAGAGAGAAGGCCGATTGTTAGCTCAAGAGCCATAAACAGCGAAATTACGACAAGACCTCGTCAAATGGGGTGAAAATGTAGTTCAAATTCCAACTAAATCGGGGTTCGGGGTTCATCGATGCAAATCAAATTTTCTCTGGTTTAAATGGTTGAGTTTTAAGTGTTCGGTGCTTCTTCATAAATAATATCATGGACGTACAACAACAACTGGCTAACTCGGATGTAGATGCCAACATTGGTTAACTCAACAACTGTTTACACGACAGAATAAGCACCCCCCTCTTAACTCGACCGAACTCGACCCCTGGGGGTTTCCGTTGTTGATTTTTGTACGCCCGTTCTCGAGAGACCCTTCAGGACGCGTACCAAATTTCAACCCTCGGGGCCATCAAGTGTCGGAGTTATGGAATTTTGAAAATCGCTATTTTTCAAGTTTTTCTACTTCTTGTTCTTCCTCGTCGCCTTTCACAAGGCTACGGTCTCACAGATCGACCTGAAGTTTGGCACACACATTCGTCATGGTCCAAGGAAGTGCCGTTCAGTCCACACACCCCCACCCTGGCAACACCACCACCACCACAAATTGTTCCCTCAATGTTTAGGAGTAGGCTAGAGGGTTTCAAGAGCTGAAATTTCGCACACATATTCGTTATGCCCCAAGGAAGGTCCTTTTGTGTAATCCTCCCCCCCCCCCCCCACAACAATGGTGGAGTTCGCAGTAAATTACAGAGGGTTTTCAGAGCTGAAATTTCACACACATATTCGTTATGCTCCAAGGAAGTGTCTTTTGTGCAATTTTCCCCCCAACTCCCCCCTGTGACGGTATATGGGAATCCCGTCCATCTTGGATGCGGGCTCTTCCCGATCTTTTTGACACGCGGCTGAAGGGGCGGTCGATTCGCGGAAACGAATCGTCAACTCCTGGAGGCATTGCGTTATAATCTAACCATTGTCTCCGGGGGCAGCTGTCACACTACCTCCCTACCTTTCTAGAGGATGGAGAGGGGGAAACTACACTGTATGGGCGGCGTAGTTAAACCCCTCATCCATTACATGGTAGCAGAGCGTGGTTGGTGGGTATGTGCTGGATTTTATCCTCGGTACCCCCTCCACTTTTTGAGAGCTTTTCCAGAAGGAATAGCTCTGAGCTTTTCCAGAAGGAATCCTCTTTTTAATATCTTCTCTTTTGAATAATCCCTTTGTTAATCATACACTTCCGCCATTGGATTTTCTTTTTTCATTAAATCAAACTCATTATTATTATTACTATTATTATTATCAAACTTGATTATTAATCTTAAGGCGCTCAATGCCTGGCGTTCAATGCCAATTTTTCCCCTTGTTTTCCCAGCTGTTCCATCATATGATGGGGGTTAGTCACCCAGAGGTTGTTCAGATGAACTTTCCTGAACCAGAACCTCTGACAACGACTTCTTTTCTTTTTTGGCCAAGTGATATTGATAAGGAGCTAAGTTCTCCACCAGTAACAATTCTCAGTAGTACCATTAAGATGGAAGCTATCAGCTTTGGAGTTTTTCAGATGAACCTCCCTGAATCAGAACTCCATACTACTTTCAGTCCCGTGTCTAACTTCACATACTTCTTCTTCAAAGAAGTATGTTTTTAAGGGGAGGAGTGTGACGGTATATGGGAATCCCGTCCATCTTGGATGCGGGCTCTTCCCGATCTTTTTGACACGCGGCTGAAGGGGCGGTCGATTCGCGGAAACGAATCGTCAACTCCTGGAGGCATTGCGTTATAATCGAACCATTGTCTCCGGGGGCAGCTGTCACACTGCCTCCCTACCTTTCTAGAGGATGGAGAGGGGGAACTACGCTGTATGGGCGGAGTAGTTAAACCCCTCATCCATTTACACACCCCCCCCCCCCCCCCGACATCAAACTACTGACACTTGGGGGAGACGGGAGTGTTTTTAGGAGTAGTTTAGAGAGGGTTTCAAGAGCTGAAATTTTGCACACAGTCGTTATGCCCCAAGGAAGGTCCTTTTGTGTTTTGTGTAACCCCCCCCCCCCCCCCCCCTGGTGGAGTTCGCAGTAAATTACAGAGGGTTTTCTGAGCTGAAATTTAGCACACATATTCGTTATGCTCCAAGGAAGTGTCTTTTGTGCAATTTTCCCCCCAACAACCCCCCCCCCCCAACACCTACTGACACTTGGGGGAGACGGGAGTGTTTTTAGGAGTAGTTTAGAGAGGGTTTCAAGAGCTGAAATTTTGCACACACTTGTTATGCCCCAAGGAAGGTCCTTTTGTGTAATTCCCCCCCCCCCCCCCCGCCCCATGACGGGGTTTGCAGTAAATTAGAGAGGGTTTTCAGAGCTGAAATTTCGCGCAGATATTATTTGTTACGCTCCAAGGAAGTGTCTTTTGTGCAATTTGCATCCCCCCCCCGACACTTAGGGGAGTTTTTAGGAGTAGTTTAGGGTGGTTTTCAAGAGCTGAAATTTTGTAGACACATTCGCTATACTCCAGTGAAGGAGCTTTTGCGTAATTTGTCCCCTTGGGGGGGGGGGGGGGTCTCTCACTTTTTACTTTTTATTTTTATTTTTTTAAAGGGCTTCACAGACATAACGGATCGACCTGAAATTTTGCAAACACATTCGCTATGCACCAAGCAATTTCCTTTTGTGCATTTTTCCCCAATTTTAAATTTTTTTAGAGAGATTTTTTTTGTAAAGTAGGTAGATACTGAATAATTTTTTTATGTACTGGAGAAAATGGATAGGTACAAAGTAGGCAGGGGCTGAGTATGACTACTGAGTAGGTACCAACTACGTAGGTAGTACTGAGTAGGTACTAAGTAGGTTAGTGAGTACTTATTAAGAACTGAGTAATCAAGTACCTACTGAGATACCTCCTGGGAAAAAATGTCAACTTCGTCAATGCAAAAATACGTGATATCCCCCCCCCCCCCTCCGGCACAAAAAAACCCTGCTATAGAAATTTGAAGAGGTTTTGTTGCGGGTAGTAAATCTCTACAACAGGGTTGTTTTTGGGGGGATACCTATTACAACCCAGAAGTACAATGATTTGGTGTCTGTGCTTGTTTACTGGCAACCTACCGCCTTTGCCTACGGTGTATTGCCCATTTCATATTTATAAATCTTCCTCACACTCCTGGAGGAGGTGACAGTTCAGGTGAAGAGTAGTCGAAAATATTGTATGGCGACGTTTTGCTGTTTTACGTTTCAATAAATCTTACGCGTTTACCAGTAGGGTTTCTTTAGCAATTCTATACAAATAATGTAATTTTCCAAGTAGGTACTACCTAACTTCTAGTATAATTTTAGAGAGTTCTTCACAAAAATTGAAGTCTGTTCGTTGAAGAAGGTACCTAATATTTTCCGAATTAATGATAGTTTGTAATTATTAATTTTGCAAATAAAAATAATAAGCAATTATTACATTCATCGATTCAGTCGAAATGACATTTTTATCACAAACATGAAAACAATGTTTGATGCAAGTTGCAACATTTTAAGGGGGTGTGTACCTGCAACATGCTATCCCACTTCATAGTGAGAAATAATCTCAGTTTTTTCATCTAGCATTCAATGAATGTTAAAATGAGAGACGAAATTCATATCTGACTTTGTGCAACAAGCAGGCCAAAATCGTACTTTTTAGCGATAACCATTAAATTTTATTAATTACCCCAAGACTCTAAGTCATTCAGAACTCATCCAAGCTCAAGCATTTGTAGGACAAGATAAATTTTTAAGATACCACTTCTGAATTCAAAAAACCACAAAAGGAGAAATTAAAAATTGGTACAAAATTTGATCGCCATTTTCTCTGGATTCTGAGTCGGCCAGCTGTTCCAGGCCCACGATACAATACATAGTGTTGCACGTATACGGTACCGACCTTCACGCAGTTTTACTCATGCAACTTTATGTACCCATACACATACATTAGACTGATGTTCGTGTGTGTGTGTGGTTGATGACAGGTGAGGTGTTGTGGGTAGGGCAGTGGTGGGTTTTGGTACACAAAATTAATTATTTCCAATTCGCGACAGTGAAACGGATGAATGGTGACAGATTCGAAGAAATCAAGAGATCAAAATGCTGCGAATGCTTCCTCAACAGTTAACCTGATAACTCTCCTGCGTTGTGGATAGGCCATCTCACAAATTGGAACATATTTAAATAAGCATTTTATTACCCTCGACTTTTGTAATTATAGAGTAAATATTGCCTACTTACGATAAACACCTAATAAAGTAAAAGATCCGGGGATGAAGGTGGTAGAACCCAAATTGCAGCACTAAACACAATCATCGATTGACTCGGGCCAACCGATGAACTAACGTAGGTTTCAATTGCCCATATTATCACTTCACACGGCTAAATCAAATCGGCTGATCATACTGAGGCGATTCGAGGAGAAACCGCGAAAGAATATGTTATTTAGTCAAGGATTATTGATTTTGAAGGGAAAAAGCCACAGACCTTCCACCCATCACAGTATCAGGCCAGACTGATCTATATCATACAAAGAAAGGAGAAGATGGGTGTGGAGCTACCTTGGTAGGGAGGCACCTGCACCTACCTCATTCTACCTGACTACTCATTGTCTTATTCGGTTCTTACCCATTCCAAACCCCCAAAAAAAGGAATTTTACTTGGAACTGTGTTTGCCACCAGAGCCTCCTTTCCACTGATTCCAGGCAGGTAGGAATTAGGAGCAATGAAAATAACTACCACTCACCTCCACCTCCTACCATCTGCTCCTCCAAGAAGCTGATACTAGTGAAAGTCTAGGAAGCAAGTTTAAACTCGGCACGTGGGAAACAGTGGCATTTCTAGCAGCAGGGGGGCAGCTTTCCCAGGATTTTTCGTATCAGCAATTTGTATCAGGAGCTTGGTGACAAAAAATACTTAGTATGTTTTGAAACCTGAGAATTCAGAAGGAATTCTATTTTGAAACGAATAAGTCAATGCTGGGGTTCTCCATTTCCGTTCCCCTGAACTACAAAATTCGTAAAATTCCATTAATTTTCGAATTGGCCCATAGTGATGAGTCCTATCCCTTACTAAGTGTAAACAACCCTTAAGTTTTTCATTTAATGATTATTTCAATTTCAATGGTTCAAATGGTTTATGATCGTTACTCTTCTGCTCGGAATGTCTACAGTGATTACTACGTAGATCACTGTTTTCTTGGTGAATACAGGTCATGTAAAAAAGCCTCGTGCTCCCCAGGAAAGAATTCTACCATTGGGTCTAGTATCTGATAGAATTCCATCCAGTCACTTTATCAACCTTTCCCTTCGCCCCTCTACGATCGTATCGTTCTTCCCTTCCCACCTTATCATTCATATCGTTCTTCCTTTCTAATTTTCTACGAAGGCGTTGACCCTTCACATTGTTCTGTTCCAAAAAAAAGTATCGGAAAAAAGTGCGTTGTGGTTTCATTTTGACGTAGCGGATGGAGGAGCCATCCAACGCATAGGTAGTAGTTTTGCATTGTATATCTACCAGCTACTCTCTGAAGCGTTTCCAATCTATTTATTTCAAAATTTTTCGTATTTTCGTTTTAGTCGCCAGAACAGTATGTGCAAAAAAAAAAAAGACGTGTTAAGTAGGCCTAAAACAGTTACAAAATGGAGATGTATACTGAGCTGAGTAGGTAAAAATACACTGCCAAGGTGATGGCACAGGAGCTTCCTCGTCACAATCAGAGTGACCCATTATAAAATAGAACAGTGACCCATTATAAAATAGAGGATTACATAACATTACATAACGTGAAATATACATATTACATAACATTACATTACATAACATAACATTACATAACATTACATGAAATATACATACTTATTACATAACATTACGTCCATAATACATTACGTCCATTATACATAATTGCGAAAGTTATGCGTGTTTGAAGAATTTAACGTTAGCGCATGCGCAGGGCTCTATCATGTTGAAATTTATATGGGACCTCAATGGGCCCTACCCGCTTAATCCCTGAGAATTACATTGAAATTGGGTGAAATCTTTGGTTACTACGGCTGTAACAAGGAAATTGCATCTATTTCACGCCAGCGCATGCGCAGAGCGCACCGAGGGTCCGATCATGCTGAAATTCATACTGGAACTCACTAGGCCTTGTCCAAACAACCCTTGAAATTTTAGCGAAATTGAATCAAAATTGTGAAAGTTATGCGTGTTTGTTGAATTTAACGTTAGCGCATGCGCAGGGCGTACCGCTGGATCAATCATGTTGAAATTTGTATGGACCTCAAGGGGCCTTATCCGCACCATCCCTCAAAATTTGAGCTGAATCAATTCAAAATCGTGGAAGTTATGGCTGTAACAAGGAAATGCGGACAGACAGACTCACAGGCCCACAGACCCACAGACTCACAGACTCACAGACCCACAAGCTAGGTTCACATGGAGACTCAATTCCGGACGGTAGCCCGGCACGGCTATGCGTTCTGCAGTGCTATTGGCCAACGCAAAATGGATTATTTCAACGCAGTGCCTTGGATACTATATCAAAATCTCCAGATATTTTCCGCTGTCGGATGCGTTGCCGGATCTGCGCGGAGGTTACTGCGCACACCTCTCTTGTTTGGTTGTTCAGCCATATTGAAATTCGACATTTATGTGGTTGATATTGCGGTTTCGAGTTCGAGCAATTGTTTGTTTTTTGCGATTGCATTTTGTTATGACTGCGCTGCCATGTGAACGCCTCTGCGGCAAAAATTCCGGCAAATGCGTTGCCGTGCCGGATTGCCGTCCGGAATTGCGTCTCCATGTGAACCTAGGTTACTACGGAACTGTTACACGTTCTGACCGTACAACGCCACGATACACGACCGTCATTCATCACTCTGTAACGCCGATACTTAAATCCTTCGCATATATAATGCACTGAACACCTTAATTGGTAACTGTAACTCGGAACATTCTCTCTAACTCAAACACAACAGATGGCACTAAACTGAAACAGCGGTTACTGACTGCGTGAGACGTTAGACCAGGTTGATTGTGAAGAGGTAAAAGAGGTCATGTAAATATTTACCTGATTGTTTATGAATTTTGCCTCGTCCATGAACTGTTGTTTGGGCTTCCGGCGGAATCTCTTGTGCGCTTTTCGACCCCTCATCTTTGCGCTTTCACGCACCTGTCAATCAGGATTAAATGGGATTTGCGCATTCGTATTCCACCGAAAACTACAGGTTAAAAATATAATAGTCCATTTCCACGTAAACTAACAAAACTTTAGACCGGTTTCGGTTGTTAAACCATCATCAGTACACAATTGTACTGTGATATTACTGTGACACTATTGTGTACTGATGATGGTTTAACAACCGAAACCGGTCTACAGTTTTTTAGTTTACGTGGAAATAGACTATTCTATTATTATCCTGTCGTTTTTTGCTATGGATTTCCACTACACCGCCGCAAGTGATTCAAGTTATACTGAGTAGATATGTGTAGGTATAACTATTTTATTGAGTCAAACCTATAAACCCCGTTTTCGTAATTTGTAAACTGGGATAAATTGGACGGAGTCGGTTGAACTGGTGAACGGGTGAAGGTGTTCCAGAGAACGCATCACAGAAGTAAATGAACTGGTGGGAGTTAAATCCTGGATTTGAACGCATTTTACACATCCCTATAGATCATCATTGAAAGGGAACACAGTTGATTTATAATCACGCCATGGCTTTATGAGATCGGGTATTTTGTTCCGTGAAACAATTTTATTTGAAGAAACATGGTTATTTTTAATTTTTAACCTATTTGTTCATAGGTACAAGTTTGTTCGGTCAAACTTGTACCTGTAAAATGGTCAAACGAATCATCAAACAAAAATTACCGGGGGAAGGGACGTTCGTGTGGCCGTAATGACGCGTTACAGGAGATGGGGGCGGTGGAGAAATGAATATTTACGTAGCTTTAATTGCCGAACTTTATACTTCGACTCTGGTGGCATTTTTGGTTTATTATTTTCAGTAATGAACCTTTGGAATCGAGCGTGGAAAAAAAATTTAACCCCCTCCCCCAACAATTTGATGGTTTCCGTTTCAGGGTACGTAGAAACAAAATTTCTGTCCGTCCGCCGTACGCCGTATTTCGTACTTTTCTTATTTACCATGAACCAAAATTAATGAAATACTGTTTGTAGGTCCCGTTTATCGCTGGCCTTGCCTTGCATAATGTAACAAAACGCCGCAAAGTCCTTGTCTGGATTTATTATTCTATCGGACATGGTACCTACAGAAATGTTGGCTGTTGATTTATTGTTTCTTTCATGCGCAGTAATTGAAATAGCTATTTTTGACGGTTTCCACCAATTTTCGCCTGTAAAAACATGAATTAGAATCCGCAAAAAATAAAGTAAGTGGATGATACGGCGGACGGCTTACAGCAGACAGCGTACGGACATTGCATTTTTGGAATCTACGCACCTTGAAACGTAAAAGAAAACATTTTGAGGGGTGTTATGTAAATGTTTGGCTGAGCGAATACATAAGTGTATTAATTGTTCACAGAATAATATACCAAAATGCAACATTCGTCCGCCGTATCATCTACATCTACCTTTATTTTCGGTCTAAACAATTCGTTCTGTCGCACACAGGCTCCACTTGCGTCCCGAAACTTTGCAGCCCGGCCGGAATATACCCAAGGGTGTTATGGGGGGGGGGGGGGGGGAATGGGTGTAAAAAATGATTTTTCTTTAGCGTTTTAGTTACATGAGCTTGTGAGGAATCGTTTTCCATGATTTTAGGGCGAGGAGAACGAATATGAAGTCGATTTTGACCAGAGAGTGGAAAATCAAGTTCTAACGAAAGTTCAGCTCCCAAAATTCATTTTTTATGAGCCAAAAACCTGAGAAATTGTCTGAAATTAACATAATATTAGTATAACACTAGAACTATTCACCTGTTAACAGGTGAATAGGTGAAGCAAGACAATTAAATGGCACTGTCAATAATGAAAGATAATTTGTCAAAAACAGGAGCCTAATTCGAGTTTTTGGTGACCAAAATTGGTGGAAACCATCAAAAATAGCTAGTAAAATTATCGCACATGAAGGAAACAATGAATGAACAGCCAAAATTTCTCTAGGTATATCCAGTAGAATAATAAACCCATGTGACAAGGGCTTTCCAGCGTTTTGGAATCTGTGGACCTTGAAACGTAAAAGAAAACGCTGCAAATCCCAGCACAACGGTTTATTATTTTGTACAGAATACCCTTCTGTTAGAGACCACAGCTCTCTGTATAGATAACACGTCTATATAATATAATATGTACTACTCTATACATGTTATGTGAATCGCAGACCCTCCTTAGGTTAGTACCTAACCCCGTACTCGTTACTAAGTACCTACCTAAATCACGAGTTAAATGTTGCTAAAACAATACAGCCGATGGCAAACAGTAACTAAAACGGCAGAAAGAAACGCAAATAATGAAGTTCTGAAGGAAAATTGCTGATTTGGAGTGAAATAGATGCCCCTTCTGCGTAGATCACTGTTTTCTGTGGTCAATACCTACCCTCTGGTCAAGTATAATGAACCGTTGTGTAATAACTTGCCCATCAATAATATTTCAACGGTTGTTCAAGTTGCAAAAGTACCGATCAACAAAATCCAGTAGTCCATCACTTATCAAATGAAATAATATCACAGAACAACCAACTCGACTTCATACAGCCATCCTTGATTATAATCAGGTGCTCCCTAGTGATGATATCCCGGCCGGATTAATACCGTTTGATTCACGATCGTGTTGAGAAGCTTTTTGTTGCACACGTACGGCTGGACGTACAATGCTCCGGGTGGTCTCAAAAAATTGTTTAGCTCATGACAAATTTAATAACGTAAAAAAAACCATACCCTTCTATCAAAAGTTTTCGAGCTACGGCGTTCTGAAAATTTCAACCCCTATTTTGAACCCCTTAGAGATGACTGACAGTAACGCCGAGCTGCGAGGACCAACTAGACCCCGAACGGGACCTATAACCCGAATTTCATCAATTTTTTTTTCATGGTAACTTAGAAAAGTGGCCAGTACTGCGTACGGCGGACTGACAGAAAAATTTGTATTGCAGTTTTTGATTCTACATACCTTGAAACGTAAACCATCAAATTTTGAGGGGGGTTAGAATTTTTTTCCCAAGCTCGATTCCAATGGTTCATTATTGAAAATAATCAACTAAAAAATGTTGACGGGGTGTTCGAAAAATTTTTTGCTCAGCGAACACATAGGTACGTGTATTATTTGCAGAATAATAAACCGGAACGGATGTAGGTAGACAGGCGGAATCTAAACCACCGCCACCTGTCCAATAAAACGGCAAAACAGTCCCTCGGGCACCCCTGTGAGGGCCAGGGCCGGACTTGCCAAGTTAACCCTGGTTAGTTGTTCGTCTGGGACTCAGGGATAAGCAAGCGGAATGATTATGAATACGGCATTAACCCCTGGGTTTCTCAAACAGTTGGTCGAGCTTTGGGTGGATGGAGGAACTGTTTGCTACCGGAGAGAGATATTTAGCATGAGAGTGGGTTAGGCTCGGAAGCGGTGATTCTTTGCCTTGTTTGTTCAGAAGGCTCTACATACATTAGCAGGCCCCGCTCGTTCTTCGTACCGAACTAACCTACTCCCATATGAACTTGGTTTCCTTCCTCCCCGCCACTAACAAGATTATAAATTCGTTTATTCACCGGGAAGTCTTGCTTTTCCGTTGTGAGGGGGTTCGGTGAAAAACGGTGATTAAGAAGTTCCAGTTGAAACTCGAGGAAAAGCCCCTCAAGAGTAGACAGCGGTGGGTGGTAATTTTATTAAAGCGACTCGAAGTTTCCGCAGTGTGCGAAAATTGAACTTGAGTGACTGAAAGCAGTAAAAACACTCATTCCCCCGCCACGAAGGGTACCAAAACCATGCTTTTATACAGTTATGACCATATATTCGGCCTCTGCATTTTCCATCAGTTTTGAGAAAGTAACCAGCAGACATAACTGACGATGTAAGTTGTTACACGTCCATACCCAGCATTAATTTTTAGTTACTGACTCGATGAGTGACGTTACTCATCTCTAGTCAGCAACTGAGAAACCTCCGAAGTTATACACCCAACTGCAAAAATAGTAGAACTAATAGATTGTTGAAAGTTTAATGAATTCTGTTGAGCACTTTTATATGAGTTAAATCACAATGGTTTATTAATCAATGAATTAAGGGTTGATTGGTCGTCTTACATCGCAGCATTGACAGGGACAATTCTAAGCGTTCTTGCCTGAAATGGCATGACTTGTGCTCAGTAATCAAGAAAAGCAAACGTAGAAATCGCAAAGTTGACGCACGTGTAGTAGTGACAGTGGTATGTTTTTCAAAGACATGCGTCCACAAATAAAGAGCAAACCACATTGAATAAAAACAAGTAGGCAGTGGCGTAGCCAGGATTGTTGAATGATGAGGGGGAGGGGGGGGGGGGGATCGGAAATAGAAAACGTAAGACTTGACTTAACAAACAAAGCTTAATGTAAATTTAACAAAGCACTACATGTTACAGGTAACGTTAGGTAATATAAACTGATAAAAGATATTTATTTGGCAACAATGCGAGCGAATTTTCAAAGAAAATGAACCTATTGCCATGTGTCCAACATTTTCAGAACATCAATGTTTGAAATTGTTGTTTTATAGGCAAATCCTTTTCAGAGCCTCTTGATTTCATCCCTAGATTTAAAAAAAAATTATATGTAGGTACATATATTTATTTATTTATTTGTTTATTGTCACTCCAGACGATATCTGACCTTGGGTACCATAAAAATTCCTAATTTAGCCAAAATGTTCTTATTGCCAAACAAAAGGATGAGGTCGATGATGAGCAATTTTCAAAAATTCTAAGGGGGTCTAATTTGAGTTTTTAGGGGTCAAAATTTGTAAAAATGGCTAAAATCGCGACTACTTTGATGACAAGTATATTTTTCACACAAAAAGAGTTGGTCAAATTTGACTTTATAAGGGCCAAAAATCGGTAAAAATGAGTCAACGTTGAAGCGCCCACAGTTCGCTCGCCGTCACGGGGCCGCCATCTCGAAGTTTCTTGGCGAGAAGTAATATCCTGGTGGATTTGACGGCCGTTATTTTTAATTTCCGTGAGGTTTTGAGGTTTGTTCTCAGTTAATATTGCTGTTACCCTTCAACACGGGTAACGAAAAACCGATTGAGGAAGTGCGGAGATATCCCCCGCTCTACTCCCGCTCCAATCCGAAATGGACACTCATTTCAAGAACAACATCTGGAGTAAAATAAATTGGAGAGGACTGTCAAACAACTGATAAGCAATTAATAGGTGTATATTTTTATATTAGACGTTAATTATTATTTGCTCAGTTCTTACTTCCCTGACGAGTGATGCTTTGCACTGTTCTTCGACGGATTCGTGACGGATGAAACTCGGTCCGGTGTGAACAGGAATGAGGGACCGTCATCGACCGATCTCGGCCACTGGATCTCGTGACGGTGACGGGCCGTTCTCGTTACGGTCTGTTGTGAAGCGACCTTTATAGGGAAGTCGAGGGAATCGTCTACACAAACGTCCGACCCCAAACCTCCACTAGTTCCTCGGAAAACATTCACAAAGGCCATAACATTGCTGGTTTGTTATCAAATAAACGTAATCTCCTAAAAAAAACACTCCCTGTAAAAAAAGATGCCAAGCTACAAAAGGTATGATATCCAGGTTGTGCCAAGCACTGTGCCTAATAATCTTCCGTCCACATCCGACAGTTCATTTTCGACGTTAATTTTGAGGTATAGACTAGACTTAGCTAACAGGGTGAGGAGTGAGTTAATATTTAGGAAGTGTGCTGCTTGGCCGGTCTAGTTACTGATCTATTCAGTTCCTACACGAAGGATTCGAAGCCATCAAAATTAATGATTCAAATTCTACGTGCCTACTGATCTTCCGTCCACATCCGACAGTTCATTTTCGACGTTAATTTTGAGGTGAGGAGTGAGTTAATCTTTAGGAAGTGTGCTGCTTGTCTGTCTACTACATATCAGGCACATAGCATGTGAATCATTAATTTTGATGGCTTCGAATCCTTCGTGTAGGAACTGAATAGATCAGTAACTAGACCGGCCAAGCAGCACACTTCCTAAAGATTAACTCACTCCTCACCCTGTTAGCTAAGTCTAGTCTATACCTCAAAATTAACGTCGAAAATGAACTGTCGGATGTGGATGGAAGATTATTAGGCACAGTGCTTGGCACAACCTGGATATCACACCTTTTGTAACTTGGCATCTTTTTTTACAGGGAGTGTTTTTTTTTAGGAGATATCACAAATTTTGAAAGGTCGCAAGTAAGTTTCGAAGCTGAAATCAATGTGGCTCAATGTGGCGCAACAATATCCGAAGCCTGAATGAATGTGGTGCAACAATATCTGATCCGAAGCCTGAATCAATGTGGTGCAACGACGATATTCTCACACAAGCATTGCTAAAAATGCTTGACACTTCACATTGGAAAGGGTAGACCTCCCGTTATTCGCCATGTCACTTCGGCGTTACAGTTTTTAATTTTCGTTTTGATGGAAACACCCAAAATCACTTCACGCATTAACATGATTTGGATCGGTACTAAATTTCATAAAGATCGGTCTAGGGAAGAGGGTATATAAGTGCCGTGACAAAGAATGGGTGGAAAAAAAACGCTGCAAATCCCTGCACAACGGTTTATTATTTTGTACAGAATACCCTTCTGTTACAGATCACAGCTCTCTGTATAGATAACCCGTCTATATAATATGATATGTACTATTCTATTATATACATATTATGTGGATCGCAGACCCTCCGTAGGTTAGTACCTAACCCCGTACTCGTTACTAGGTACCTACCTAAATCACGAGTTAAATGTTGCTAAAATAATTCTGCCGATGACAAACAGTAACTAACAAAAAGAAACACACATAATGAAGTTCTGAAAAGAAATTGTTGATGAAGGTGAAAAAAGTTGCAAAAGTACCTACCAACAAACTCCAGCCCCTTCTACGTAGATGGTATAATGAACCGTTGTGTAATAATTTACCGTTGAGTAATGATTTACCGTAGTAATAATTTACCCATCAATAATACTTCAACGTTTGTTCAAGTTTCACTACCTACCAACAAACTCCAAAAGAGCCATCATTTTTCAAATTAAATAATATCACAGAACAACCAACTCGACTTCATACTCCGCCAATATAATCAGGTGGCCCCTAGCAATGATTGGCCGTATTCACAAATTCCTATTGTGGGCGCGTCTCTGGTTACGAGATTTGGTTTGAATTGTTTACAATTTCATTCACACTGGAGTCGAAAATGCCTGTCGGTGCAAACTTCGGGGCCTTACTGTGAACGAACGGCTGGACGTACGATGCTCCGGATGGTCTTAAAAAACTCGCAAGTTCAAGAACTATTTAAAACCGTAAAAATATTCACGTAAAAAAATGGTATAGGCGTTTTGAAAATTTCAACCCCTATTTTGAACCCCTTAGAGATGACTCACAGTAACGTCGAGCTTCGAGGACCAACTAGACGCCGAACGGAACCTATAACCCGAATTTCATCAATTTTTTTTCATGGTAACTAAGAAAAGTGGCCCGTACGGCGTACGGCGTACGGCGGACAGACAGAAATATGTTTCCGCCTCGCTTGATACTATTTAACTGTTTATTCATGTTTGATTTACCGTTTAGTCTGGCATTGCTGTATTTGTTTATGTTACTTATGTGATTGTTATCTTTCTTGAAATTTTAATTTTGTGATGATGTTTTCGAGCCATCGTGGGGGGGGGGGGGGGGTATTAGGGGTCATGACCCCCCAGGCTACGCCAATGCAAGTAGATGTGTCCTAAAAAACGCTGCAAAGTCCTTGTCACATGGGTTTATTATTCTATTGGACATACCTACAGAAATGTTGGCTGTTCATTTACTGTTTCTTTCATGTGAAATAATTGAAATAGCTATTTCTGACGGTTTCCACCAATTTTGGCCCCCAAAACACAGATTAGGTAGGCACCTTTTTTTTTAAATTATCTTTGATCATTGCTAGTGCCATTTAATCGTCTTGGTCCACGTTTTGACACTTTTTCTAGTGTTATTATACAAATTGATGGTGATTTCAGACGATATTCCAGGTTTTTGTCTAAAAAAAAATCAATTTTGGCAGCTGAACCTTTGGTAGAATCTCAATTTTCCACTCTTTGGTCAAAATCGACTTCATGTTCGGTCTTCTCGTCCAGAAAAACATGGAAACCGATACCTCAAAAGCTCATGTTACTAACATGTTACTAAAACACAAAAAGTACCTATTTTTATACACATTTTCACTCATAACACCCCTGGGTATATTCCGATCGGCGGTATATTCCGGTTTCTGGACACAACTAGGGCCCAAATGGAGCATGTGTGCGAAAGAACGACTTTTTTAGTCCGAAAATGAAGCCGGTACACGTGATACGGCGTGCGGCGGACGGACATTTTTGGTATCTACGCACCTTGAAACGGAAAAGAAAAAATTTTGAGGGGGTGTTATACAAATTTTTTGCTGAGCGAATAAATAGGTGTATTATTCACGGAATAATAAACCAAAATTGAGGACAGGATTGTGGGCTGACGCAATGATGAGAAATGGAAAAAATATAAATGTCAGCAAAATTTCCGACCCAGTTTCTTCTTTACTGCGAAAGGGCTATCTCCACTCTGAAATAAAATCCGCAATAACACCTCAACTCTTTATCCGATGAAGATTTTATTTGAATTTTTAACTACTATTATGACAACGGACCTCAACTAATTATCCCCTCTTCATCATCACTATCGAGTGTTGGTTGGGACTGATTGGGGGGGGGGGGGGGGGGGGTTTGTAGGAAAGGCGTCATTGCTGTCGTAAAGGATTAAAAAGGACGGAAGGATAATGAAATGGGAGCTTTTCTTCTTCATCTGAGGATGGGTTTCCTTCTCCGGCAGAAGGAAATGAATAATATAGAGAGAGAGGGAAAAGTAGAAAGGGAAGTGAATAAGGAAGAACGGGAAGAATTCTAGTTCACCTTTCAAGGCAGAAAAGCGTTGGATAAAACTCAATTTAAGATAATTCCCAGAACTGGCTCTGACATCTAAAGGATCCTCTTTTTTCAGGCCTGAATACCAAGATCTGCTCTACGGTTTGAATGGCAAAATCGACCAAATCTTTTTCCCGGGAGTTTGATCGAGAAATATTGGGTCGCGCTATAAATAGACCGTTTTTTAAAGGACGGGGAAGAGCATTAAAATCAAATAACCGTGGCTGCAATTTTCATGTAATCTACAATCCAAGGGGGTTTATGGATCGGTTCACTGACCCTATAACATGAGGGTTATCCGATTGGAAAAATGGGACGGAAGGCAAGTTGACAAAAAAAAAAGCGGAAAAATCATGCAAAAACGAGGGTAGGTCTTAGGGCGCAGTCTATTTCTTCAAAGATCCAATCTAAGTTGGCTAACAAGCATATCACTACGCCAAACCCCAAGCAGATTGATTGTGCAGACGTGTATGATATAGCTAATTACCTGAGTGCGCACATCCTCACCTGTCTGTCAGAAGTAGATTGAAAGGTACAGTTTCTGATGAACAGAGGATCGAAATAAAGCGATTTCTCCCTTGATGAGCCTTTTAGGCACTGTTCAGAAAAATAAGGTTTAAGAAAGTACGAAAAGTTTATGACAAATTGGTCAAAATACCATCAATTTTTAACAAATTGCCTAAGGTAGTGCTTTAAATACAATACAATAAATGTTATCTAATGGAGGAGAAAACTGAGAATATGAGGATATTCCCTCCCTCCTCTTAGTATGACTCCACACATTCGGTACTCAGACGTCCAGGAGTACAGGAATATACAGGATATAATATAATATAATTATCTCATCCAACAAACCTTTGATGCCTAAAGGTGACTGACCATTTGAGGCTTCACATGAATGGTGTTTGGGGAATTTCACCAGCCTACCCCTAGTTTTTCCCCCTAGGTATTTTTATTTTATTTTATTTTATTTGTATCAGGTTCTTATTTGCTCAATTCAGCAAGAGATGATTTTTTATGAAGAAGTTCCAATTTTCGTATTTTTCTGTTTCCAAATAGAACTCAACGTGAGTTCCGGGTTTTCCCAAATAGACGGGAGGATGCGGTCATTATATTGTCGTGTGGTTGGGGATCCAATCTGATTTTCGTACTTTCGGTGAACTTGTCCGTAAATGGACCGCTGGTGTGAGCAGCTCTCGTCAAGTCAATCTTGCTTCAGAAACCTGTACGTCCAGTTCGATTATACAGTGTTTTAATTGTGGCCAGTATTGCCTTGACTTAGTTTTCAAAGTTATTAGGGTTACCTGCAGGTTCCCCTCTCTAACCTTTAAGCCCTTTCAGCTTCCAAAAGTGCCATTTCGTCCTTCTGGAGCAATTATCTTGACCCTCGAAGCGCCCTCCTGGGCGCCATCTACCATCCTACGCTGAACGAGACGAGCTACACAGCATCAGGTAAAGCCGGCGCTACACGATGCTACCAACACCTTCCAATGTTGGACGCTTGGTGACTGGTAGCATCGTGTGGCCGACCTTCGAACGTCCAGCGTCCAACGGCCAGCGTCCAACGTTGGCGTTGGAGGGCGATCGCTCTGAGAGCGGTACTTGCACCCAAGTCAAAGGAAAAAGAAGGGTCCAATGTTGGCGGGAACGTTGGAGGCTCGTTTCTTTGAACACGGAGGGTCGGCCACACGACTCGGCGTTCAGTTTGTAGTTTGTAGCGCAGTGATTTTATTGATCCAATTTTATTCAATAGGCACTCAAAATCTTCTGCTGACATACGGCAAAAGTTTTCAAATTTGCCAGACGGTTCCCTCAGTAGATTAATCAGCATATCTGAGCCGCTGCACCTGATAATATTAATGAATAACGTCATTGTAAATAAGTAATTAAGAAATTCTAACTCCTAAGAAATTCGTAACTAAGAAATTCCGTTCCTTCGCCAAAAAATCAAGAATCGGATAGGTAAGGATGAATTCGAAGATCAGCTTTTTTGGTTCACAAGCAAGTTTTCACATTTTGGTTTTTATTGTTAGAAATTGCTGAAAATCTTTAAAAAATAACAGGGTCTTCCAAAATTCGCTCATTTGGTAATGTTGCATGATTGAAAATTTGTCCGCGCTTTGATTGGAAATTGAGAAAACCGACCGACTGTTGCCTACTGACTTAACTTCTCTATGAAAAATAATATACCAAAAACACGAAAACTTTTCACCACGTACCGTTCTCTGGATTTATTATGGGATAACATCCACCACCTTCTTCTTCTTGGTTTCCTTCGCTTAACAACAATTCGGTACACGAAATAAGTAACAACTGTGCTGCAGCAATCGCTGCAAAATCTTCATCATCCGTTTCCATTATAAAATACTTTACACACACAACTTTATTAAAAACTATGAAAAAACTCCCTACGGCTCGACCTGGATCGCACTGGGTCAAACAGTTGCCACCACCGGCAACACCGTGTGACTGGGGCTTTTGCTCGAGTCACTCGTCGAGTACGGTCCAACGTTTGGCCCAACATTCGACGCATCGTGTAGCGCCGGCTTAAGCCGATTTGCGATGAATCTTGTTGGATCTTTCTTGACCGTATCCTCTCGTCTTCGGTTCAGCCGTTTTGAACTCAGCAAATTTTACTTTGAATTAGATCGAATCCACGTTTCTTGGGCCGTTGCCCACGAAGCGATCACTTCTGATTATTAATTCCCCCACCAGAGGGATTTCCATTAAAAGGCTCGAAGGCGGAACAGGTCCTTGTAGCTTCGCTGATTGCCGGGAAAGGTCAGTTTGTTGCAGCCATGCAACGGATCGCGTTCCTGCAACGCCCTCTAAGAACTGGACACAAGGAAGAGCCTCCGAAGCACTCACTGCCCACTAAACCAACTGGTTTCTGGTAAAGCTGGAATAGAAATATATCGCCTCTGCAATGAAGGAGTGAAAACTGCAGAGGTAATCCTTTGTGAATGACCTGGTGAGGCACCAATACGATTCCGGCATTTCGGGAAAGGTATTCTAAGCTCCACGGATGATCTTGAGGAGACACCCGTAAACCTCCAACACAGTGAGAAAAGAGGCTGTAAAGTAAAACAACAATGGACGATTAAGTATGTGAAGGGATGGTAGAGTTGTTAGGTATGTATGTCTAGAGCAGCGGTTCCCAACCTTTTTTCTCATTCGCACCCCCCAGCAACTCAGTTTCAGCCGGCGCACCCCCGACTTACGTAAATACCAAATAGATCTGTATAGTAAAGGCGCTGTGTCAGAAGTTGATTTATAACAGACTTGAACAAAACAAACAAAAAAAAAAAAAAGTATACACACATTTTATTTTATAAGTATATATATAATAGTATAAAATATAGTGTATAAGTATGCACACAGATTTAAAATAAAGTTTGTAGTAAAAACAATGCACATGAGCATCAAGGTAAAAGTATGTATAAACAAGCACCTTTTAATAAAAAGTAGTCTTTGAAACCCCGGAGAAATGGCAACAGCTAAAAGTGGTAGTGAGAAGGTAGAAAGCATGCTAGTGGATCAGATAGGAGAGTATAGTGGGGGTCCCCAGCAAAAAAGGCGAAAGATAGCGGATCCGGACAATCCTATGAGAGAGCTGCCTAACATAAGTAAGAATCAGTATACCCCCAACTTGCCCCTGAAAAGAAATGTTCTCGCATTTATCATCCATAGTCTATCTTGGTTTGCCAAGTATTGTGGATGGACCGACTTTGAGGACTTGAGCGCAGGTAACAATACTGCAAGTCTAGTGGCTAACCTCCACAATTTATTTCGACAGAAATCAAACACGGCCCAAGGTAGGTAACTAAAGAGATCGTAAGAGTAGGAGTTACATAATATGTAACTATAATAATATAATGTTTTAATATTGCTAAATTACATTATTGACAAGAAGACAGGAATGAGACTAAATTAGACTAGCCCGTAAATTTATAAATGAATAAATAAACGAGTAATTTTGGGGCAAATTAATGAGATCCTTGAGGCTGTATCGTGGTACACATTTTTTGAAATCTGGTTCAATTGTGGACAAGTATACCCTCAAATCTATGCTTCTCTTCCTCCCCTTCTCGGCGCGTCACTACATCCCTCGCACAAAAACGATGTAGGTCCTGTCTTTTCTCAACATCTACTTTCAAGATAAAAAATATTAAAAATGTGTGGGTACACCCCATTCACACTTGAGTAGATCAGTTCACAGCTGGTTGTGGTAGCGGTGGTGTGGCAAAAGAACAAAAAATATTAATCAAATTTTTTCCCAAAAATGTCCGCCATTACTCTATTTTTTCCACGCACCCCCAAAGGGGCTCCCGCGCACCCCCGGGGGGTGCGCGCACCCCAGGTTGGGAATCGCTGGTCTAGAGCAGTGGTTCTCAACGGGGGCGATAACTATATATTGACTCTCCAAAGGCGCCTGCCTGAACGCTTGAACAGGTTCAGGAATCTTTTCAATTCTGTGCTTGAGATGAATTTAGGTACTTACATCTGAGAGGCCGATAGCTATAATTTATAATCGATGTTGGTTACTTCCACGGAATGTCTGACACCAACGGAGCAACGACGGTGAAAAGGAAGAACGTCGCGAGAGAAATTCGAAACAGTCGATGAGTCAATTCAGTAACGTTTTTGGGTCGCTTTTTCATGTCGTGACGTTTTTCGGGCGGTAGGTCCATGCTAAAAGAAATCGACTCGACATCTAGTAAATGACTTTTTGTGAATTACGTTCTGTTTTAGTCGTCTATTCAATTACATTATTCCTTTATTTCGAATTTTACTGTTTGGAGCCCACCCCTTTTTCCATACCCAAACTTGAGGATTTTCACATCAGATGGGTGATGAAAAATATTTAACCCCTAAAGGGGCCGGCAGGTTTAAAAAGGTTGAGAACCCCTGGTCTACAGGCTTAGAAAAAGCTACCCCCCTCCCCACCATATCGTTCAAGGACGGAATAATACTGAGCTGCAAATCCACCCCAAGTTTAGTTACAAGTTCATAATCGAGCCCATCTATCGTTCCGCATAGCTCAGATTGAAGGGTCCCGAGGTGAACTGATCTTGTGGTTGTGGTTGCGGTGTGACTGGGAGAACTAGACGAGGATGCGCCCAACCGCCTTGTTATCCCTCGCCTTGACAGGTCAAGATTTAGTGACCTTACGAAATTGATTTGATAGAAGTGTCCACAGTGCCACAGAACTGTCTCGAGTATTATGAAAATATGAAATTCGGTCCCAAGACTGAAACGCTCCAAATTATTACACAAAGGTTTATTATTTACCTGTATAGATGGCCCTTCTGCGTACATCACTGTTTTCTGTGGTCAATATACCCTCGAGCCCAGGAAAGCCCTAAATCGAGTACTGGAGCCGGCCCCATAATAAACCGTTGTGTAATAATTTATCTGTATAGGCGCCCCTTCTACGTAGATAGTATAATGAACAGTTGTGTCATAATTTACCTATGTGTAACAATCTGCCATTGTGTTATAGTTATAATTTACCCATCAATAATACTTCAACGTTTGTTCAAGTTTCACTACCTATCAACAAACTCCAAAAGAGCCATCATTTTGCTTCCGAGTCTGCGAAGCAGCGGAAGCCTTGTGTTCACTTTCGTGAGCCAAAAAATTTTTGTCTTCAGAAATCAAAATTTCCACTTGCATTTTGCGTTTCAAAGCCTACTGAACAAATTTGGTTCCGTGTCTGTCGGTCTGTGGGTCTGTGAGTCTGTGAGTCTGTGAGTCTGTGAGTCTGTGAGTCTGTCCGCATTTCCTTGTTACAGCCATAACTTCCACGATTTTGAATTGATTCAGCTCAAATTTTGAGGGATGGTGCGGATAAGGCCCCTTGAGGTCCCATACAAATTTCAACATGATTGATCCAGCGGTACGCCCTGCGCATGCGCTAACGTTAAATTCAACAAACACGCATAACTTTCACAATTTTGATTCAATTTCGCTCAAATTTTCAAGGGTTGTTTGGACAAGGCCTAGTGAGTTCCAGTATGAATTTCAGCATGATCGGACCCTCGGTGCGCTCTGCGCATGCGCTGGCGTGAAATAGATTCAATTTCCTTGTTACAGCCGTAGTAACCAAAGATTTCACACAATTTCAATGTAATTCTCAGGGATTAAGCGGGTAGGGCCCATTGAGGTCCCATATGAATTTCAACATGATAGAGCCAGCGGTTCGCCCTGCGCATGCGCTCTGTCTGTCTGTCTGTCCTTCTATGCACGGCCAAACGGCTCGACGGATATCGACCAAATTTGGCACGAATATCCAGTAGGCTCCCAAGTTGTGCAACGTCGCATTTTCAATTCCCTGACCATAGCGGAACTATGGTCGACCATGGTCAACTCCTGAATGGCTTGACGGATATCGACCAAATTTGGCACGAATATCCAGTAGGCTCCCAAGTTGTGCAACGTCGCATTTTTAATTCCCTGACCATAGCGGAACTATGGTCGACCATGGTCAACTCCTGAATGGCTTGACGGATATCGACCAAATTTGGCACGAATATCCAGTAGGCTCCCAAGTTGTGCAACGTCGCATTTTTAATTCCCTGACCATAGCGGAACTATGGTCGACCATGGTCAACTTCGTTAATTGAAATGGTAACCCCTATTTTTTATCGCGTATTCGTAATCTACGTGAAATTCTATCTACGATCGACCCTTCGGACTACCCCTGCGGTCGACCATAGCGCATCCATGGGCCCCTCCATGGTCGAACCCCGAATTGCTCAACGGATATCGACCAAATTTGGCACGAATATCCAGTAGGCTCCCAAGTTGTGCAACGTCGCATTTTTAATTCCCTGACCATAGCGGAACTATGGTCGACCATGGTCAACTTCGTTAATTGAAATGGTAACCCCTATTTTTTATCGCGTATTCGTAATCTACGTGAAATTCTATCTACGATCGACCCTTCGGACTACCCCTGCGGTCGACCTTAGCGCATCCATGGGCCCCTCCATGGTCGAATCCCGAATTGCTCAACGGATATCGACCAAATTTGGCACCAATATCCGGTAGCCTCCCAAGTTGAACGTAGGCGCATTTTTAATTCCCTGACCATAGCGGAACTATGGTCGACCATGGTCAACTCCTGAATGGCTCGACGGATTTTGATAAAATTGGGCACAAATACCCGGTAGGGTAAGGGATTTTGCCGTCGTTTGTTGGTTCCACGATACTGCGTACAGCGAATCTCGGATAGCGAGCGAAGCGAGCAGTCAGGCTAGTTATGTATAATGGACGTAATGTATTATGGAAGTCATGTTATGTATAATATGTATATTTCATGTAATGTTATGTTATGTAATGTAATGTTATGTAATATGTATATTTAACGTTATGTAATGTTATGTAATGTAATGTAATGTTATGTTATTTTGCTTCCGAGTCTGTTCTATTTTATAATGGGTCACTCTGATTGTGACGAGGAAGCTCCTGTGCCATCACCTTGGCAGTGTATTTCAAATGAAATAATATCACAGAACAACCAACTCGACTTCATACTCCGTGATTATAATCATGTGCACCCTAGCAATAATGATCTCGGGCCAATTCCCGATTGTTAGCGCGTCCCTAGTGATGATATTTGGGCTGAATGTATACCATTTCATTCACCCTGCTGTCGGAAATGCCTGTCGGTGCAAATTTCTGGGCCTTACTGTGAACTAACGGCTGGACGTACAATGCTCCGGGTGGTCTTAAAAAACTCCCAAGTTCGAGAACTATTTAAAACCGTAAAACAATTCGAGATAACGGCGTCCTGGAGATTTCAACCCCTATTTTTCACCCCTTAGGGGATGACTGACAGTAACGCCGAGCTTCGAGGACCAACTAGACCCCAAACGGGATCTATAAACCGAATTTCGTCAATTTTGGCTCATGGTAACTAAGAAACCCTCCCGGACTGAAATGTTTTTATTGCATTTTTGGAATCTGCATACCTTGAAACGTACACCATCAAATTTCGAGGGGGTAGTTAAAATTTTTTTTCATGCTCGATTCCAAAGGTTCATTATTGAAAATAATCAACCAAAAAATCGACGACCACATACCTACGCGATGCCCGCATGCCGAATTTCAATTTTCTTCAAACGAGGGAATAGATATCCAGTCAAAGGGGTTATTTTCGAAAAGTGTTAGAAGTAAAATTACCATACCTTCCTAATAGTTATGTGTACCCACTGGACCTAAGTAAATTGAAGATGGACGATTTTTTTGACCATCAAATAATATTAGGTTTATTAAAAAAAAAAGAAGTGAAACATGGAGGGAATGTCTTTTTGTAATACAGCTACTGTACCTTGGAACGTGAACCGCCAAATTTTAAGAGGAGTTTTTTAGCAAGTCTAACTAACGTGAATTAATCTACCCCAGACAAATCTATGATTAACTTGCTAAGAACTTGTGGCTTATTTAAAATAATGAACAAATGCGAGCAAATCAAATGGAAAAGCATAATGTCATGGACAGTTCCATTTGGGACACGGCATCCGCGATAAGTGGTTGCAAAAAACGATTTGTGATGCCGATGGCGTGAAACTACTCTTATCAAACAACTGTCATGATATCAATACAAAAGCAAAAACAAAGTACTTAATGGTAATTTGCAATATATTGGACTGATTAAGCAGACTTTTAGCAGATTATAACACTGTTGATTACAACCTACCAAGTAAGCATATTTCATCTCCACTGATTAGGTAGCACCTAATGTGCAGCTAGTTATTACCTACCTACTGGGCAGTAATTTGGACTCACTATTAGTCACGCAGTATGACTGCACTCGCTTACATTGGAATTTTAGTCATATCGGAATCGGTTTTGTAATATTTCTAGATTAGGTACTGCCCGGTCGGGAATTTTGTTTGGCCCTTGGACAAACCGGGGGGACAAGAACTGGACATGCACTGCCTTCTCGATTCCCAACCATGGTTAATCCATAATCAAACGCTCATCATGGATGGTTCCTTTTGTAGTAGTTTTGTGGGAGTCAGCTAACCGTAAGAAAAATCTAGTGTGAACGAACCCATCAAAATTGAAGATAACCACTGCTCCACAGCCACCTCAATCGTAACAGGATTCATGAGGCATTGGACTGACGTCACATTTGCCAGTAGGGATGGGATATCGAGGGCTCGATATCGATATCGGTATCGATATTGACATCGGAAGAGTGGTATCGATACCAGGTAGATATCGGCTTCATAATATCGATATCAACCGATATATATCGATATCGGTTATAAAACTCCTACTTCGTTTATTTTAATTTTACCTACTTATTTTAATTTTATTTCCTTTTCTCCGAACATTTTTGCACTTGCAGTTCCTACCTAGTCAATAATTTACCGTGGACAAAGTAGGTGTAGGTGATTCCATGGTAGAATAAATACGAAGGACTTGGAAATACGAAGTGGTTCAAAGTAGTGACCTCTAGTGTTGATACCTACCTAAAGCCTTTTTGTTCAAAATTCCTTTCTAAAAAAAAATTCTTCTGATTATTTTTTTATTTTGATTATTTTTTTTTTCAATTTCAACAGGGGCTCAACACAACACAAAAACGCGGATACTTTTTGGCCAACAACAGCACGGAAACGGAATGATGGCCACAAGAAGAACTTCGCGGTTCGATCGGCTGTCAGAATATCGATATATCGATATTATCGCCAGTGCTGATATCGATATCAGAATATCGGATATCGGACGCTAGATATCGATATTTCGATACTATCGGATATCGATATCCCATATACTGCTCATAGCTTCCTTCATTCAACTGCTGGCTTTGAAGAAGAAACCATCATCATGGATCTCCATCTCAAACTTGCTGCCCCTAAGGGCAATCGAAGGGTCCGCTACTATGCCATCTTCTTCAACCCCTTGGTCTCACCTCGGATGTTGCTTCTGCTTCTTGTTGTCATTTAGTAAGTACTTATTATCACCATTATTCCATAAAAATGTTTTGCACATTGATCTTGAAATGTTTTTGGATTTTTCGAAGTCTAAACGATGGTTGGCGAAAATAACCTACTTAATACCTACCTAACTCAATCACCTAACCTTTATTCATTTTTCCTAAATTGTACAGTAAACTGAGTTTCGTGATAAATTCAAAGAACAGTTATACTTAGTCAAGAGTGTAAAAAATAGAGTTTCCCTGGTTCTTACATTTTCCTTATTGCAATGTGTTAGTTATTATATAGGTAGGACTACCCAAGACTTCTGGAACACATTCTTTTGCATTTAGAAGCCAGTTGAACTGCAGTGATTGTCGTTAGTATACTCCGTGCCAATCATTATATACCAAATTATTAGTAGGTATATAATGTTTTTTGATTTTTAACAGTTTTTTAATATGTAATTTTAATTTTATATGTAATTTGTAATTTTAATTTTTAAAAATTTTTTATTATGTACCTAATTAATGAATGTATGTTTGTATGTGTTACTCCAAGCAATATGTGACTTCGGCAATGAGATGAAAAATTTCGCCAAAACGTTCATAATAATTATTGCAAACGAAAGGACGAGTTCTATAACAATTATACATAGTAGCCAGCTAGTAGCTGTTTTTAGCTGTTTTTATGAAACGCATAATCCCTGAATACTTATCAATATTTTAACTTTATCGTGCATCAGATTCCTGAATCACAGTGAACTATTTACTAAATCATCAAAAAATAAGAGCATTCCATTGGTTTAAAAATATGTACATATTACCTGCTACGAGTCAGACAATAAAGACGGTGATGAGAAAATAATGCAGGGACACCGGGTATACAGATAAATATAACAATTCGACTATCAGCACATTTTTCGGCTTACGAACTGATTTCAGAATAGCTATCAGTTAGATATCCAACTAAGCAATTTCAAGTTCTACGGAATGTGAATGGAGTTGCGTGAATTATCTTCTTTAGATATCCGATTGAATAGTGTAGGTAGCACTAATGATAACAAAAAGGAATTTAATTCCGCTGATTTATCAATTTGCAATTCTGTAGCATGAATATCAGCTTTCAAGTTAAGATACCAAATAACTTCGTCCGAGTCTCTCATGACTACGGATCACTCAGGGGATTTGACAAATTTGATGGGGTTTCATTTCCAGATCTGTGAATCCCAGATGTAAATTTATTAATAGGTATGTACACAAGTTCGGAGGGATTTGAACTAAATCACTCGCGAAGAAACCGTGGAAACCCATTTCAAAAAAATATAAAATAACCAGTCATGCAGCATGGCTATAAGAGCGAATTTTCAAAGAAATATTCTTTTCGTAAAATAATATAATTATTTTTTCGTGATTTTAGACATTTTTACCGATCTTTAATCCTTATAAAGTCCAAATTGACCCACTTTCGAGCAAAATATTTTTATAAACGAATTACTTCCTCTTTCTGTCGTGAATCACCATTCCACACAACGTCACGTGAATTAACATTCATTTCAGCCCTTAATACGAATTTCTGATCCCCAAAAATCCAAATATGACATCTACTCTGTACGAAAAACAACTGAAATGGTATTTTCTACTTAGTTACCCTTCCGTATCACTTTCAGTGATTTTATATAAACTATTCGACATTTTAGCCGTTTTTACCGATTTTCGACCCTCTAAACACAAATTTGGGTCATTACAATTTTTGAAAATTTCTCACCTTCGAAATCACCCTTTGGCAATACGAACATTTTGGCCAAATTTGGAATTTTATCATGTATAGAAGGACCGAGATCTTGGAGTGACACATAAATAAATAAATCCAGGATCAATTCAGGATGCTCTGAAATAACTATTTTCCCTAAGAAAAAATGTTAAAAATTGATGTTCTGAACATTTTGAACCCATCGCAATAGCTTCATTTTCTTTGAAAATACGCTAAAAACGGTGTTATTGGAAGGTTGTCTATTTCCCCAAAAAAGTGAAAGGTGATCGATTGGGATTGGTTGTGAAGATGAAAGGAGAAGGGAGCTAAGTGAAGGGGGTCGATTCGGATTGGTTGTGAAAGTTAAAGGAAGGTAGGGCATGAACCATATTTCAGGGATAATAAGAGTGATTCGGTCTTTGCACGTCACTTGAATGAATCCAGTCATAGCTTCAATTTTGATCTTACATACAGACAATTTGTTGAATTTCTTCATTTATGCCTGAAAGGGAGCATGTTGAATGAACTTGTAAAATTCGAAATTTAAAAAAATTAGAAACCTTTGAATGATGTAATCCCTTCAAGTTTTACTGCATTACTGCGTTCATGTTTCTGTAACATCTCCCCCACCCCCACCCCCACAGTCACTAGCTCATCTATCTCCAATGTGCCTCCAGTTATTGTTTGTTACTGACGATGATCACCGAAACCGGTATAATAATGTGTTTTTCTTATATTAGTGTAAAATAACTCCTTTTTTATTTATTTTTTTTCGTAGCGTTTGTAGCTGTTGGACAATTTTTGTTGTAATATCCCCTAATCGAGTTTCAGTAAGGTTGTTTACTTAAAACATAGTTTTAGCTTCCTGCAAAGTTTGAAAATATAAACAATCGTTTTTCCGTTGGACCGTTCATATTCGTAACACCCAGAAACCTCCTAATGGGACTTAACTGGGGCCTTTACATCTATCCTTTTTCCAGTTACATATTTCGTAATATATAGAGTTATCAAATTAATATCGTAAAGGGTAGGCGCGGTCATCACGTGGTGAAGGGTAGGCTCGGGTTAGAGCACAGATGGCCCTGTATCAAATTCATCAAAAAAGTACTGTAACTTTCTTCTGCGCATACGTCAACGTGAAATCCTTCTAGAGCCCACAACTAACCTAGAAATCGTCGTGAAACGATGAGGTTTTGATGGTAGGTGGGGGTTCGTCTGCGCATGCGCAAACGTGAAAATCTAGTAATAAGAGCCCATAACGACCCCAGAAAATGATGATTTATAAAATTTTGTAATGTATTGTAACTTGCTCCGACACTTTTGAAACACTTAATCTTCAAGTGGTATGATACCACAAATATTCAAAACACTTATATGACTGCCTATAATAATCATATTACACTGATGTCACTGATCCTATTACAACAGCTCCTATTCCATCCTACTATTTTGTTATTTTTGAACCACTCAATTTCAAATCCGTACGTGTCAATTCTCCATCTATCCACCGAATGGACCCATCAACTAGTTATATACGTCCATGTCACATAGGTGAGGAAGCTATACTGCATCGAAAATCTTTCTTCGACATGAAATAGAATCACGGGCCCAAAATATCAATTTCATATAGAGTAAGTGGAAATTAAACCTTATACAACAAATATATACAAAAAATACTGGTTAAGTTCGGGTACAAATAAGTAAGTTCGCTAGTGAAATTTTTGTAATGTAGTAAAAATGTAACAAGTTTTCTTTCACGGGTTGAAGTAATTTTTCTATGGTCAAAAACTTAGGTTTTGGATGCTGTATATCTATGTGGATGAACTCAGAAATAACTGTCAGATTGATTCGCAAAAACATTTTGAAAAAAGGGTTTTGAGCGAGTTATAGGGGATTTAGTGTTTGTCCCAATGTGCGCTGGTCCGTCATTGGAAACGCTAGAACGTGATTATCGTCCCCCTCAAAGGCAGAATAGGTATTGAATAAATTGAATATCGTAGGCGCCATTTTTTTTGCGATTTTGAGTTATGGTAACCGTAACCGATGGACTCGTCTTGAAAAGGCGCATCTATCTACGTACTTACCGTAAGCGACGTACCTAAGTCTCTAGCATCCAAAAACATCCTCATTTTGGTTTATTATTCTGTGAATAATACACCTATGTAATCGCCCCCTCAAAATTTTATCTTTTCCGTGTCAAGGTGCGTAGATTCCAAAAATGCAACGTCCGTCCGCCGTATCACGTGTACCGGCTTCATTTTCGGTCTAAAAAAGTCGTTCTTTTGCGCACATGCTCCATTTGGGCCCTAGTTGTGTCCCGAAACTTTTAGTCCGATCGGAATATACGCAGGGGTGTTACGAGTGGGTATAAAAATAGGCAGGTAATCTTTGTGTTTTAGTAACATGAGCTTTTGAGGTATCGTTTTTCATGTTTTTTGGGACGAGAAAACCGAATATGAAGTCGATGTTGACCAAATAGTGGAATACTGAGGTTCTAACGAAGTTTCAGCTTTAAATTTACATTAAATTTTGGTCTAAAATCGTCGTTTTTCCGCACCCATTTGGGAACACATTTGTGTCCTAGTTGTGCTCCGAAACACGGCAGCCCGATCGGCATACACCCAGGGGTGATGTGGGTGAAAAATGAGTGTAAAAATAGGTGTTTTCGAGGGATTTTTGAGGTTTTAGTGAACATGAGCTTGTGATGTATTGTTTTCATGTTTTTTAGGGCGAGAAGACCGAATATTTGGTTGATTTTGAGCGAAAAGTGAAGAATTGAGGTTGTAACGAAGGTTAAGCTCCCGAAATTCATTTTTTTATTAGTCCAAAACATGGGGAATTGTCTTAAATTTCCATAATAATATTTGTATAATAACACTAGAAGTAGTATCAACAGTGGAATCAAGACAATTAAATGGTACTATCAATAATCAAAAATAATCTGTTGAAAGGAAAAGCCGAGCCTTTCGTGTTTTCGGGGGCCAAAACTGGTGGAAACCATCAAAAATAGCCAGTTCAATCATTGAACATGAAAGAAACAATAAATGAACAGCCAAAATTTCTGTACTTATGTCCAGTAGAATAATAAACCCATGTGACAAGGACTTTGCAGCGTTTTTCGATCGGTGGAGATACGCTAGTTTTCCAAACATAATTCCGTCACCAGCAAAACATCAAGCATATTGTAGGCGCCGAAATGTGTATCGTATCTAGGTACAACTATTCTCCCAGTTCTTCGAAATTTTTCTTCCATATAATATGCTGAATTTGATCATAATGATTTTGGATTATCATTGTTTTAATCGTGTTTCAGCGATATACTTTTCCTGCCTTTGCTTTTCGAATTTTCTGAAATTGGTGGCGCCGGAAAATGCGATTTCCTGCAGATTTTCACTCTAGTTGCTACTGTAAGTACGGTATATATTATAATAATTCTTTGCCGTTCGTGTCGTTACAATTTTTTTACTGTTTTCCTTCCTCTACTCCCCCTTGAATGAAGCTACTGAATGACTAAACTAAATCAATAATCGTTTATTTCTTCAGGCCTTCTTGGGAACAATCGCCGGGCTGGCATTCAACATGCTGGTCTTGATTATTGTCTTCAAAATTCGTGCTTGGCTCGCTCGTAGGAGAGCAACCAGCGAAGCTTTGGCCTCCTTCCCCAAGAATCCCTAAGGCTCCAAATAATAAGTAGTAAGTTGGCCCATTCTTTGAAGCTATATTGTTATATTAGGTACACATCGTCGACAACTACCTACCTGCAGTTGCAATTCTGGTTTAATCATATACGAATCGTTAGCACGTAAATGTCTACGGTTTTTCGAGTTTTTGGTGGTTTTCCAACGGTGAAACGCAGTAGTAGTTCTTCCAACAAATAAAAACATTAGATCCCAGACTTACGGTGTTAATTAATACATTGGAACAGTGAATTTAATTTAATGGTCATCAAGACAGTACTGTTTTTATTTGTTGCATCACTCTCATCTGAATTCGTCAGATGGCACCGTTTTTCAATATTGTGATGAGCGCCAAAAGCTTCGAGCGATCGACCGTCGGTGGGTTGCACATCGCGGTAAGTCGTGTTTTACAAGGAAAATAAAGGTACTGTTTTTCTCTTTGAGACCTTTCCCAAAGTGAAAACTCCAGCAGCTTCAGTGGGAAACAACCGTAGGAGGAGCGCCCAACGAAGAAAAGCAGTAGCATACCCTCTACCGTTTTTTGAAGCAAAATTTACCTCATCTTCTGCAACGGAGAAAAACAGTTGCTTACATAAATTTATGTGTATTCTTCCAAAATTGATGCGCCTTGCTGCTAAATAAATGTAAATAAATGTGCCTTGAGACTAAATTCGGATCAATTGCAAAAAAAAAATTGGAAAATATTGAAGAATGCCCATTTTACAGCCTAAAAGCTTTACCTGTGTTTTTCTCAATACTAGATTTCCTTGTTCTACGGCTTTATTGCTTTGGACGGCAGTATATACCAGTGGTGGTGGTGTTTGGTTCTTTGAGAGCTCACCAGAACTTGGTATACGAATTTTTGTACAACACAGCGCAAAAGTTCCGGCAATATCAGCGCAAAATGCAAACGCCTGCTAATTTTGAAATGTAGATTAAAACGTCAAAATTACTCCCAAGGTTCGGCACCACTATTATCGTCATTTTGGTACTACCAGATATTACAGCGCCAGTAGGTAGTATGAATAAGTGTTTGGTACCTACTTACCTATTGTCCTTTCTGGATTTTGGAATCCTCGATGGTTTTGTTTGGTTTGATAACGTGACAGTAATAAAAAAATAAACAACTTTTTAAACCCCACGCTTATATCATTAAATGCACTAAAAAGGAGAAAACATTTTTTTCCTGGTTCTCAAAAAAAAAACATTTAGGTACTTACCAGGAAAAAATACAAGTTGATATGAAATTGAATCAAATTATGATATTATTAATTATGAATAAATGCGTGGAGCGCTAATTCACTATAACTCAAAATTTTTACACACTTATTAACAGTCACTAGGGAGCTCTGGCGTGCCATTAAGCTGAGTGTCACGATGTTAAGGGCCAGTCACAAAGTTGGGGGTTTTACGGTAATATCATACCAGTTTCTAGATTCAGTTTCATATGAACTTGATGCACTTTTTCCTAGTAGCTATTTGTATGGAGAACCAGGAAAACATTTATTTTTTCCTTTTTAGTGCATTTAATATTTAACCGCTATTTAAAAAACGTTTTTATTTATTTTAATTTTACTGCTTTTAGTTTTTAGGAAATCTTGTACCTACCTAATCAATTTGTATGCTACCTGGGAACAATGGAATTTTTTAAGACTAAAAACAAAAGCAAGGGGCTGCAATTAATTAGTTTAATTTTGACTCAGACATAAAAGCAACAGTGCAAGTTAATATATATGGTGGTAATAAAAAAAAGGCGCATTCATTTGGTAGGTATCGCGTTTTTCTGGGCTTACACGAGGATAGGCGCTCAACTCTTAACTTGTCACCGGATCCACTATTTAGCTAATGTGTCCACGTTTTCCAACAAGTCAGGATCTATAAATTAATAACCATTCGAATAATTATGTTGTTTTATTTCTGTGTTGCAGCACTCCTACCCTCGTCATCAGTATGCGTGTCTGGGAACCACCAGGCCATTACCTAATAATTGTATACTAAATTTTACTTTATTTACTACTATCAACTATGTACTGCATTATTTACTGCATAATTATGTACTCATTTTTTCGTTTTAATAGTGCATTTTTTATAGGCTATGAATAGTACCAAGGTAGGACTAAATATTTTCTTCATTTTAATCAGACTAGGGTAGGTAGTGTGGTTAGAGTCAGGTGGTTAAATGAATTAAAAACACTAAGTATTTTAAAATGTTATTTGATTTTTCAATCTTCTCCATTAAAATAAGATAATTATAAAAACTTGAAGAAAGCAAACGAACAACAAAAATCAATACACAATATGCATAATTAAGGGTGCCTATTTAACTCGGTGGAACCATTCACTGAGGTAAATAGAGGAATATTTCCTCTTTCAAAAATCAGTTGAGTTTTCTGTGTGTAAAATAAATAAAGTACACCATTGAAATGAGGCAAAAATCAATAATATAAACATCAGGTTTCGAATTGCAATTAGCAGAAACTATATTCAGCACTTCCTAATATGAATAGCATTTGAAACAACAACAAAACAGTCAGGTACCTATTATCATTTCACAAAAAAGAAAAATAATAATAATGAATAGGTAGGTAGGTTACTAGATGAAAGAATAAAAATAAAATACCTAAGTAAAAACTGAAAAAATAACAAATTAATGAATAAATTTAAAAAAATTAGCTTTGTTTTATTTTGTTAGTAATTTTGCCGTTTAAAAAAAAGTACTTGGGTGTAACCATCTCGCGTTCCAGTCGTGAGGAAAAGAAGGAGAGATGGTAGGACATTTTCGTTCAATTATTCAAATATTTTCTAGCCGAATTACAAAAATAATAAGTTTATTTACGTGCCTACATAGGTGCTTATAGGAAGCATAAAATATACGTAAATAATACTAACTTTTAAGTGATTAATCTAAACTTGATGGTGGTGGGAGGGTGGTCATTAGCGTTACCTAGGTTAATCCGTGACAAGAAGACTAGGAAAAACCACTACCTACATAACAACCAGACTTTTTGCCTGTTTCACCAAAGATTGAAAGAATATTATTATCAAATCTCTCTTTAATTTTGTTGTTTGACTTCATGGTAGAATCCAGGAAAAAACTTTATATTTTTGCCTAGGTACCTAAGTATGCATACCTATCTTAAGAGTCAGTACTCATCCACTGGAATGAACAAAAATTGTGTAAATCGTTTGATTCCAATGTATGCCAATTTTCCAAATAGATTTGAAGAGTTGTGAACACTATTGAATGTGCATATCTCTACAGTATCTGCAGCATAATGTATACCTACCTACCTGTTTATTTCAACTTTTTCTATTTCAATTCAAAAATTTACATTCAAATCAAATTTTGAAAAGGTAGATACCACCTAGATTCGTAAATGGACCCAACATTTCTCTTTGAGTTGAACTATTTTTCATACAGTTTTCAATTTTTTTTTAAATTTCATTTTAAACTTTTATGCGTTTCTATAAAACTATAGAATTCATTTTTATATAAAATGGAAAGCTGTAATGATTATATTCGTATCAATGTGTGAAATAAATTTGCAATTAAATCTAAGCTGTCTTGTTTCTGCTTGTTTTAATGTCCTTGAAATACCTAGGTACCGTTCTAGTCTGCTGGACTGGTACAAAATAGGTAGGTACCGAGATATCTACTTAAATGGCTTCAAAGGTTTATAATTGTATGGTAAGTACCTGCAATTGTATTGTAGAATCTGATTACAATAAATTTATTAACCAATCTCGGTATGACTACTCCTGATTCGCTAACAGTCCCGGTTTATGAATAAAATGATTGGCTAGGTACCTAATGGTTTTGTACTAGAATAATCTTCTTCTTGTTTGTTGGGTTTACGATCCATTGTGGATCTTGGCCGCTCCTGTGATTGCCATTCGTCTCTATTTCTAGCCGGCACTCTGGCAGTGGACTTCCGGTTACAATATCAAATTCCCAAGAGCTACAATTCAAATTCTTGATAGGTCTTGATAGTTGAATCTTCCCATGCCTAGGGGAAAATAATTCTAGGGAGGGATGTCTATTCTCAGTTTTTAAATAAATAATTATGGTCCTAGAGTATTTGGGCAAAATTCCAAATAGGTGCGAGTTACCTATCCAAGAAAATTCTCTAGTACATTTAGCTAATGGTCAATACCATGATTTTCATAATATGCCTATGTAGCGTATTAGGTAGGTACCTATCTACATTAGGGATAGGTACTGTGGCGGTTTATTAGCTTCTTCCCGTTAATAGGTGGTGCTAGCTTTCTATTGAAAAATAAAATGCTTACTGTTGCCTTTCCAGGATATAAAAGAAAATGGCATTTATATTTCAACATGTACCTACCCACCTGTTACAAAGACCTGCTTTGCGGGAATCAAATCAATGACTTGCTCAACGGTTTCTTCCAGAACACTAATTTTAGATAACATTAAATTTTCTAAAGAGAATTCTAATTTTAGAGAACACTAATTAATGTTTTTTTGTTCTTGCACGGTCAAAATGCGTTTCCCTTAGCCTTTATATCGATGGAGTTAGAAATATGAAATGCTACCCAACAAAAATGATTTAATTAGGTACCGTAAACCGGGGTTACTTTGGTACAGGTTCTGCATATTTGGTACTGTATATCCCTCATTTTCGAAGATACTTCCAAAATTCTTGGACCAAACGATAGGTACTCATCTCAACTTTAAAAGGGCCTGCTATCTTTAATAGGGGGTGGGGGGGTGGCACTTTTTTTTTTAATTAATCTTACCCCGTCATCCGGGGTTACTTTGATCACGAGTGATTCTCGCCTCAAAAACGCTTGTTTGCGGGTTTTGATCAAAGAAACCCCTTCGAATAAGCAGCCTGACTTTTAAAAAAATGATTTCCGACCAAAAAAAATTTTTTTTTGATCGGAAATGAGTTTAATCTTTTCTGAAACAATGAATAAAACATTCACATAAAAAAAAGAACTTTATTTCAAAATATCAAGCCTTCTTAGGTACATAGTGGCTCAGTCTGTATAATCACAGTTGCACGTTTCTTTTAAGTACTTAGGTATCACAAATTTTTAAACAAAATAAGGCACTTAGATAAAAATTCAGTCAAACTTAATAGGTAGGTACCTACAAAAAACTCAGTTTAAACCTAATGAAACTAGGGAAACAAACTCAAATGAACTAGAACACTGTCTAAAAATTAAAATCACATGAAATAATCACATTTTAAACAAAAATCTGGTCCTTTGTAGGTAGGTAGGTACACAATTTAAATGGTAGGCACGTAGGTATCTTCTCATGGTTTAGTGTCTGCTGAGAAGGCATTATGATGGCCAGCGATGGGCTTTGGCACTTGAATTTTCTGGACGTTTTTGAACCAGAGCTTGTCGTCATATGTTGGCCAGGTCCACCATTTTCCTTTTTTCTGCATACACGTAACCTCGAACTCGCCGGCATCTTGAGCCACAACTCTGCCTGGGTACCTGCGACCCTGATAGGTCACAACAACAAAATCCCCAACAGCCACAGATCGATCTCCAGTTGTGTCAGCAGGTGGTGATGAAGGAGCTGTTTGATACACTGGGGACGCATGGTCCTCGTCTTCTGAGGATGAAAAATTTGGCAAGCTGTCATCGCTTTCAGCATATGGAACACTTCGTGAGCTTGATGCTGAGGATGGCACAGAGACGCTTCTGACACGCTTCTGCTTCTTTGGCTTCAACATTTTGTCCTTTCCAAGTGCCCCTTTCTTCTTCTTGTTCTCAGGAACGGTTGGAGGTTTTCTGCCTTCCTGGCAAGGACCTGTTGCACAGAAAACACGAAAACTTGATGATCAATGTTACCCCATCAAGTGCACTTTTTTTACATTATGATTCATAGAAAATCATTGAAATGAGCTAGAGACATGGAACAAAAAAGAAAATGTAGCCAAATACATTTGGAACAAAAATGTTACTCACATAGATCGATGGGAAATACAGGGGCCGCACGCCAGAGGAGGTTTTGACGTAGATTCCCAAACAGCTGTTATCAGCTGTTGCAAAGCATAGCGTTCCACTCTCCAGTGTTGCCAACGAAACTAAAACCAGCGACTGCATTGCACTCTATGTGTTTTAAAGATTCCTTATCGGAATAAAAAATAGATCAAGTTGGAACAAGGATAGAAAATGCTTTCATCTAGCTTGAGCTTCGTAATAATAATCTTTATTCCTAAAGTCACGCTATAACATCAGGGTGTTACAGTAACGCTAACTCCCAAACAATTTCTCTCTTTTTTTTTTTTTTTTTTTTTTACAAAGTACATGAGTAAATACAAAGTTTGAGATAAGTATAAATAAACTGGATATAGAAATCTGTGTTAAATTCATGCTAGCACTCGACTCACTAGGATTTATTTGTTCTGTGTGATTTTGAACTTTTGTCACTAGCAGAATCATCACTAGAAAAAGAGAACTTTCTTGTCGGTTTATACTTTCGCCCGAATCTTGATGCTAAAGTATCTTTTGTAGCATGGTCAAGCGAAAACGGAGTTTCTTTGGTGTGCGAGGTGTTTGTCTTTCTTGAGGGTTTGAAAGTATCAGCCGCATTAGAATTAGGTTTTGGAGAATGAGCCATTTTGATAGGTGAAGTTGCAATCGAGCGAGTTGAGGATTCTTGCTGAGGTGGAGATGTAAATTTTCTGGGCGATTTCGGAATCACCACCGATTGCCGAGGTAGCTTTGTCCCATCCAAAGGTTTCGCTCTCAACCAGGTGCGATCACGTCGAAACTGACCCTCTTCTGTGCTGACGTCGTACGACCTTCCATAACTTTGTTCTACAATACCTTTGTTCCAAGATTTTCTTCCTTTTACTAAAACTTCCTGGCCAACCTCCAAATCCGGTAAATCTTTTGCCGTTTTATCATGATGAAATTTCGCCATCTTCCTCTTTGCGATAATTCTCTCTTGAACTTCCGGAACGCTTTCAGGGATTAAGAGTTTGTTAGAAACTGGAATCAAGGTTCTGGTTCTTCGTGACATCAATTTCTGAACAGGGCTAGAGTCCATTCCAACGGTAGGTGTATTCCTCCATTCCAAAAGCGCAGCCTGAAAATCTGTTCCATCTCTATAACATTTGCGGAGCATATTCTTCGCAATTTTTACGGTAGCCTCAGCTTTGCCATTTCCACGACTGTGAAGAGGGGCTGAAGTAGAATGCAAAAATTCCCATTCTTCAACAAAGTTCTTGAACTCTTTCCCAACTAACTGTGGCGCATTGTCGGTTACTAGCACTTGAGGTGTCCCATGTCGAGCAAAATTTCCTTTGCAAAATTTTATTATGGTTGTGCTTTTGGTGTCTGCAACCTGTTCATCTTCGACAAAATCGGAATACGAGTCAACCATGAGGAGATACTGGCGTTTTTGAAATTCGAAAGCATCCAATGAGACTCATTCCCAGGGTAGTGATGGGATTCTGTGACTTTGCATGGGCATCTTATGTTGGTTTGGGACCAATTCCTGACAAGTTTCGCAATCCTTGAGAGTGTCCTTTATCTGCGAACTCATAAAAGGCCAAAACAACGTGTCTCTTGCTCGTCGAAGCGATGCAATCTGTCCAAGGTGACATACTCGTAAGTGAATTTTGCGAATAAATTCAGATCTTAGAGCTTGAGGGACGACAATCTGATCACCTTTATAGATTATTCCGTCTTGGATGCTTAGTTCATCGCGGAAATCCCAATAAACCTGCAGACATGAAGGCAAACGCTCCTTGTGAGGCCAACCATCTTTTATAACAGATGCAAGTAAAGGCAAAACATCATCTTTTGCGGTTTCTCTCTTTACCTTTTCCAGGCTTTCTTGAAGAATATTAATGTTGTCTGAAACGCTGATAGATTCTAGTTCTTTATAGAGAGGGTCAATTCTATAAACTTCTTCAAGACGTGGATCCTCGGTCGTCTTCAGCTTCAATCTAGAGAGAGCATCTGCGATGTACATTTCTGATCCCTTAACAAACGTGACATCTAGGTTGAACCTTTGCAAACGTAGCATCATCCTTTGCAGCCTGATAGGCGCTTCAACTAAAGGTTTCTTGAAAATGTTCACAAGTGGTCTGTGGTCCGTTTGCACTGTGATCTTTATTGGAAGTTATTTGGGTCTGTTATGTTGGTGCCACTGTAGACGTTCCTCTATCATGTAAGTAGTTACATTGTGAATAAACCGAAATGCCGTTCTATTTCTCAGTTGCGTATTCTCTGCTATATTTCCCTTAGGTTATGGGCGCGCACGTTATCAGTTGGTAATTCTTTTTTTCCGGCGAGAAAATTGCAAAAAAAAGAAGTATTCAAGTGACCGGTCATGTCGCAAATTCCGTGTATTAAACCGCTAGCGGGTCGCGAAAATTTCGAGTCGTGGAAGTTTGCAGTTCGTGCCTACCTGGAAGATTTAGACTTGTGGGATTGCATTGAGCCCGATCCAGCTCTTCAACCTACCCAACCATCGAAAACCGATGAAAAAGGCACGACTACATCGCCGAAAGACTCAGTTGACGTCAAAAAAGACAAGAAATGTCGTGCGAAAATCATCCTGTTACTGGATCCGTTGAACTACGTTCACGTTCAGTCGGCTACAACTGCTAAAGAAGCATGGCACAATTTATGCGCCGCTTTTGAAGACACCGGTCTCACACGTCGAATTGGACTTCTTCGAATTTTGATAACAACAACGCTCCAAAAAAGCAAATCGGTTGAAGATTACGTGAATACGATTATCACGACGGCTCACAAGCTCTCTCATGTCGGCCTTAAGGTGGATGATGAGTGGATTGGAACCATTCTTTTGGCTGGACTACCTGATACTTATCAGCCGATGATCATGGGTATAGAAAGTTCAGGTGTTAAAATTACGGCCGATAGTATCAAAACGAAGATTCTGCAAGATATTCCGAATGATTCGTCGTCGTTGTCGGGTGAACTGAGTTCGGAATCGGCTATGTACGGTAGCAGAAAATCCATGAAAAGAACGGGTAATCAGAACGGTTACGGTAACAAGAACAGTTCCTCCGAACCCCTCGGTCCGCGTTGTTACGGGTGTAATTCATATGGACATATTCGTAGAGACTGTGATCGTGTTCGTGCCGGGAATCGGAACAGAGATCGTGATCGCCAGAACGTAAACAAATCAAGAAAGCCGGAACATTCTATGTTTGCTGCCTTATTAGCGAAGTCTGCCAGTACGAGTGACTTTTATTTTGATTCAGGAGCGAGTTGTCATCTTACAATGAGTGAAGAACTATTAAATAACGTGAGAAAGTCACAGGATATATGTATTTCTGCTGCAAACGACGAAAAAATGGCAAGTAACATGGTTGGTGACATGAAGTTATCAGTGAAAGTTGGGAATTCTCGATCGACCGTGAATGTAAGTGACGTTCATTTCATCCCTGAATTAAAAGTAAATTTATTATCAGTCGGACAGATTGTTAAAAAAGGATGTACAGTCATATTTAATGCCTCTGGTGCCCAAGTACTGAACAACGAAAATGAAATAATCGCAACTTCTTCACTCGAAAATAATCTATTCAAATTAGATATTCCATCTGATTGGGCTCTGGCTGCTAAGAGTAGCGATGCTCAGTTATGGCACAAGCGTATGGCTCATCTAAATATGGATGGCCTCATGAAATTAAATAATGGCCTAGTTCATGGCATTGAAATTTGTCAGGGTCGTCAACTCAACCCGGCCGTTTGTGGGGTGTGCATGTTGGGAAAAAGCAGCAGAATTAAGTTTCCATCAAGTGAATCAACGTCATCTCGGGTTCTCGATCTGGTGACGTCAGATGTATGCGGCCCCATGCAGGTAAACTCCTTATCTGGTTCTCGTTACGTGCTGACGTTTTTAGATGATTTTAGTCGAAAAAACTTCGTGTATTTTCTGAAAACAAAGGACCAGGTTGCAGAGCATGTGGAGCAATTTGTGGCATTTGCTGAGAACCAAACTGGATGTAAATTGAAGAAGTTCCGTACTGATGGTGGACTTGAATATTGCAATAAACGTCTGTCTGATTTCTTTCAGGAACGTGGAATTCTTCATCAGAAAACTTGCCCGTACAGGCCTCAGCAAAATTCGAAATCTGAGCTATTGAACAAAACATTGTTAGCCCGAGCCAGATGTATGCTGATTGAAGCCAATCTTCCTAACTATTTTTGGGCGGAGGCTGTGTTTGCAGCTTCGTACCTATTGAACAGATCACCAGCCAAGCCACTTGAAGTTACACCAGAGGAAATGTGGACCAAGAAGAAACCAACTGTGAGCCACGTCAGAATTTTTGGTTGCAAAGCCTATGCTCACATCCCAGCTGAAACACGTCTTAAGTTGGATCGGAGATCAACTCCTTGTATTTTTGTGGGTTACAGCTTGGAGTCCAAGGCCTATCGTCTCTACAATCCGGAAAAGCGTTGCGTCTTCAGATCAAGAGATGTTGTTTTCTCTGAAGAAGAGAAGGGGAGTTCTTTATTATCCAAGCCTTGTGCCAAAGATGATAACCATTTTTATCTTGACGTTGCAGAAGATGGACATGAGGAATCCAACAACGCTCCAGCTTTGCACAGTGATCCAATACCAAGTTACTAAGATACTCAGGATCACAGTGAGACTGATGATTTGGGCTTGCAAGTTCTTGAGGAGAGTTGTGAGCAAGATGATTTCGAGGATACCTCTTCATTCTTTGAGCCTGATGACTCAATTGCCGACCCTCATTATACCCCTCCAGCGTCTGAAATAGCCTCTGATGTGCCACCACCCCAAGGTGTTCGGCGCCAAGTTAAAGTGCCAAGTCATCTCGACGGATTTGTGTTGTCAACCATTGCGAGGGAAGCTAATGATCCTGGATCTTATAAGGAGGCTGTAAATAGTGCCGACAAGAAACTCTGGAAGCTGGCTATGGATAAGGAATTTTCATCTCTAATAGAAAACAAGACCTGGCAGTTGGTGGATCTACCCTATGGAAAGAAACCTTTGGATTGTCGATGGGTCTATCGCACTAAGAGAGATGCCACAGGAAAGATTGTCCAGCACAAAGCACGTCTTGTTGTGAAAGGGTGTGCTCAGCAGAAAGGGATGGATTTTGAGGAGACCTTTTCGCCTGTGGTACGTTATAGCTCCATTCGTTTCTTGCTTGCTTTGGCTGCAGAACTTGACTTGGATATTGATCAAATGGATGCCGTTTCTGCGTTTCTCCAGGGAGATTTAGAAGAGGAAATTTATATGAATCAGCCAGTAGGATACAGCAGCGACACCAGTAAAGTCTGCAGACTTCAAAAATCAATTTACGGTCTAAAACAGGCTAGTCGAGCTTGGAACAAGAAATTGGATGCATTCATCAAAAACACAGCTGGTCTAACTCAGTCCAAATTTGATCCCTGCGTTTATTTCCGAAATAATAAGAAGGGAATACTCATCCTGGCAGTGTGGGTGGATGATATTCTTATTTTTTCCAACAACCCTGCGTTGAAAGAAGATGTAAAAACAAAACTCACCAGTGCCTTCAAAATGACCGATTTTGGTGAGGCAAAATTCGTTTTGGGATTTCAGATTCAGCGTGACAGGCAAAAGAAGAAGCTCTGGATTAATCAGCAGGTTTACATCGAGCAGATTCTGAAAAGATTTGGTATGGAAAATTGCAACCCACAATCTACTCCTATGAATTCAAAATATAAACTTACAATTCTACAGCAGCCGTCAACTGATCAAGAAAAGAAGTCAATAGAAAATGTCCCCTACCAGGAAGCTGTGGGCAGCTTGTTGTTTGCAGCCATGGTGTCTAGACCTGATCTTACTCATTCAGTCAGCACAGTCAGTCGGTTCAACAACAACCCAGGGCCTGAGCATTGGGCAGCTGTTAAAGGAATCCTACGATATGCTAAAGGAACAAAAAACTTTTGCCTGGAATTTGATGGAAATTCTTCAAGAGAAATAACTGGATTCTGTGATGCAGATTGGGCTGGTAATGCTGATGACAGAAGATCTGTAACAGGATATCTCTTCTTGAAATCCAATGCGCCAATTTCATGGGGAACAAAGAGACAGCCAACCATTGCCCTCTCTACTACTGAAGCAGAATATATGGCGTTGTCGGCGGCAACACAGGAAGCACTGTGGTTGAAGGGTCTTTCAGATGAAATTGTGCCACCTGACCAGCCTAAACCCCTCACCATCTTCGTAGACAATGAAGGAGCAAGGAAACTTGCATACAATGGTGCGTTCCAGGCCCGTACAAAACATATTGACATCAGACATCATTTTGTACGAGAAAGAATTCTCCTAGGTCAGATCGCCCTCAAGTATACTCCCACAAACGACATGATTGCGGACTCCTTCACTAAACCATTAGATCGCATGAAGTTCAACCAGTGCATTAGTCGACAAGGGCTTGTCAAGTGTCCCAAATAGGGGAGGGTATTGGAAGTTATTTGGGTCTGTTATGTTGGTGCCACTGTAGACGTTCCTCTATCATGTAGTTACATTGTGAATAAACCGAAATGCCGTTCTATTTCTCAGTTGCGTATTCTCTGCTATATTTCCCTTAATCTTATTGCATCCAATGATGAATCCAGAATACCTAGAGCAGGCAAAAACAACGCTTAAGCATTCTTTCTCAATTTGTGCATAGCTCTGTTCTGTATCGGTTAAACTTCTAGAAGCATATGCGATTGGGCGACCTGATTGGAGCATCACACAGCCTAGACCTTTTTGTGAAGCATCTGATTGAATTACAATAGGCTTTTGTGGATCAAAGTAAGCCAGTACTGGGGCTTTTACTATGCTCTCCTTTACTGAGTCGACTGCGTTTTTTTGAAGTTCTCCCCACTGCCACTCTCTGTATTTCTTGGTTAGTTGTCGAAGGGGATCGCATAGTGTTGAAAGATGGGGAACGAATTTGGACATGTATGTCGCCAGTCCAATAAAACTCTTTAGTTCCGTGACGTCAGATGGATACTTCATATCCTTGATGGCTTCCACTTTTGCTGGATCGGGACGCAGACCATCTTTTCCAAGAATATGACCCATATACTTAACTTCCCTTTTCTTCAGTTTAATCTTATCCTTATTAAATTTCAGATTCGCTTGGCGGGCTCTTTCAAGTAGGTTTTCGAACGCAGCATCGTGGTTTCGCGACGCTTCTTCGTCCGTTTTACCTCTACCTATGATCAAAATGTCATCTTGAATAATCACTATGTCCTTAATATCAGCGAAAATTTCGTGCAAGCGGCATTGGTAAACATCGCTCGAAACTACGAGACCAAAGGGCAAACGTAGGAATCTGAAACGACCAAAGGGTGTCCAAAATGTTGTCAATTTGGAGCTGTCCTCAGACAATTTCAAATTCCAAAACCCATCTTTAGTGTCAACAACGGATAGGAACCGTGCGCCATTGAGCTCTGGCATTACACTATCGATGGTTGGAATTTCGTACTCTGTACGTCTCAATGCTTGATTAAGGTGCAGTGGATCCAAACAAATGCGCAACTTTTTTGGCGTTTTGACTAACACAATGTTGCTTATCCATTCTGTTGGACCCTTCTCTTTAGCTATGACTCCTTTCCGAACCATATCATCGAGTTTTGCTTTGAGTTCGGCACGTAGAGGTACTGGTATCCTGCGAGGTTTCTGTTTAACAGGGTAATATCCTGGGTCAACAGTTAGTTCGCACTCTCCTTCTAGACATCCGATACCAGAAAAAACGTCCTTGTATTTGCTGAGGATGACTTCCGCCGATGTCTGCTGGACCTCCTGGAGTTGCTTAAGTTCGGTGAGCTTAACGAGTCGAAGCCTCTCACAACTATCAGCGGAAATCAAAGGTAATTCCTGCTTGGTCGAGTTCAGCTTTCCCACAACTTGGAATGTAAGGGTACATTTTGCATGTTTGCTAGCAACGGGCAGGCTGATTTCTCCGATTGGCATGATGATGCCACCACCAAAGACTCGGATTGAGGTTGTGCTTGGCCGGATTTCGATTTTATTGCCGAAAATCTGCTTGAGGGTCTTTGATTCAATGACGTTTATCGTGGCACCACTGTCCAGTTGACATTCCACAGCTTTAACGTGTTTTCCGGCATAAAAATAAAAATCAAGAGTCGTCAACCATACTCGCTTAGGCATAGAATCAGCTAAATTATTGACAGATTCTAAATGTAATGCTTCGTCAGACATAGAATCGTCGCTTTCACAGCTCAAATCTTCCTCGTCCAATTGCTTAATGTGTGACCTGCGCTTCGCGGTAAATCCGTGCTTGGAGTTTCGCTTATTAGAACCACAAACATTTTCGGTGTGGTTATATTTCGAACAAATTTCGCATTTATGACCATATGCAGGACATGATTTTCGATCATGCTTATGTACAGTGCCACAGTACTTACATGGGATTCGATCCGATTTCCTGTGCTGATTTCGTGACGTATTCTTGTGACGGGATAGCTTATTGACTTGCTCAGAACCAGAAATGCCTTTGATTTGCTTCATCTGGTTACTCGCCAACTCATTTACACGGCAAGTGTTTATAGCTGTCTCGAGTGTAAGCTTAGAATCGCAAATCAGCTGTTTCTTCGTCTCCTCATCCCTAATACCTAGCACCAACCTATCACGAATCATTTCGTCTTCTAAGTATTTATAATCACAGGTTGAGACCAACTGGCGTAAGCGACCGACATACGCATCGATAGATTCAGAGGCATTTTGAACCGCTGATCCAAAAATATAGCGCTCATAGATCACATTGACGGTAGGTAGGAAATGACCATCAAGCGCCTCGATAATCTTACCCAGTGTCTTAGAGTTATCTGCTGAAAGCCTAAGATTCTTTAAAATTTGGTTAGTATCACGTCCCAGTAAGCATTTGAAGGTAGCAATTCGAATAGGTTCTTCTTTCTTGTCAAGTCCAGAAGCGATCAAATAGTTTGACCATTCGTCTATGAAGGACTTCCAGTTCTCCACGATATTTCCTTCCAGCGTCATCTTGGATGGCAGTGGGACGTTCACCGACATTTCCGAATGCGTTTAGGTTTTTTTTTTCCTTTTTTTTTTTTTGCTTAGTAAACGAAACGGGGCGCAGCCGTAAACTTCGCTGCACACGCAAGTAAACAACAACACGTTGCGTAGACACGAAACCAGTCACAAAATTCGAGCTGGAGGCTGTAAAACTGAACGGCGGACTTACCTAACTGTTCTCTTGGCACGCGGACATACCTGACACCATGTTTTAAAGATTCCTTATCGGAATAAAAAATAGATCAAATTGGAACAAGGATAGAAAATGCTTTCATCTAGCTTGAGCTTCGTAATAATAATCTTTATTCCTAAAGTCACGCTATAACATCAGGGTGTTACAGTAACGCTAACTCCCAAACACTATGGGTAACTCTTGTAACAATAAGACCAGCTGAGGGTCGCTGGGACCAGAATTGAGCCCGCCAGAACGATTTGAATTTTAAAAACGTGATTTACTATAGTTACCCCGGAAGATCAAAGTAACCCCAGTTTACGGTACCTACCTAGATTAAGAATATCTTAAACATGATCAGAGTAGCTTCTCTGGTAATGATTGTTTCGTTCAAATTCAGATATACCTAGATGAGAGGGTAAATGGAGGTAGGTACCTAAATATGTACCAAGTTAAGGGAATATGTTTCCAAGGTAAGGGATTGGTAAATATGTACCAATCGAACAGTGTATAGGTGTATTATTCACAGAATAATAAACCAAAACGGGACCTACAAACCAAATTTCATGAATTTTGGTTCATGGTAACTAAGAAAAGTGCGAAGTACGGCGGACGGACAAAAATTGCATTTTCGGATTCTGCATACCTTGAAACGGAAACCATCAAATTTTGAGGGAGTGTTAAAAAAAAAAATATTTTTTTCATGCTCGACTCCCAAGGTTTGTTATTGAAAATAATAAACCAAAATGTGTTTTGTTTCAGCTATAAAAATATAATTTGCAGCCGTAATTATTTTTCTTGGGTAATTTTTCACTCCCACTGCTGTATTCATAGATAAAATCATGTTGAAGACCTCGGCTACTGCTCCACAGCCATCTTCATCATAAATTCGTTCATAAGGCCGTGGACTGACGTCACATGCCCCCGTCCAGCTCTGAACGGCTCGCACTCTGCTCATTCTACTAGCCAAGAGAAGAACGAATCACGATGGACCCAAATCTCCGACGTTCTTTGCCTGACCGCAGGCGCCTGCCAAAGATCCGCCGCGTCGTCGTCTACGACCCTGTGATGGCTCTTCTGATGATACTCATGTTCATTGCCGTAACTTAGTAAGTGCTACCATTCAGTTTTACCTTGACTATTCTATGTAACATTTCCTATTGTTGTATAGGAATTGTTTTTCGACTTTTCGAAGTCGATTTGATTTGTGTAATTTCACAAATTGATTTGTGAAATTACTCAAGTAGGTAATACCCTCTACCTATTACTACTACTAGGTACTACTAGAACTAGTTCCCACCTCAATCACGTCCAAATTTTTAATAAATATTTCCTAAATAATTGTTGGTATTTTTATCAATATTTCTTAAATAATTTTTAGTAAACTGATTTTCTTGTTAATTACGAAGAGTTTTCCTAATTCTTTTGTTTTTCTGTTATTAACATATCTTAGGTAGGTAGGTATTAGGTATCTACCTACCTTCGAGTAGCTACTCCAGGCTTCTTGATTGACCTAAGAGCAGTATTCTTCGTAACTTGTTTAAAAGATCATTTAAAAGAGCATTCTTGTATACTTCTACAGGTATTTGCCATTTGATAGTACAGGAAATTTTCCATTACTATGGGGTATGCGCATGGGTCACAGAAGCGGTTCATATTATTTTTAAATGATACTAGATTCCATTCTGAGAATTTGGACACCAACCGCACTGCCCTACGATAAGTACCTAGTTATTTTTCTATAACTTCAAAGTTTCCTGAGGTTCCTACGTCACAGTTGGCAAGAGCCCCCCCCCCCCCCCCAGGCGAGAGGGGTGCAATGAAGTATTTTTCTATGATTTTCCAATCATAGAAAAAGAATTAGGTAGTTACTTTAGAACAGTGCGGTTGGCGTCAAAATTCTCAGGGTGGAACATACTTCATTTTAAAAAACGCTGCAAATCCCTGCACAACGGTTTATTATTTTGTACAGAATACCCTTCTGTTACAGATCACAGGTCTCCGTATAGATAACCCTTCTATATAACATATGTACTATTCTACACACATTATGTAGATCGCGGACCCTCCGTAGGTTAGTACCTAACCCCGTACTCGTTACTAGGTAAACTGCTAGGTACTACTAAACCATTGAGTAATAATTTACCTCTGTAGGTTCCCCTTCTACGGTGATAGAATAATGAACCGTTGTGTAATAATTTGCCCATGAATAATGCTTCAACGGTTGTTCAAGTTGCAAAAGTACCTATCAACAAAATCCAGCCCCTTCTTGGTAGATGAGCCGTTGTGTAATAATTTACCGTGGTGTAATAATTCACCGTTGAGTACCTAATAATTTACCGTTGTGTAATAATTTACCGTTGTGTAATAATTTACCCATCAATAATACTTCAACGTTTGTTTCAGTAGTACCTACCAACAAAACCCAATAGTCCATCACTTTTCAAATGAAATAATATCGCAGAACAACCAACTCGACTTCATACAGCCGTCCTTGATTATAATCAGGTGCTCCCTAGTGATGATATCCCGGCCGGATTTATACCTTTTGATTCACGATCATGTTGACGAAGCTTTTTGGTGTACACGAACGGCTGGACGTACGATGCTCCGGGTGGTCTCAAAAAATTGTTTAGCTCAAGACAAATTTAGTATCGTAAAAAAAACCATACCCTTCTATCAAAAGTTTTCGAGATACGGCGTTCTGAAAATGTCAGCCCCTATTTTGAACCCCTTAGAGATGACTGACAGTAACGTCGAGCTTCGAGGACCAACTAGAACCCGAACGGAACCTATAACCCGAATTTCATCAATTTTGTTTCATGGTAACTAAGAAAAGTGGCCCGTACGGCGGACAGACAGAAATATTTTTATTGCAGTTTTGGATTCTACATTCCTTGAAACGTAAACCATCAGATTTTGAGGGGGGGGGGGGGGGGGGGGTAAGACTTTTTTTTTCTTGCTCGATTCCAATGGTTCATTATTGAAGATAATAAACCAAAATGAAATTTAAAAAAAAATTGAACATAACAATGAATCAATGTTCCATTCGGATTAATAATGGCGGGGCCTCCCTACCCTATGAGTTCAGACATCGATTGCAGGCAGTTCACGCATCAATATGTAGAATTGTTCTATTTTTAGTGCTCCTCAGTTTTTAGTTTGATATTATAATTCATTAGATATGTAGGTATGTAGGTATAATTTATTATAACTATTGCAAAATCCTAATAACAAAAATTTTTTAGCATGGAACATGCTTTAGCCTTGGACTAACTAGCCGAAAAACGTTACACGGGATGGGTGACGCGGAAGTGGAACGCGGAAGTGGAACGAAATTTTAACAATGATTTTCACTTACAACCGAGTAGTTGCTAGGGAAATGAAACTTCTTTCATTTTCATCGGACAAAAATCGTTTTCCATTCGTTGGAAAGCTCTTGATTTATCACGGATGTATTTCGTATTTGTTCTTGGTATTTATATCCTAGTTTCATAATATAACTATATAAATGAATGTTGTAAATGGATAGTAAACAATGACGCTTGTTTGGTTGTCACTTGGTTGTAGTAAACTACGCGGCTAAAGCATGTTCCATGTTTCTTGAATTTTAGCCGTAGGCTCTAAGCAGTAAGCATCCGGGGGTCCAGGGGGCTTGCCCCCTGGCGAGGCGCGGAGCGCCGATTTTTTTTAAAACCTTATTCCTAAATATTTTTGTAGGTATTATTGTCGTTTCACGGTGTCTCATAGTTATGCTAATTTTCAGAATAGTAGGTGGTGCTATGTACTGATGACACAGCATCCCCTTAGAATTATGCGCCTATAGATACATGAAATAAGTCAGATTATTGAGTTATCCGTGAGAAAAGAATGCCGGGTAATCTAATGTCTGGCCCGCACATCGCCGGTTATAAAGATAACCATTCGACTGTCAGCATAATAATTATTGAAGTTACGAGTCGATTTCGGAATCGTTATCGCTTGATTTCTTTAAACCTACTTACCTAAGCACTTCAACTTCCAACGAAGCCATAGGCGTATTATGACGTTATATTTTTTCACATGCTGATTATATAAAGCTGATACTGTCGGAAACTCATTCTTTCACACATTCCTATATTCAGTAATAATTATTTTATCTTCTATTAGGTATTACATACCACTTGAATGAACATTTGGTTATTTTCAATAATGAACCTTTAGAACTGAACATGAAAAAAAACAAAAGAAAAAAAAAAATTAAATTTTAATTCAAAAAATAAAAATTTGATGGTTTGCGTTTCAAGGTAGGTAAATAATTTACCTACCTACGTAGAATCCAGAAATGGAATAGAAACAATTTCTGTTTGTCTTCCGTCTGCTTTCCTTGTTACCATCACCCAAAATTAATGAAATTTGGATTTGTAGGGCCCCCTTGGGGTCTAGTTGGTCCTCGAAGCTCGACGTTACTGTCAATCATCTCTGAGGGGTGAAAAATAGGGGTTGAAATCATCAAAACGCCGTAGCTCGGAAACTTTCAATATGAGGGTACTTATAGTTTTTGATGACGTTTTTGATATGATTCCGAAAATACGAATTTTTTTAGAGACCCCCCGGAGCATTTTACCGCCGTTCGTTCACCAGCAAGGCCCTGAAATTTGAACTGAAAAGCTTCGTCAACATGAAAGTGAATCATAAGTTATGTATATCGCCAGCCCAGATTATCATTGATAGGGAACAACTGATTGTAATCACGTATTTCTAACAATAAATTCTTAATATATCCAACTACTAATTCAGGGTCTTGCGCTATTAGGAACCATTGAGTAGTAATTTGCAGCGTTTTTTATTCCATTTTTCGGATTCTACGTACCTTGAAATGCAAACCATCAAATTTTGAGGGGGGTTAAAAACATTGTTCGTGCTCAGTTCCAAAGGCAAATTAGATGGTAGGTAACTATTCAAAATGACGATGAAATCTATTCAAGAATGACTATAATGAATGGGAATAATGTGAATTTGCAAATTATATATCTATCTAATAGTATTTGAGTTCTAATTTGGTCGGTATGTCTTTGTATACATTGCGTAAAAATAGTTTTGGATTGTCAAATGAGAAATGACAGCAATCCTTGCTGAGCAACACGGGCGAATTCCAGTGGGCAATTTTCTTGGGTTAAAAATTCTCTTTTTTTTGGCAAATTGTGTTCAATAACGGAAATTAACACTTATATTGACCACATAATGAGGTGTTCATATCGTAAAGTCTAGGATATTATAATAAATTTATTAACTCAAAACTTTCACGAAAGGTCGCAGCAAAGGTTCTTGGAGGTTGCCATGAATGGTTGTTGTTTGCAGCAGTGAAAACCTTCACCTCAGAAGCTTCTGTCCGCCTCCTTGGGCCAACAGCCAGTCAGATGTCAAAAGACCTGATACATCATTTTTTACCGCATTTTTACTTTTAATCACCCTTATAAACTACCTACTACTTATTTTTGGGCTTCAAACTAGGTACCATTTTTCCAAATTCTGAAATTAAAAAAATAATTGACGAAAATTCCCGTTGCATTGTTAACATCTTATATGACTTTATAAATTGAGTAGGCACTACCTATTTTATCCTTGTAAGTTTCCTTTCGGTAGCGTGTTTAAGCGAAGTTATATTCTGCGTCTAACTATATAAATATTAGGTCCTCTAACCCTAAATACATGCAGAAATCCGTTTCAACTCAATTTTGAAGAACATCACTGATATTACGAGGGTTGGCCCTTTATGAATTTCATCGGAGTCAATGTGGTAGGCAGTTTCATCTGCGAAGGCGCAAACGTGAACTCCCTGCCACACACAGCTCCCAACCGGCTTATTTACCTATTGAAACCAGAGCCCACCAGCCCCGACCAGACACATCCAAGCTTACATTTTTGTACAGGGTGTCTACAGTTATTATAGGAAAAACTCAGGAAATCGATTCCACAGCTAATTTGCAACAACTTTTGTCTCGTAACAATTTTTTTTTAGCCCATGGAAAACCCGAGTTTTTTGCTTTTAATTTTTTTCACATTTTCGACTCTGCCTCATGAAAACTACCATAACTCCCTTATTTATCAATTTAATCTCAAATCTGAGGAGTCCGTTGGAAAGAACGTAAAATTTCTTATCTCTATAACAATAAATCCGATTGTTTTAATTAGTCCTGATTGGTGAAAAAATTGCCTAAATTCAAAATTTGAAGATCCCTTAAAAATCACCGTTTTTTCTTTCGTTTTTTGCGCTATTAGTACGGAAGTTTTTCGGCGTGCACTCCTCGGGAAAAACTTGCCCAGAATCTCAGCTTTCCAATGGAATAAGAAAAAAAATTTCACAGTAAAATTTGGTGGAGAAAATGGCGTTTGAGTCCTAAAAAACGTGGGTTTTTAGTTGAAACTCAGCGTTTTCCACCAAAAGCCGACTTGCTTCATGAAAATATTTGTTAGGATCTCATTTATCTCTCATCTCGCAATTTTCTTGGGTTAAAAATTCTCTTTTTTTTGGCAAATTGTGTTCAATAACGGAAATTAACACTTATATTGACCACATAATGAGGTGTTCATATCGTAAAGTCTAGGATATTATAATAAATTTATTAACTCAAAACTTTCACGAAAGGTCGCAGCAAAGGTTCTTGGAGGTTGCCATGAATGGTTGTTGTTTGCAGCAGTGAAAACCTTCACCTCAGAAGCTTCTGTCCGCCTCCTTGGGCCAACAGCCAGTCAGATGTCAAAAGACCTGATACATCATTTTTTTACCGAATTTTTACTTTTAATCACCCTTATAAACTACCTACTACTTATTTTTGGGCTTCAAACTACGTACCGTTTTTCCAAGTTCCGAAATATAAAAAATATGGCGAAAATTCCCGTTATATTAACTTCTTATAATAATTATTATGACTTTATGAATTAGTTAGGTTCAATCTATTTTTTTATCCTTGTAAGTTTCCTTTCGGGAGCGTGTTTAAGCGAAGTTATATTAGGTCCTCTAACCCTAAATACATGCAGAAATCCGTTTCAACTCAATTTTGAAGAACATCACTGATATTACGAGGGTTGGCCCTTTATGAATTTCATCGGAGTCAATGTGGTAGGCAGTTTCATCTGCGAAGGCGCAAACGTGAACTCCCTGCCACACACAGCTCCCAACCGGCTTATTTACCTATTGAAACCAGAGCCCACCAGCCCCGACCAGACACATCCAAGCTTACATTTTTGTACAGGGTGTCTACAGTTATTATAGGAAAAACTCAGGAAATCGATTCCACAGCTAATTTGCAACAACTTTTGTCTCGTAACAATTTTTTGCTTTTAATTTTTTTCTTCACATTTTCGACTCTGGCTCTGCCATAACTCCCTTATTTATCAATGTAATCTCAAATCTGAGGAGTCCGTTGGAAAGACCGTAAAATTTCCTATCTCTATAACAATAAATCCAATTGTTTTAATTAGCCCTGATTGGTGAAAAAATTGCCTAAATTCAAAATTTGAAGATCCCTTAAAAATCACCGTCAACTGCCATAACTCCCTTATTTATCAATTTAATCTCAAATCTGAGGAGTCCGTTGGAAAGAACGTAAAATTTCTTATCTCTGTGATGATAAATCCGATTGTTTTAATTAGTCCTGATTGGTGAAAAAACTGCCTGAATTCAAAATTTGAAGATTCCTTAAAAATCACCGTTTTAACACAGAATGTGTTTTAGCGATGGGACCCCCCGCCGAAAAACGACAGTAAAAAGTGAGACCAAATAGTGACACCAAATAGTGAGACCAAATAGTGAGATGAAAGTAGCGCGAAATTTTCTTATGATTTTCACGTACAACCGAGTAGTTGCTAGGGAAATGAAACTTCTTTCATTTTCATCGGACAAAAATCGATTTCCATTCGTTGGAAAGCTCTTGATTTATCACGCATTTATTTCGTATTTGTTCTTGGTATTTATTTCCTAGTTTCATAATATAACTATGTAAATGGATATTATAAATCGATAGTAAACAATGACGCTTGTTTGGTTGTCACTTGGTTGTTTCGATGTGTATAAGCGTGGCTAAAGCTTATATAATACAGCGAGGTAATTTGGTATGTGGGCACCTTGGGACTTTAACTTGACGCTGCCCAGGCCTTGGATCAGCTGAGTTGCGGTTTATGTGAAACGGGTGAGCTAAAACACATTCTGTGTTTCTATAATTTCGTCTGAAGTATGTAAATAGAGGTAACCGGGGGTCCAGGGGGCTTGCCCCCTGGCGAGGCGCGGAGCGCCCAGTTTTCTTTCGTTTTTTGCGCTATTAGTACGGAAGTTTTTCGGCGTGCACTCCTCGGGAAAAACTTGCCCAGAATCTCAGCTTTCCAATGGAATAAGAAAAAAATTTCACAGTGAAATTTGGTGGAGAAAATGGCGTTTGAGTCCTGAAAAACGTGGGTTTTTATGTGAACACCCCGCCGAATTCCTGCACTCTGGAAAAATAGATGTATTAGTTTGAGTAATCTTTTAGGTAGTAGCAGAGACAGGTGATTACAGAAATTCACACAAAAAAAAAAATTTGGTAACTACCGTTTTCTGTTTTTTTAAGAACTTTTTTTATTGACTGATCCACCGCCCGGAAAAATGGACGTTCATCCAATCACGGAAGATTCGGGCGTTATGGGCCAGTACCGCAGGAGCCCTGTTCTGACCCCTGTGGACTTCTAAGTATGAGGTGCGCTGAAGTCCTTAGTCTACGCAGAAGCAGTGGACAGGAGGGAAACCTCCTTCAGGTTCCAAGTAATGAAAAAACGCTGCAAAGTCCTTGTCACATGGGTTTATTATTCTATTGGACATACCTACAGAAACGTTGGCTGTTCATTAATATTGTTTCTTTCATGCGTAATAATCGAAATAGCTACTTCTGATGGTTTCCATTAATTTTGGCCCCCAAAACACAAATTAGGTACGGTCTTTTTTTTCTTTTTTTTTAAACTATCTTTGATCATTGGTAGTGCCATTTAATCGTCCTGAACCACGTCTTGACACTTTTTCCAGTGTTATTATACAAACTGATGGTGACAGTTTTCCAGGTTTTTCACTAATAAAAAATCAATTTTGGGAGCTGAACATCTGGTAGAACTCAATTTTCCACTCTTTGGTCAAAATCGACTTCATATTCGGTCTTCTCGTCCCCAAAAACACAGAAAACGATATCTCAGAAGCTCATGTTACCAATATGTTGCTAAAACGTAAGAAGTACCTATTTTTACACACATTTTCACTCATAACACCCCTGGGGATATTCCGATCGGGCTGAAAAGTTTCGGGACACAACTAGGGCCCAAATGGAGCATGTGTGCGAAAGAACGATTTTTTTAGACCGAAAATGAAGCCTGTACACGTGATACGGCGGACGGCGGACGGCGGACGGCGTACGGCGGACGGACATTGCATTTTTGGAATCTATGCACCTTGAAACGTAAAAGAAAAAAGTTTGAGGGGGTGTTATAAAAATTTTTTGCTGAGCGAATACATAGGTGTATTATTCACAGAATAATAAACCAAAACAGTTCTTAAAATTACAAAAAACTAGTTACCAAAATTTCTGTGGATACAAAGACCTGACTCTGCTACTACATAAACGATTACGCAAACTAATTCATTATATTTTTCCAGAGTGCAGGAATTCGGCGGGGTGTTGCAAAATGCTCGCCAATTACGGGACGTCACGAGGAGCGTGCTCAAAAGATGCCGCCTTTGTGTTCAGCAAGGAGGGGGGAATTTTGAGAACGTACAGTAGAACCATCCTTGTTCGCGATGTTATTTTTTAAACTGAATCAATTTAATAAAACGAGATCCCAACAAATATTTTCATGAAGCAAGTCGGCTTTTGGTGGAAAACGCTGAGTTTCAACTAAAAACCCACGTTTTTTAGGACTCAAACGTCATTTTCTCCACCAAATTTTACTGTGAAATTTTTTTCTTATTCCACTGGAAACCTGAGATTCTGGGCAAGTTTTCCCCGAGGAGTGCACGCCGAAAAACCTCCGTACTAATAGCGCAAAAAAAGAAAGAAAAAACGGTGATTTTTAAGGAATGTTCAAATTTTGAACTTTGGCCTTTTTTTCACCAATCAGGGCTAATTAAAACAATCGGATTTATTGTTATAGAGATAGGAAATTTTACGGTCTTTCCGGACTCCTCAGATTTGAGATTACATTGATAAATAAGGGAGTTATGGCAGAGCCAGAGTCGAAAATGTGAAGAAAAAAAATTTAAAGCAAAAAACACGGGTTTTCCGTGGACTAAAAAAATGTGTTAAGAGACAAAAGTGGTTGCAAATTAGCTGTAGAATAATAACTGTATGTGTGTACGTACCTTACCATAGATGGCTGTTCCCAACACAACTCACATGGTCGAGACCTTAGGCGCCCACTCATTTTCAACAAAGTTTTACTCTCAATACCTAGAGATTATGATTTCGTATTCGTAAAGATGTATTCAATTGATTGTAATCGTGTTTCAGCAATCTGACTATCCTCCCGTTGGCCTACATATTCGAACGGATTGACACTAAAGACTCCGAAACTTACGAATTAGTGGCGAAGATCTTTAAACTTGTCGAGGTAAGTAGGTATATACCTAACTAAGTACGATTCATCATAATATTACAGTAGGGGAAGGTCGTGTACCTTGGGACGATTTTGGTTTTTTGATTCCTGTGAAGTCCTGAATAGAAAATTTGGAACCCTGATTGCTTTTCTTGTAATATTATCTAATACTGAAGCTCTATGATTTATTTCAGATTTTTCAAATTCGAGAAAAAAATTTTTGTCCCGAGGTACCTGACCAGTCATGTACCATGGGACACCCTGTTCTGTACCTCGGGACATGTTTGTACGTTCGGACGGGAAGGCTAAAGTATTCAAAAAATCTTCAAAACCTTTCAAATTGTGTAATGAAATATAAATTCAATAACATTCAGCCCCATTTCTCCTCCAAAATGACGTTGACGGCCTTCTCTATCCCCTTTTGATCAACTGCAGCACTGGTGGTTACCCCGTGAGCTGAACGCGGCATCTGAAAACAACAAAAGTTCCATGAAATGAATTATTTATATTAGAATTATTCACCAAAATAATATAACAGTTTGGCGCGTGTACCATGGATGCGTGTCCCATGGCTGTATTATGCGTGTCCCATAGTGTTCCATGGTACAAGCACCAGACTGTCCCAAGGTACAAGAAAGACAAATTTTCACCATAATCGTTTCCATGGCATGAAAAGTGACACAATCATCCTGGAAACGTTATCAACGCTAGGGCCAACCTCAAGGAACAATATGCAATCAAAAGTAATGAAATATTCAACTTACTGAGACTGTGAACGGCGATTGATTACAGCTTCATAATTTTTTCTGACGACCCGGAAATTGAAAAACTGTTGTCAGTCCGATAAGGAAGCAGATAATCGAAAAGCCATTGCTGCCATTGCCATTGCCATTGCCATTGCCATTGCCATTGCCATTGCCATTGCCATTGCCTGGGCCTGCTTCTAGTGTCCTTGGGGGGGAATTTTTCCCTCTTTCCTTCATATTTATCCCGCGTCTGTCCCGAGGTACAAACGTCCACGACTTTACCCTACATTAGGTACATCAAGTACAAAAGTACCACATAGAGTAATTTCCTTTTTTTCTCAATCAATAAATCTTAAGTAATACGTCAATTGAATGACTATACCTGGATAGGTAGGTAATTGTTAATCATTTACAGTTCCTCGTGGGAATGATGAGCGGTTTGGTATTCTTCATGCTGATTTTGGTCTTGATGGCAAAAATTCGCGCTTGGTTAGCTCGAAGGAGGGCGATTGCCAATGCTTTGGCCTGTTTTCCGAGGAAACACAAAGTCTCCAAACTCCAGCCGAAAAACACTCAAGCTGCCACAGGGGGAAAGTAAGTTGGCTCATTCAATGAAGTAATAAGGTAATATTGTACTGTATTCAAAGGCTAACTTCGGGCTGCGTAGTTGTGTCAGTTATTGTTACGACGTCAATTATTATTATTGTTGAAAATACTGAAAGCCTCCAGTGGAGTAGTATGGTCCTCGGGTGTTCTTCGTTACTCCCCCCCATTTTCAAACGCTCGTCGCTTCATGAAATTCTAACAGAAATTTGAGGTTGAGGTGATTTTCGGAATCTTCGGTTCGTCTAGTTTTTGATGTGTGTGTTCATATTTTGATGCAACAACTTTGTAAAAGCGAAATTCGCCGTGAAAAAAAGTGGGGGGGAGTATCGAAGTATTTGCCATGTCAAATCCTTCGGTACTCCCCCCCACGGTGAAAACAGTATTTTCACCGTTCTATATCTCATACCTGCACGTCCTCACACCCCCGTTCCTGTGAATTGTTGTTGTTTAGAGATAGGTAGGTAAGCTGTTGCATTGATGTGGGATGTCATGTCGTTTTTGAGATGCGAGCGCAGCGAGCATCCAGACGACTAATCTATCATCAGCATCAGACGACTGTAGGTCAACGTTCGAGAATTAGTGGGGTGTATAGATTAGTGGTCTGGTGCTCTCTGCGCTCGCATCTCAAAAACGACATAACATCCCACATCAATCCAACAGTAAACATATAGATTAGTGGGGTGTATAGATTAGTGGTCTGGATGCTCGCTGCGCTCGCATCTCAAAAAAGACATAACATCCCACATCAATCCAACAGTAAACATATAGATTAGTGGGGTGTATAGAAAGATATTTTTTCAACATAATCGAACACCCTCTTCATGTACAATAAAATAATTATACAAATCCTGTAGTCGAAAATACTGTTTTCACCGTGGGGGGGAGTACCGAAGAATTTGACATGGCAAATACTTCGATACTCCCCCCCACTTTTTTCGATTGAATAATTCACTTTTACTATCTAATTCTGGTAAATTGAGGTTAATTAGACATAAAACTAGACAAACTGAAGATTCCAAAAATCACCTCAACATCAAATTTTTGTTAGAATTTCATTTTTTTTTTTGTTGTTTGAAAATGGGGGGGAGTAACGAAGAACACCCTGGTCCTCTCGTACTAGGTAAATAGTACTTACCTACCTACCCATTATATAACTATCGGTAATATTACCTATAATAGGTACCTCCATCGATTAGTAAGGAATTGAATAATTTCAATATTTCGAATCGTAACTGGTAGGCCGCAAAAACTCGTTGCTCACTCCGCGTAGGTGCATACACTGTAATTTCAAAAATACCACATGAATTTCGGCTGCTGCTGCCAGTAAACTGATCGTCCAGCTCGATAATCATAATATTACTTACCAATCCATAATATCCTTTACCAGTCTTTATCAGTGACATAAAAAATATACCCTGCTTGAAGTGTTATGTGCTAAATAGTAACTTTTGCGCTTTTTTTTGAATTCTCATCCTAAAATGTCCTCATTTCGATCAAAGTTCGAGTTCCTAATTTCGTTGTCATAATTAATGAGTACCTGTGCGCCGCTTATCTACGCCTCTGACTGCTGGGTTAAATAGTTATATTTTTTTATGTTATGTAAAGGAAGTTACAGTTTCAGAAGTTTATTTTATAACTTGTAAATTGAGATGCATGCTGTGATAATAGGTAAGTAGGTACCTAAATTTCGTTCTCCCCAGCAGGCCCCAAATATATGGCTATCTGAAACAATCTTTTAACCCCCCAAACACTCCCAACTCGGAAGAAATTAATGTGATCTAGGTCAATACTGAAGAAAAATTTGTAAATCCAAATTGTTGAATTTTATGCCGTTCAGTTTTATATTTTTAATGGATAAAACTTTTGTTTCTATTTTTATCCCTCCTCCCCACTAACCCTTCCCGACATCAATATAATACTCGTACCTACCTGGTTTGCCTTTTTAATTAAACATTTTACCAGATTAATAAACCTTTTGCCAAATGAATTGAACCTTTTTTCCTTGTCAGTTAAAACCCTCATGCGAAAAAATGGATATGGAATAAGCACGTCATAAACTGGTAGAAGTTGGTGGGTAACTCATTTGTTACGTGTCAACACCTTCTGAGCGATGAAGCAACAAAATTTGTCCATTGCAGTTGATTTAATTGATTTTCGTTTGCTTTTCATTCGAGGCACATAGAGAATCGTTGGTCTCAATATTAAATAGCTCTTTAATGAGTAAACAGCTTCTGTAAACATGTCAATACTTCTGAGGGGTTGGAAATGCAATGATTCGTTGATAGCTTATTGCTTTACCTCTCAGAAGGTAACAAATACATATAACAAATGAGTTAGATACCTACCCACCGATGTCTACCATAATTTATGACGTGCTTTTTCTTTCCACAACCAATTTCAATTCCACTTTCAATTTTTTCACATGAGGTTTAATTTGAAAGTCAAAAAGTTTCGTTTATTTGGCCAAAGGTTTAATTCGTTTGGCAAAAGGTTCATTTTAGCGAATTTTCAAAGAAAATGAAGCTATTGCAATGGCTTCGAAATTTAAATAATATAAATTTTTGGAAATTTTCTTCATAGAAATCCGTTTCAGACCATTCTAAAACGATTCCTGAAATTTAACACTTTTTTATATGTATATATATATATATATTTATTTATATATGTGTCACTCCAGACGATAACTCTCGATAGAATTGAGATAAACAGCTCAAATTTGCACAAAAAATCTATCTTGGCAATCGAAAGACTAAGTTCGAAGATGGGCGAAATTGGCCTACTCTAAGGAGGGTTTTGGCGCATTTAAAGTGCGCAAAAATTACCCAAAAATCCCCAAAATGTTATTTTCCAACAAGTGACCCCTCATTTTAAAGGTTTTTGCACGCTGAACACGATGGTGGAATCGGATTTTAGATATATCTTGATCCGTTCTCAAATTAGAGCATTTAAAGTGCGCAAAAATTACCTAAAAATCCCCAAAATGTTATTTTCCAACAAGTGACCCCTCATTTTAAAGGTTTTTGCACGCTGAACACGATAGTGAAATCGGATTTTAGATATCTAAATCCGTTCTTAAATTAGAGCATTTAAAGTGCGCAAAAATTACCCAAAACTAGGATAATCTTTAAACTCTTACCCCCCCCCCCCCCCCCTTAGAGTGGTCAGATTGAAAAATGTGAGAAGTATTAATTGAAGACGAGAGTTCGAAGCAAAAAAGGGGGAGGCAAACGATTAGTACAACTCCTTGAATTTACCCACAGCGATCAAATAAATAAGCACTTAGTACAATTACGTAATAAACAAACGGTAGAATCAGGATGGACAAAACGTACAAATTAAAATAAATACGAAGAGAATATACATAGAAAACCAAATTTTAGACCGAAGTTTTCCTTTATTCAAAACCATAGCCATTAATTCGAATATTTCTTTGAAAATTCGCTCATTAAGTCATGCTGCATGACTGATTTTTTTTTTGGCAAAAGGTTCCATCTATTTGGTAAGTAAAAGGTACAGTTCATTTGGCAAAAGGTTTAATTATAAAGGCAAATCCTATATTATACCTATCGTAGTTCCTTGGGTTCGTTGAACGTACTACATTCTTCAACTTCATCATCACTTACTGACATATTTGTTTCGTTTTTGTATTTCAGGACTCCCACCACGGACATCACTATGGGTGGCTTGGAAAACCATTAATTTTATACTATAATTAGCTACGTATCAACTCTACTTACTTCATTCTGCTACTCTTCAAGTACTACTTACTTTACTTTTACTACTTGCTTTACTTCAAGTTACTATTTCTTTTAACAACATTTACTGCTGCTAATTTACTTTTTACATTTTACTACCTACTAGATAATATACCTGCTACTACCTACTTTTTTTAATGTATCAATATGTAGGTAGATAAATAGAGACATCTTCAATTGATTCTGTCAAAAGAAGAGTGGGTAAGTAGTTGTCAGAGTGAGGGGGTGAAATTAATTACAAAACCCGTTATAAAATTAAGTACTTCGTTCTTCAGCTGACCAAATTAAAATAATAATAATAATTCAAGACAGAGATAAATAGAAAATAATAATTTGATCAAAATAAACCGATGGAACTAGCTAGATAGGTAGGTACCTACCTCCTATCTACCTACGAATTTGGCACGTTTTTGAATTTGTCTCCCCCACAATTTCAACACTGATGCGTTCTTGTTCAGACTAAATTATAATTCGATACTTATCTTAGAAGCTTAACCTTTTTCACTCTGATGTTTTCTTGTTTAGACTAAATTAGACTAAGATACTTACCTTTTTCAAATGAAAGTAGATTCCATCCTGATAATTTAGGTACCAACCGCACTTTCCTACGATGAGTAGTTTTTAGTCTACGATTTTCATCTAGGTACTTTCATTTGAAAAATGAAATAAAATAAAAACGTACTTTTAAAAAAATTTCTATGGGTAACCCTCTTTATATCACGTTTCGGTTCTTCGATTATACGTGGTAGCTAGAACTAGAAATTTCCTTTCACTTAATTCATTCTTCTGGAATCTTGATAAAATCATAGATACTTGAAATACTTAATAATAATAATAATTCAAATAAATAAATTTTAAAAAACTCAGCAAATTTTGATAAAACAAAAAATGATAATACAAAAATTTAGATAGTTGTTGGGATCGTACGAGGGATGGTGGGGGGGATTTAATTTGACTCAATTTTTCCCCGTTCAAATCCAGTTTTCAAGGGCCTCTACAATTATACCTATATATAAATAGGTACCTACAGTTTTAAATTCAATTTAAACGGTTTCGAAATCAAATTTTAATTTTAATCTTTTCAATTTATTCCGTCCGAATAACATTTTCAAAGGGCATATTTATATAGGTAACTTTTAACTAACTAAGTACCTATGTATTTAAATTTTAATTAAAGGGAAAGTTTAAAGTAAAAATGAAAGGAATTTCGATTTTGCGGCCTTGATATGCTTTGGGTCTTATAAAATTATTGTTATAAAATGAATACGAGTTCTTTGTTACATACCTACCTACAAATTATGCAAAAATTGTAGTGACTGTAACTCAAAGTGTGATAATAAAAGTACATAATCGAATTTAAGTTGCCTCAGTTCCTCATTCGTTCTTGTTCTATGATTTCTTTTTTACCTGTATATTATAGCTTCCTTATCCTTTAAACTAGAACTAGACAAAACTAAACAGGTACCCACCGACCTCTATGGCTTACAGATATGTATGCCTACAATACATTAATATTGCTGGTAGGCACCTACTTATACTAATGTTGATGAACAATCAATCTCGGTGACATGAATTCTTTCAATTAGTGCCTACCTACCAATGAGTTGAATGTTGAATGATTGGTTTTATAAGACCATGAAAGGGATTTTAAAAACTTGATAGGTTTTCGGGTAGGGAGGTATCCAATAAATTTGTAGCATTGAAAAAATTATGAAAGAAGTTCAGGCTGAATGCTCCCACCTGGTCGAATGGTGTCATCCTATTCCTGCGTATGATTGCCTGCCAAATCGGCTTAAAAAATATCTGACTCCGAATCAGTGATATATTTTCTGAAGATCATAAAAATAGGAGTCGACTTCCCACCTCTGATGCAATGGATATAAATTTAGCCACTGGATGTCAAAAGAAAAACGAAGAACAAATTTAGTTTCAGTGGAACAAATTGACTTTAGTGGACACGTTGAAATCTTCAGGAACTTTCTACACGATCACTTAGCCAAACACACAGCGGACAAAGGAATTCTCTCCAACACCCCAATCGCTTCAGTGGAGGAAGACAAAACAGAATTTAGTATTATAGTACATGGACTCCGAGGACGTTTTACGATTGCAGATTGCTCTCAGCGATCCTGCCATGGCGCACTTTTTTGACCAAAAAAGAAAAAGACGGTGGTATCTGCTCTCCTTCCTCCTACTACCTCTCTATCTATGTCCGACCTCCCTTCGCCGCGTCAGTGGCAACACTGGCTTGCGGCCAACCCTGCTTTCTCCCCGCTTCCCAACCTCACTTTTGTTTTCGCCATCCGCCTGGACACTTTTCAAATTTCACGCTCCCCGTATAAGTTTTAATATTCTAAATTTTCCCGGTATTATTCTTATACAGTATCGCGTGTGCCGTTCTTTGTTTCGTTCTGTGTTTTTCTGTGCTTCAATGTCGCGGAAAACAGTTCGGATCGTGGGGGTGCGGGTCGATCGAGAGGCGGAGATAACCTCAAAGCCGCAACCTCGTGGTGACGCCGCGCCACCAAAGAAGAGTTCAGCGGTCTCCTCGAAGGACCCGGCGACTATTAAGAAGCCGGTGAGTTCGGGAGATTACGCGTCCTCTTCGACTCAGCCCTCAGCTGCCTGTTTTAAGGTCCTGACGTCTTCAGCGGTCGTCGGGAACTCCGCATTGTCCGATTTACGGACCTCTGCGAGTTCTCGACCTTACGCGTCGACGTCGAGGGTTAAGGAATCGGCGGGTTCGTCAGCGGTTGTCGAAAATTCCAGCATACCCGACTTACGGGCCTCTGCGGGTTCTCGACATTACGCGTCGTCCCCCGCCGTTCCTCAGTCTACCGAGCCTTCGGCGGTGCCGGCGGGACTCTCCGGTGCCAACACGTCCCACTTAGGGACCTCTGTGGTCCGCGAGGTCGCTCCCGCGTCCGCGTTGGCTCCGGACTGGTATTTCGGCTCGGCTGCCGTCAACCGGTTTGTCCCTCATTTCATGAGGCCTAAAACCGTCGAACCGCAGCCGGTCAGCGACGAAGAGGATAAGATCTCCCTCGATTGTCCAATGGACATCGGAGTGCCGGCTCAGGCCGCTCCGGCCCCCGTTACAGCGGTCCAAGGGCCCTCGGGCGTGAAGCCGAAGCTGTCGGCGTCTAAGACCAAGCGCCGCAAGAAGAGGGAGTCGTCGTCGTCATCGTCGGTGTCATCCTCATCCTCTTCTTCATCCTCGTCGTCATCTTCGTCAACGGAGCTAGAGTCTAGGAGGGAAAGGGCGAGGCGACGCGCCAAACAGCTCAAGAAGAGAAAACGGGAACGGCGCCATCGCCGCCGTGCGCCGTCGCCTTCGGCCTCCTCCACGTCTTCCTCTTCGGAGGGCGCGGAATTATCCACGGGACCACCCGCGGAGTTCGTCCGGGCGCCATCTCCAGTGGCGCTTCCGGACGAGATTCGGGCCATCGTCGGAGAGAAACCCCCTCCTCCGCCCACCATCCCCGTCCACCCAGACTTACTGGGCCCTTGGACCCAGTGGTGCGCCGAGGGGATCGACGCAGAGGCCTATCGTCGCCTAGCGGCTATATTTGATCCGGCAGTTCACTGCCCCCCGTTGGCCCCCCCTGCGGTGGACCCAATTCTCCGGGGTCGAGCGCAACAGGTGACCCCCAACGATCGCCTAGACAGCAGCCTCCAGAAGTCGCAACTCATTAATTCCCAGGTTATGGTGGCGTTGTCGGGGGCAATCAACGCTGTTTTGTCGCGGGATCTCGCCACAAGTCGGGTGGATTTGTTCCAGCGATTGTGGCAGATTTCACAAATGGTCTGTTCCTCGCAGTTCAGGTTGTCCGCGATGCGGAGGTCGCGTCTGATCAAGTTTTTCAAGACGCAATTTCAGCCGGCTGCGCGGAAGCAACCCGTGGCCAACAACTACCTATTCGGGGATGCCTCCGACGTTTGGGCCAAAGAGGCGGGCGACGTCGCGAGGTCAGAATCCATCCTGTTAGCCACGCCAATGGCAAAAAAGAGACCGCCGCCCCAACCAACAGCTCGGGACGCGGCCGGGTCCTCCCGACGTCAATTGTCGCTTCCGTCGACCTCCAGGGTAGAACAGTCGGGAAACGCCTCGCGCCCGCCCCAGCGCCAGCCACCGTCGGGGCAGCAGGGCCAGGCCTACCAAGGTGCGCCGCTCTCGAGGGCGCAGAAGCGCCGCCGAAACCGGAAGCCGTTCAGCCGCACCAGGAAACACTGATGCCTCCTCAGGTGAGTTTTGTTCCAGTTGTTTCTAGTCAGTTAACTATTCAGTCTGACCAGTGGTGGGACTTGGAAGCCAAATTGGCTGCCCCCGCCCTTTTCGCAGGCCGAATCCAACATTTTTATACGAATTGGGAGCGAGTCACCGACTCCCCACTACTATTACAGTGGGTGGAAGGTTACCGGCTGCCCTTTGGGCCCGGTCGACCTCCCCTCCACCGACCGAATTTAACTTCTGTGCCAATTCACCTGGATTCGCCCGCTTTGACGAATCTTTCTAGTACACAGAAATTGATGGCGTCTAAATTATCTAAATTACGTGATCTTGGAGTAGTGGAGGCATGGCCACCGGATCAGCCCTGTTTTTTGTCGTCAATTTTTCTAGTTCCGAAAAAAGATTCCTCCGATTGCCGATTTATTTTCAATCTCAAACAACTTAATAAATTCATTGTTACGGATAAATTTCGTTTAGACGATTACCGATCATTTTGTGCGCTGCTGGGTCCCGGGGATTTTGCTTCCAAAATTGACTTATCGGACGCATACTTTACAGTCCCTATTCACCGGGCGGATTTACCGTATCTCGGGTTTGAATTCTTGGGCTGTACATACGTAATGACGGCCCTTCCCATGGGCCTGGCTAGCGCGCCATACGTTTTTCATAAGTTAATGAGACCGGTGATGGCAACATTGAGGAATTCGGGAATTATGTTAGTAAACTATTTAGACGACATTGCTCTACTGGGCCGGTCTCAGGCCGCCACCACACGCGCAGCGTTATCCGCTTGCAACCTACTCACCCACTTAGGGTTTGTCATCAATTACTCCAAGAGCGTCATTACCCCGGCTCAGTCGATTGTCTTTTTAGGCCTCCATTTCGACTCGATTACCATGTATATTTCCTTACCAGAATCTAAAATTTTATCCCTTAGAACACAGGTGACGCGTTTTCTCCATAAATCGTCATGGTCGATACGATCCCTGGCACGTCTCATTGGATACTTGGTGTCCTGCCTTCCAGCGGTCCGATATGGACGGATTTACATTCGGTCCTTAGAACGAGATAAGGTACGTGCGTTAGTTCGCTATCGGAACGACTATTCGGCACGTGGTACTTTGTCGGACCTCGCTCGAGCCGAGCTCTTATGGTGGCAATCGGACACTTCCTTACGTCCGGCTCCCATTCGACCCGAGGATTATCGTCATTGCATTTGGACGGATGCCTGCTTGACGGGTTGGGGAGCCCACTTACCCCCTCATAAAATCAGTGGTTGGTGGGGGGCCGATAGAGCTACATGCCATATTAACGAATTGGAGATGTGGGCGGTTTATGAAGCCCTGCTTCATTTCGCAGGCAATTGGACGGATATGTCGATTTTGTTACGAATCGATAACACTACCGCCGTGGCCATGATCAATAGGATGGGATCGGTATCCTATCCGCGCCTACAAGCCGTCGCGCTCCTAATCTGGAAATTTTGCGAAGAGCGGAACATATGGCTGCGGGCCTCCTACATCGCCACCGGCGAGAACGTTATAGCGGACGAGGAATCACGTCATGAATTCGAACAAGGGGAGTGGGGTTTATCCCACGAGGTTTTTGATTCCATCGTAGCAAAGTTTTCACGCCCGGAGGTCGATTTATTTGCCTCTTCTCTCCTACATAAATGTGACCGTTATATTTCTTTTCGCCCCGATGATCACGCTGTCGATATTGATGCGTTCACGATTCCGTGGGGCGGAATCTTTTTCTACTGCTTCCCTCCCTTCGTTCTTCTTCCCAGAGTACTCCAAAAGATTCGTAGGGATTCGGCCTGCGGGATCGTGGTAGCCCCTTGTTGGCCCCAACAGCCCTGGTTTTCATTATTTCATGACTTGGCTATCTCCGAAATTTTATACTTTGACCCGTCACCTAGGCTCTTGTTCTCTCCTTACAGGAACACGCCGCACCCCCAGGCCCACACCCTCCAGTTGATGGCGGGGACCCTCTCCGGGGCGCCCTAATGTCCAGGGGTCTGTCGGCGGAAATAGTGGATACACTATGCCGATCGGTAACGTCAGGTACATATAAACAATATCTATCGTCAATCGCTCGGTGGACCAGTTTCTGCTCTGAGCGAAATCTGGACCCCTCTATAGTTGATACGTCGAAAGTTTTGCAATTTTTTCAATATCTGCTTGATTCTTCTTCAGTATCCTATAGTACGTTTAACACTCACCGGTCGGCTCTGTCTTGGTTAGCCGATTTTGATTTAGGCTCCGACAAGCTTGTAACTCGGTTTTTAAAAGCAGTGTTTCGTTTGCGACCCCCACGAGCGAAATATGATTCGTCTTGGGACCCGGACATCGTCATTACTTTCCTCCGATCATTTTCGACGATGTCCATACGAAATTTGGCCCGTAAATTGGCTATGTTATTGCTGTTAGCGTCAGGCTCACGCCCCCAAACGATCTTGGCTATCAACCGCTCATGTATCAAATTCTCCCAATCGGGCGTTCATATTTTCGTCCCAGCGCTCCTCAAAACTTCCCGACCCAGATCGATAGCACCTACCCTTCACTTTCCCTTTTGTACGGCCGATGAGTCATTGTGCATTCCGACCTTCCTGAAAGCTTACCTTGACCGCACAGCTGAGGCGCCGGGGGAGGGACCGTTACTAGTCACCTCCCGACCGCCCTACACACCTATTACGGCTGTGACCCTGAGAGGCTGGGTAACCTCCCTCCTCGGCGAAGCGGGAATTGACATTAGTACCTTCTCCGCCTACTCCACCCGGCATGCCTCGGTTAGTGCCGCGGCACGAAAGGGGGTGCCATTAGCAGTAATTTTCAAAGCTGCGGGATGGGCTCAATCATCGTCCATGTTTGCGACAGTTTATAACCGCCCCCTTTGTTCACAGGGTGATTTCGCAGCGGCCATTATCAATCCCCACGCCCCTGCCACAGCCGGAGCTCCGCAGGGCCCGCATAATTGAAATAATACACATTGGCTTTAGCTTCCTGTTCCTTTTTCAATTTAACTTCCAGTAGTCGTCAATTTAACTTCATGCGTCAATTTAACTTCATGCGTCAATTTCCAAATTCCTAAATTCAAGTTTTCATTCAGTATCTTCATTGCACAGAGTTTCTTTCGAGTCAATTGAGACCGGTTGTTTCACCCCGGTTGTGGGGCGTCCCTATTACAGGGCCCCCAACATTGGACATGGCCATTTAACACTCTGATGCATAGTTGTCCGCTACTTAAGCCTCTCTTGGATAACGACAACATTAATACATAACCCTCTGGTGGTTTTTTCACTTCGAGATAATTCATTTGTTACGCCTTTACACCTCACTGAGTTGACGTACCGTTATGCGGTACCTTCGTGGCGGCAGCGCGTCGAGCCCGGTTTGCCTCGTCTCACCTCACTCGTACAGTCGCTCGGCCTGAAGTAGTCATCAGGTAAATTTATTTTATTCTATTCCTAATTTAAGATCTAAATTAGGGGGACCATTAGGGAGAAGAACGGGTATGCTCTCCGGGTGGGGGGGGGGGGGGTAACCCAAAGGCCGGACAGACGTCGGCTGGCCTGGAGAGCTTAGCCGGGCAGGCAGAAATCGGCCTTTGTGTTATAGAAATCAGACTGCCTCGCGCTTTGAGCTCTCGGCTTGCCTTCGGTCTTGGCCAGGCGGATGGGCCGGTTCCAGGGGGATGCTGTCGGCGTCCGCGCGGGACTGTGAATCATCTGCAATCGTAAAACGTCCTCGGAGTCCATGTACTATAATTAATGCTCAGCCTACATTGTTGGATAGGCTGAGCTGGATTATAGCTAATGGACGTAGAGGACGTTTTACCACCCACCGCTAAAGTGTCGGCCCCGGCTTTTTTGTGGTAGGCGGGCCGACACTCCCACCCAACCGCGCGGTCGCCTTCGTGCGGATCTGTGAACGGAAGTGAGGTTGGGAAGCGGGGAGAAAGCAGGGTTGGCCGCAAGCCAGTGTTGCCACTGACGCGGCGAAGGGAGGTCGGACATAGATAGAGAGGTAGTAGGAGGAAGGAGAGCAGATACCACCGTCTTTTTCTTTTTTGGTCAAAAAAGTGCGCCATGGCAGGATCGCTGAGAGCAATCTGCAATCGTAAAACGTCCTCTACGTCCATTAGCTATAATCCAGCTCAGCCTATCCAACAATGTAGGCTGAGCATTAATTTGAACCAGCTGCATATGGAGTCGGAAGACAAAAAAAAAATGCCTGGCCGAAGGTGGCATCTAGCCGCCAGTGGTTTGTGTTCATGACGGTACGTTTATTGTGGAATGAAATCTGGGGGACACCCCCAGACCCCCGGATTATAACAGTTTAGATCAAGGATCAAAGCAAGGAAACATGGAAAATGTTTTTCGAATAGGTACATGATAACAGAGGATATGGAGATATGTAGAAAAACGTCTGCCAATTCGAGTAGGCACTAGATAGCTTCCTCATTTGAATCACATGCAGGGGCGGATCCAGAATTTTTTTCCGGAGGGGGTCACAGGGTAGAACAATATAAAAAATAACAAAATAACCAAACGAACAATACAAACCGAATTTTCAACCTTATGCCTAAACTCGTCCAATTTGTCTACTTACAAAATTAATTGTATTTATTTATAAAATTCATTGTTTATGTAAAAAATATTTTTCAATATCTACCTATTAATTATTTAACTGATAAATGTATTTATTTTCAATTTTCTTCTAAAAAAGTGTCCTAATGTGTTTTCAAACAAATTGGCGCATTTTATGGCAGCGTAGCTAACTTCAGAGTTTGCAAATCAAAACATTGAAACCACAACAATCTATTGTTGATCTCAGTGAATTCAGTATTGTTTTTACTGAATTTGGCAGGAAAGAAAACGAGAACGAAACAAAAACAAGATAATAATTAACAAAAATAAGAAGAAATAAACAAGGTGTAATTTGACGGATACACCAAGGTAAATTTATTGACATAATTGTATATAAAGTAACATTGGTAGGACCAAGCGTACGATTATATTCGACTAATTTTGACATTTTTGATCGAATCTTTTTAGAGTTTTTATAGTTCTTTTTTGTTTTCAGATTTTTTTAACGCTGTTAAAGTTAAATCGTAATTATTGTTATATTTTGTTTCCAATGTTTTAAGTTAACAATATGGTAAGTTGACTTTGGTCGTTTGGTTTGGTTCTGGTTTTTGATTTCACAAAAACTGGGTTCGTTTTCGTTTTTTTTTTTTTTTGTTTTCGGGTTTGTGAACAATTCGTTCAGCTCTGCTTTTTGAAATCCAGGCTGATTCTGGGGGGGGTCATGACCCCTGTGACCCCCCCCCTTGGATCCGCGCCTGATCACATGAACGTAAGTATAGACTAGTTGGGTAGGTTCGTTATGATACGGGACCATCTGCGATCCAACCCGCGTGTACCCTCAAAATTTCATCTCTCTACGACTGTTTTTCGCGTAGTTAGAAGCGTTATAAGGATCGGCCAACATTTCATGTTTGCGCATGCGCAGAGGGAAATTACAGTAAGATTCCAATGAAGTTCATAATGGAACCATCTAAGTATTATAGTGATCTTATTTCAACGAACCTCCAAATGTGAACTTATTTCAACGATAATTAAGGTAGTTATGAGCACTCCAAGTATTTCACGTTTGCGCATGCGCAGACTAAACGATTTTCATAATTTTGAAACGGGACCATCTGCGATCCTACCAGCATAATATACCCTTAGAATTTCAGCTCTCTGCGACTATTTATCGCGTAGTTAGAAGCGTTACAAGGAAATGGTCAACATTTCATGTTCGCGCATACGTAGATCAAATTTACGATTCCAATGAAATTAATTTGGAACCACCAAAGTATTATTCCTGACCGACCCTCCAAGTTTGAACTCATTTCAACGATATTTAGGGTACTTATGGGTGTTACAATTTTTTACGTTTTGCGCATGCGCAGATGAAAGTTACGGTACTTTTTCAATGATTTTGGTACCTACGGGACCATCTGTGAGCCAACCCGCACCTACCCTCAAAATTTCAGCCCATTTCGACCTTTATTTCGAGTAGTTGTGGGTGTTGCAAGGAATTACCACAGACAGACAGACATGGAACCAAATAATATGTTCCTCGATCGCTGAAATGGAAAATGGTAGTGGAAATTTTCATTTTGGAGGACATGAACTTTTTTTTACTCAATCACGAATCCAAGACTTCCCTGCCTTCGGTAGTGAGGAAGCAAAAAAACTTCGTGGGATTTCCAAGCCTTGGACGGGCGACCTACCGCAATGTAACGTAATACACGTCCTCAGCTGCTTTCGGCGTTTTTCGGGTAGGCAGAACCCCCTCGGCAGTTTTTGGTGGAGTGGGGGGGTCTGGCAGTGCTCTCATTGGCGAAGGTGTGGTAGGAGTGGTGGTGAGTTGGGTGGTAGGAGTGGGGTAGAGGGAGAACTGTGTGGGTGATGGCGAGGGGGCCGAGTGTTTACACGGACGTGGACGGGACGCTTTCCAGCCTGGTTTACTCCCGTAAAAACATGTTCCAAGTTAAGAGAATTCAGACTCCCCACAGCAGGACAGTGAACCTAATACATATGATAGGTACCCCTATACTGTTACCATAATAATTATGATAGGTATAAAGGGAACAGTAAAAGTAATCGATTGTTCACAATCCTCAGTAGAATATTCACAGGGAACAGAAACACGCCATACTTTAAATACATAGTTGTGAAAGGGACGAATTCCCCTCAATTTTACTAACTGTGACGAGACGACACCAGGGGATCTTGATAATCTCTATAGATCTCATGCCCGAAGTACGAAAGGACAGAAGAGCACTTCTCGAAAAATTACCAAGAAAATAAAATTGATGACATCCTCAAGAAAAACTTCGGAGTTGAAACCTTTGAAGAGACTATTTAAAACTTAGTTCCCAATGACAATATCAATCTCTGATCGTGCAATGGACACCAACGCGGTGTAGTAATATACGCAAATGCGAACACCACAACCACCACCGTCACTTTTGCATGGATGCTAAGGGCACAAGTTCCATCCTTCGTATCCAAGAAGTTTTGTGGTCTTTCGATTTGAAATTAGACAAACTGTACAACCATTTGATTTTACATAGTATTTTAGTTTTCACTGTTGAAAAATGTTTGGTCAAAAACAAACGACGACCGCCTCAGGGTTCACGTTTCCTCAGACATCGGCGACCACAGGATCGTCGTTGTTTGGCGGAGGCGCGCAAACCACCGGATTCCCTTCAGCACAGCAACAACAAGGTAGGCATAATAATTAATTTATAAAATAATGTAATGTTATAGTTAGGTAAGTATGCTGCCCTACTGTTTGTGAAGGACAAGTTATTATTGTGCCGAGAGAAGGTAAACTGCTGGTCCGTTTGGAAATTATTCGCGAGCAGTCATGTGCCTAATCCATAGAAGGGAACTGGAAGCACGACTGAAAAGTATAGGTTTAGGTGCCTATTATAATTTACATAAATAGGTACTCACCTACATCTATAATAGGTATTTATAGAAGTGTAACAAGTAGGTACAAATTGGATCTATTTTTTCAACACCGAAAACCAAAGTAGTTCTACTTAGGTAACTACTACTTGTTTCTGTACTTTACTAGTGCATTGCTCTAGGTAGGATAATTTATTATCCTGATAATAGAGGTACCCAGCTAATAATTATATAATATGCGACAACTTGATTAGCCTTTTCACGGTCACTGATCAGTCACGGTTTGTGGTCCTTCAGCACACTGTGTTTATAGTAAGTAGCTTTATTCGTGCTGCCTGAACCTAGCAAGTTCAGTTCAGGTCCAGTTCTTCATGCTTGGTCCAGGTGCAGGTCAGTTCATGTTACGTTCTTGAGACTGCACGAACGGCTGAGTTCAGAAAAGGCGAACCAAAATAAAATTGATACTCATAGAGAATCAGTTTTATCAGGTACTCAAACGTGAAATCGTGGATAAGGTTGTGGACGTTTGAGGAAGGATATTTCACGTTAAGAGAGGTTAATTACAGTGCGTGGGCGGTTCAAGTTGCTGTTGGCCATCCGAAGATGCAGCCAGTTCCTGAACTGGACATGAACCGAACAGCACCTTGGCCAGTATGGACATCTGCATGTCGACCTTCGGTTCTTGCTCCTGGCCAGCACCATCAGCCCACTTCCTGCACCTTGCTCAATGCGCTTGTGTATGTGAACTGAACAAGAACTGGAGGTCAAAGCTGCTTGTTACACACCAAAATATTCTTCTAATCATCACCAGGATGTTTTGTGGAGTGGCGCTAAAAAAATGAGGATCCCGTCCATAATGGACAAGGGCTCTTCTCAAGTTTTTGCACACGCGGCAGAAAGGATACAGGCATTTTGTGAAAATGAACCTTCAACTCGTCGTTATTACTCCATGGAGACATCGGACTCCTCACCATACCTTTCTTGAGCTCTGCTTGAAAAGGGAACTATGGTGTGTGGGTGGCTGGTTTCACTCCTTCCCTCATGGGCATGACTTAGTAGCAGAGCGTGCTTAGGTGGGTATTCGCTGAAGTTCATCATATCCCCTCCATCTATTTTATGGCTGTTTCCAGAAGGATTTTCTGTCCAAAGATTTCCAGAAAAAAATCTCATATAAACCCCATGTAAATCTCATGTAAACAAAGGTTTACATTGACTGGCTAATTATCATTTTCAAGCTTTTGTGCTTCTCTTTTCAAGGTGTAGGCCGTTTTTCTCTTTTTAACAGAGGTCACACTCCTCACCCTACTTCTCTTGAGCTCTGGGGGAAGGGGAAACTATGCTGTATGGTTATCAGGTGGAATAAAGCGGTTCTCGTGAGATCACCAAAGTTAAGATACGTCGAATGTGGTTAGTACTTGTATGAGTGACCGCCATGATATGTGGTGACAGGTCCAAGTATGAGCCATGTAGCTGTTGAGCGAAGCACTCTCCACTCAAGGGGGCGAGGCAATGAGTAGCCAAGTAAGAATCCCGTTCCTCTCACTGGAGGACAGCTGATAACGTTCGTGACGCTGGCAGGACAGTCGAACGAAAAGCACCAGCCTGAAATGGCTGTTTACTTTACTTTATGCTGTGTGGGCGGCTGGTTTCAGTCCTTCCCTCATGGCAGTGGTCCCTGATGTGGGATCGTCGAGAAAAGAGTAAGGGGTCCTACTGTTATCTAGACAGGTTTGCCAAAACTGGGACGAAAACGGAAGGTCGTAGTTTCTCTATCGTTCTTCCGAATGTTGTATCATGTTGGAATAAAAGCACTGTTACGTCAGTGGAAGGGGACATTCAATATTTTTTAGCGTGCCAATTCTTCAAGGATTTCTAGGAACATGTTTCTTGTCGCATGGCTTGCCCCATCCATTGGAGATGGATAGGGTGTGCCACCACACGGACAACAAAACGTGGAAGAGTTAACATCTCATGATATTGCTAAGAGTAGGAAAGGTGACTTTAATTTAGCGGCAGATGTAATAATAAATTTCACCAAGATGTAATAATAAAATTCACCAAGACTTATTGTCTGTGGAAGTCTGGAATAACTGTGCTCTGTTTGATATTTTCAGGATTTTCGTTCCCCCAAGCACAGTCAACTACTGCTCAACCTAACACTGGGTTCCAGCTGCCTTCAGCTAATACTGTAGGTGCACCTAATGTGTCCCTTTTTGGATCGACGCTTGGTGGTCAGAACAAAGCTCCCACACAGATTGGTTTTGGCACCCCTCAGGCGACTACAGGTTCAAACCTCGGCTTCGGCACACAACAGGCATCTTCAGCTGCTCAGCCGACTCTAAGCTTTGGAACCCCACAGGCGAGCACAGGTACTACTCTGGGTTTTGGCACCCAACCAGTGGCTTCAGCTGCCCAGCCAACTCTTGGATTTGGCACTCTGCAAGCCGCACCAGCAGCCCAGCCAACTATGGGATTTGGAACTCCCCAAGCTACGTCAGCTGCTCAGCCGACTCTTGGGTTTGGCACACTACAAGCCACATCAGCTGCCCAGCCTACTCTGGGATTCGGAACTCCACAGGCGACAACTGCAGCTCAGGGTTTCGGGTTCAGCACCCCAAAAACAACAGGTGTGACTCCTGCCACGACTGCTTCTACAGGTACTTACCTACCTAAATGTATTAAGGTTTATTCTATTTTATAAAATAGTTTGTAGGGTGGATTGTGGGGTCTGTAGCATGTAGAAGCAAGTGTGTCACAATCACACATGTATTCTGCATCCTCGGTTTCCATTTCTCAGAGCCGACAGATGCCTGTTGTTAGCTTGCCCATCTTCTTCGGGGGATAGCGGAAGTGGGCAGTGGCCTGTTGACCACCAGTATTCTAACATTCTTCTTTTGCAGAGAAATTAATTCAGCTGCTCGTTTCTTCGAGAACACCACAAAAATTTTTACCTGTCTCAGGCCTGGGAGTTTTTGCCGGTGTTTTATTCATTCACTGGCTTCCGACTTGTTAACCACGTTCTTTAAGAGACTTCGGAGTTCCAAAAATTGGTTCTGGTCCTATTAGCAAGGACTCTGCTCCTCTTTTGGCAAGACTACTGGCCACTACTGGCTGGGACTACTGGACTACTGGCCTCCTCATTATCCTCAATAAACCTTCATGACCGGGGATGCAGAGGAGTGACCTGATCATACTGGGCCACGTTTGGCTTATTATTCTTTAAATGATACACCTATGTATTCTCTCGGAAAAAAAAGTATAACCCCCCCCCCCCCCCAATTTTTTCGTTTACGTTTCAAGGTGTGTAGATTCCAAAACTGCAGTGTCCGTATGCCGTATCCCGTATCATGTATATCGGCTTCATTTTCGATCTAAATAATTCGTTATTTCGCACACATGCGCCATTTGGGCCCTAGTTGTGTCCCCAAATTTCGCAGCCTGATCGGAATATACCCAGGGGTTATGAGTGAAAAATGGGTATAAAAATAGGAATTTTGTGTTTTAATAAAATTAGCTTTTGAGGTATCGAGAAGACAGCATATGAAGTCAGTTTTGACCAAAGAATGGAAAATTGAGGTTCTAATGAAGTTTCAGCCTTAAATTTACGTTAAATTTTGGTCTAAAATCTTGGTTTAAAATCGTCATTCTTCCACACAAAGTTTGGGCCCCCATTTGGGAACAAATTTGGGTCCCAGTTGTGCTCCGAAGCTCGGCAGCCCGATCGGATTACACCGAGGGGTGTTACGGGAGAAAAATAGGTGTAAAAATACCGTTTTTCGAGGGATTTTTGAGGTTTTAGTGAACATGAGCTTTTGAGTTATCGTTTTCCATGTTTTTTAGGGCGATAAGACCGAATATTAAGTTGATTTTGACCAAGGAGTGGAGAATTGAGGTTGTAACGAACGTTAAGATCCCAAAATACACTTTTTATGAGTCAAAAACCTAGGAAATTGTCTAAAATCATCATAAATTTGTTTTAACACCACTAGATGTATTATTATCAGGTGGACCAATACAATTAAATGGCACCATCAATCATCACAGGTAATCTGTAGAGATTTAAAAAAGAGATTAATTCGTGTTTTTGGGTGGCCAAAATTATTGGGCATGAAAGGAAAAATAATTGAACAGCAACATAACATTTCTGTAGGTATGTCCAGTAGACCCAAATGACAAGGATTTTGCAGCGTTTTTGAGGGTAGTCAAGCACTCCACAGATCCAAGTTTATCGCAAAGGAAGCAATGGCCTTGAGAGCCGCCTGACTGTCAGATGAGAAGTAACACTTAGGTGTTGTTGAGCAGCCTGTTCAGCATCTCCTCCACGCATAGCTGGATAGCATAGACTTCTGCTCGGAAGATCCTTCTGCATGTCCCAAGGGATCTAAACAAAGGCCCCAAAGCCCCAGAGTGTGCCCCCCCCCGCGTCCCGGCCCTTCAGGCTTCAGGGCCTTTTATGCCTTTTCCCGATCTTCCCTGTTCAACAGATCAAGCTGTATTCTACACCAAGAAGCCAGAATCAAATTTAGGCACCCCCCCCCCCCCCCCTTCCCAGCAGTCCCACTTTAAAAGGTAAATAGAAATTTTGCATTTCAGCCATAAGCTCGATGGCTGTCAGAGCCATCCCACAGCTCTCTGTGTCGAGAATTTTATGGAAACTGACTCCAGATTCCCTCCTTATGTATCCTAATTACAGCAGTCGTGCTGCAGGCCACTTTTTGCGCATGCCTACGTGGTTTTCTTTGTTGTTCTTGCAGAATCTAATATCCATGGATGGTCCTCATTTCAGGGTTTTCCTTGGGTTTTGGCACTCCAGCAACTGCAGCTTCTACAGCCGCAGCTCCAACATTGAATTTCGGGTTGGGTAGTAACTCTACCGCTAATGCTACACCAACGCTCACTACTGGTACTGCAGCTGGAGGAACAGTGTCTGGGCTTAATTTCGGGAGTACGCCTCTTACAACCACATCAACAGGTCTCACGTTCCCCGCAGCCACGTCTACTTCTACCCCCACGTTGTCCTTTGGAATTGGTAAGAATGGTCAGTTGTTACCAAGAAAGCAACGATATTTTTTGGTACTGGATGTTGTTATTGACTGTACTGGAAGGATGGGAGCCTGAGGAGAGTAGTGGTGAGGGGTCGCTATTTCAGTTACAGTCGAGCCCTTCTGTGGATCGTCGTGTTTTTATGTACAATGAAATACTTTTATAACCCTGGACTTGGCTGTGTAGGCATATCCCACTGGGGACATCAACTGTTCGTATCCATCTGTCTGAACTCTTATCCCGAATAGGCTTAACATGATTCGCCTCTGACTAATATATATATCATGTTATCTATTAGTCATAGGCGAATTGGAATTATTGCTGGCCATTTGAGTAAATGGCCGGCAATAATGGGCTCTCTGAGGGCTTGTTGCAGTGCCCACCTGAGGCGAATGCCTGCAGAATAAAGATGATGTCGTAGTATTAGGCCCCGAGGTTAACCACGTTATGCGATCTTGGCTTCTCAGTGGTGAGCTCCCTGTGGCAGTGGTTTCGTGAGAAATAAAATGAAAACCCAACAGTGTCGTGAGGGGGTATTGATGTATTGGTGGATACCGGTTTCGACAAAAATGTCTTCCTCAGTCACAATTCTCTTCCACATAGCTAAAACTAGAACCACTCATCTGCCATTCTCCCCAACCAGAGCGGCTGTATGCACGGACCTCTAGGGACGTCTTCATCAACTCATGCTGATGCAGACTCCGGGGATACCTACATGCATCTTGTGTACAAATGATAACATGTGTACAAATAATTTCCACAGTGTAAACACGTCTAAAAACAATGAAAAGGATGTAAAGTTACTAAAACGGTAGATAACAAATTGCACTCATGCCCTTCTGTCGACGTGCATACAGCCGCCTGGTTGGGGAGAATGGCAGATGACTGGTTCTAGTTTTAGCTGTGTAGAAGAGAATTGTGAATGAGGAAGACGTTTTTGTCGAAACCGGTATCCACCACTACATCAATACCCCCTCACGACACTGTTGGTTTTTTATTTCATTTCTCCATGAAACACCACCGCCGCAGGGAGCCCACCACTGGGAAGCCAAGATCGCATAATATAACTGTTCACCAGCGTAACCTTATTACTATTAACCACGTTTTCATCACCAGTTCTCTATTTCAGTGTAAAAGTCTTTATCCCATCTGACTTACCGTACAGGAACATCTTTGACTGCCACATCTACAGCAGCGCCGGCCTTTGGTCTCCCGGCTACTACGACGGCAGCGACTTCTAGCGCTCTCGGCAGCGTTCCAACTCTGGGGGGATTGGGCGGAACTACTGCCTTCAACATTGGCAAAGGGACGTCACTTGCGACAAAGCCAGACCAACTCAAAGCCAATCCTCTAACTTCCTTGACGGCGGCTCCCACCCAATCCCAGCCCCTCAACTACAAAGATGAGTTGATTCCTCCACAATTGATGACCCTTGTCGAAAGTTTCAAAGCTTTTGTAAAAGATCAGAAAAGGTTAGTAACCAAAAGGTGTACATTTGGTATTCTTAAATTTTATAAATTAAGCTGAATTTATTATAATTATCTACTTTTAAAAGGGTCCAGGGAAAGAACCAACTAAGTCACTTCTAATGAAAAATGAGAAAACTCATTCTGGAAGTTTGAAACTCGATTGCGTTTGGGCTAGATGCAAATGGAAAATTGAAATGTGGCCTATTATGCAATAAAACATCTACTGAAGTGCTCCACCAAATTTTAACGCGCTTATTATATTACTTACTGGTTAAACAATTCAAAAACTGAGCAAACCCCCCAAAAAAGGGAAAGAACCAACGTCACCTTTCATCCGATACTCAAAAAACATGTTTATTCTCTGATCAATTCTTCATAAAATCCCTGAACTCTGGATTGCACATGTAAAATCAGATCCTCAGTGTTCGCCAAGGTAGAGCTATGGTTATATATATTTTTTTCAAAATGAACTTGAATTTTTTTTCTGGTGCAGTTATTATTATTTTTCGACTTGCAATTAAATCGACATCACAAAGTGCTGTGCTGATATAATACAGATACTCATCGGTTTATCTTTCAAGTTTGCTACCAGTTTCACAAGCAAAATATCGGCACATAATGAGCCTCCTGAAATTTTGTGGTCCAGCTGCAGTCAAATTTTTCTCAAAACGGCGGCATGAATGATGAACCTACATAAATATTTATATACTCGTATCTGTAAGTGTGACAGTTGGGTTTTTCCCTGGACCCTTGCTTTTTGTGTAGTGTCTGATGATCTTTTCAGGAGAAGAAGAAAATATGTTTATTCTCATGTTTATATGTTTATTCGATATAAATTTGGTAGTTAGTAAATGTGGTCGCAATATAAATTTGGTATTCTTAAATTTTATAAATGAAGGTGAATTTATTATAATTATCTATTTTAAGGTTTTTGTGTAGTCTGATGGATCTTATCAGGAGAAGAATAAAATGTTCATTGTCAAAAAATCTAATGCAGAGTATCCCATGAGATTTTACTCCCCCCCCCCCCCCCCCATCTCTGTTTTCCCTAGGAAGCTAGTTGAACTGCAACTCCTCATGATTTTTTACGTCAAATCCGAATTCGAAACTTCATGAAAATGCTGAAAACGTTGAAATTTCGATACTTCGTATTTTCAAACGGGACCGCCCCCCCCCCCCCTTCCACCACCATTTTTTATTGCTGATTTTCATGAAGACATGACCCGTCACTCAAATTTTGCAAAATGCATTCTTGGGCAGAATGAACTCAGTAGGTATCATTTTAGGTAGCCTCGGTGCTTCAGTGTGGCTGTTCAAATCTCGCCAGGTGACACTACTGCACAAGGCACTGGAACACAAGGTGGGATTGCGGCGGTAGCCCCCCGAAGCACATCAAAGGTTATTTGTCCTTGTGGATTCACAGTGTGTGACTTTGGAAACTGAAGTGTGGTGGGACGATTGCCTTAGCTGCATCGCATGGACTGACAGCTCCCCACGCTCTCTTATACCATATGCGTCAGATTAGCTGTGTATTAGGCAGTTGGCTCACACGTCTGATGCTTTAGTAAAACCCCTCATCTAAATCCGTCTTAAGACTTTGCAAACATGTAAAATAATCAATTTCTATGTTAAAATCAGCTGTAGGTACATAGCTCTACATTTGCATTGTGCTGTGACGAAGGATAACATTAGTCTGATTCTCAAATGTTGAAGGGATGGTCAACAGTTTGAAAACAAGTTCAAGCGGTAACTCCTCGTGATTCTTTACGTAGGTCCCAAATCCCAAATAGAAATCTCATGAAAATGTTGCAAAAGTTGAAATTTTGACTCCAGCTTTGTTTTTCAAATGGTAACCCCCATTTTTATTGCAGATAGGGACTTGAAATTTCATGAAGAAATCAGTGCTTATCTCCACAGCTGAGGTTTCCATTAGAGAGAAAAAAATAAAATTGACGAAAAATAGCGTTGATATTTTATCAACATTTTTACGAAATTTAGGTCCATTCGTAGGGTGGTTATTCGCTTTTTTATAGGATGATGGTGAATCGAAAAATTGACGTCACCGCGTGTTTCACCGCGAAAAAATACCCCAAAATCGTGTACCACATGTAGTAAGTAATTGAATCGGTACCACCAAAAACATGTTTTCACATTTTTTGCACATTTTGGGGAAGTTTTTGCGCTCTAGAAAATCTGAATGACGGGTCATCATGAAATTTTACGTAGAATCCGAATCTGAAATAATTTGAAAAATCAAAGTTGGGTTCAAAGCTTCAACTATTTATACATTTGCTACATGTCGAAGTTACTTCCAGGAATTGCATCATGAGGAGTTAGTTACCTTTAGATATTTGTCAAACTCGCTTCTTAAGGAAAATGGTTAGGAGGGGGGTCTCGTGGGACACCCTGTAGGTGTATATTATATTATTTATATATGGCAATCTTCAGTAGTCCGACAGGTATCGGATCAGAGATCTGCCGGATTAGTGGAGTCTTTTTAAATAACGCATTTTAATAGGAGAATCGAGGTTTATTAGAGAAAATATGTACCTACCTACATATTTATTTAAAAAAATGCGTGGCCGAAGGGGGCATCTAGCCGCCAGTGGTTTGTGTTCATGACGGTACGTTTATTGTCGAATGAAAACTGGGGGACACCCCCAGACCCCCGGATTATAACAGTTTAGATCAAGGATCAAAGCAAGGAAACATGGAACATGTTTTTCGAATAGGTACATGATAACAGAGGATATGGAGATATGTAGAAAAACGTCTGCCAATTCGAGTAGGCACTATAGCTTCCTCACTTGAATCACATGAACGTATAGACTAGTTGGGTAGGTTCGTTATGATACGGGACCATCTGCGATCCAACCCGCGTGTACCCTCAAAATTTCATCTCTCTACGACTATTTTTCGTGTAGTTAGAAGCGTTATAAGGAAACGGTCAACATTTCATGTTAGCGCATGCGGAGAGGGAAATTACAGAAAGATTCCAATGAATTTCATACGGAACCATCAAAGTATTATACTGATCGACCCTCCAAATGTGAACTCATTTCAACGATAATTAAGGTAGTTATGGGCACTCCAAGTATTTCACGTTTGCGCATGCGCAGACTAAACGATTTTCATGATTTTGAAACAGGACCACTGCGATCCAACCCGCATATACCCTCAGAATTTCAGATCTCTGCGACTATTTATCGCGTAGTTAGAAACGTTACAAGGAAATGGTCAACATTTCATGTTTGCGCATGCGTAGATCAAAGTTACATTACCATTCCAATGAAATTGATTTGGAACTACCAAAGTATTATTCCTGACCGACCCTCCAAGTTTGAATTGATTTCAACGATATTTAGGGTAGTTATGGGTGTTCCAATTATTTCACGTTAGCGCATGCGCAGACGAAAGTTACGGTACTTTATCAATGATTTTGGTATGGGACCATCTGTGACTCAACCCGCACCTACCCTCGAAGTTTCAGCCCACTTCGACCTTTATTTCGGGTAGTTGCAAGGAATTACCACAGACAGACAGACACGTAACCAAATATGTTCCTCGATGTCTGTAACGGAAAATGGTATTGGAAATTTTCATTTTGGAGGACATGAAATTTTTTTTACTCAATCACGAATCCAAGGCTTCCCTGCCTTCGGTAGTGAGGAAGCAAAAAAACTTCGTGGGATTTCCAAGCCTCGGACCAGCGACCTAACGCAATGTCATGTAATACATGTCCTCAGCTGCTTTTGGCGTTTTTCGGGTAGGTAGAACCTCCTCGGCAGTTTTCGGCGAAGTGGGGTCTCGCCATGCTCTCCTCGGAACTGTGCGGGTGATGGGGAGAGGAGCGGAGTTCCCCTGGACTGGACGCGGACGTTTTCAAGCCTGGTTTACTCCCTTAAAAACATGTTCCATGTTAAAAACTTGTGAAAAATCTTCATTGATTTAGTCCTTTGAGAAAACAGGCCTAGAAAAGTGTCAATTTTCTTTTGCCTCTGCTTGGAATGACACATCTAATACTTCTTCTTGGTTTCGTTTCATCACCAGGGTGCCACTTACGGATACACAATTTTTTTCTGCCCATCTGGCGGAGTTAGTGAACGAATCCAAAACACCATCGTGAAGTTTGTGGGCCTTCTAGAAACGCCGGATTGGCGAAGTGCCGGATTATAGAGGGACCACTGTATAACATCTTTAAGGTTGTATTTGTCATACAATGATTGTACTGCTAACGCCTAATTCATGTATGTAACAATTTCTACAGTTCTTCCTCGATCGTCAACCGTGCTAGCCTCAAACAGATAACCAAAGTCACTGAAGATGCCGAGCTTCTCAAAAGGATGACAATGCAGCTTGAGAGGACCGTCAATAAGAACAAAGCCCAGAACAAGAAACTGAGAGAAGACGTCGCTAGGGGCATACAGGACGCTGAAATAGTTCAGCGTCTCTCCATGGATCCGCGTGGATTCCCCGCTGATAACACATTGGCCTTCGAGTACTTCAGAACTATCGTCGATCGCTTCCAGCAGCAAGCGGAATCTCTTACAGTGAGTTCGGATGTTCTCCACGGATGTATCCAACAATCTATGTCTTGGCACAGTGGTTTTTTTTTTTTTAAATTATTACTATCATATAGTGGGGCCCGTTAGGTGAATTCTTGTAATTGAATGGGGATAAATAATTATTACTATTTATTTATTAGTTGTAGGTACATTACATAGGTTGTACAGGAAGTGAAAATATCATACTCAACTTATTGCTGGGGTGAAGGGAGGCCAGATGCATGCAGCAAGAATATTTTTGTTTAAAAATCCCTACGTCTATCACCTGTACAACCAACAAACAGTTAACAAAATCGGAGAGGAGAACAATCGGAGTAGAAAACAAAAACGCTGCGAAGTCCTTGTCACATGGGTTCATTATTCTACTGGACATACTCAAAGGAATTTTGGCAGTACATTGATTGCAATGTGGAATTAACACAAAATAGATAAACCTTTAGCTTACCACTAATTTATTAAGTACAAAGCTTTTCACTCAACTTCTGAGCATCATCAGGTAAGTACTCACATGAACAAAGTTTGCTTTGTTTATGTGAGTATTTACCTGATGATGCTCAGAAGTTGAGTGAAAAGCTGTGTTTTAATAAATTGGTGGGGTAAGCTAAAGGCTTATTTATTTTGTATTAATTCCACATTGCAAGATGGCTTACCACATCAGGCATAAAACGAAATTCGATGAATTGATTAGTTCATTGATTGTTTCTTGCATGTGCAATAACTGAAATAGCTATTTTTGATGGTTTTCGCCAATTTTGGCCCCAAAAACACGAGTTAGTCTCCTTTTTTTTTTTACAAATTATCTTTGATTATTGATAGACGCGTCTTGATTCACCTGTTAATACTACTTCTAGTGTTATTATACAGATTTATGGTGATTTCAGACAATTTCCCAGGTTTTTGACTCATAAAAAATGAATTTTGGGAACTGAACATCCGTCACAACCTCAATTCTTCCCTCTTTGGTAAAAATAAACTTGATGCTCGGTCTTCTGTATGAATTTCATTGGAATCGTACTGTAACTTTCGTCTGCGCATGCGCGAACATGAAATGTTGAAAAAATGTGGAAATGTTTGATCCTATTACACATGTTAGGTAATTTATTACTACTCTATGTATTGCTATTCACTCATTTTGACGCATCTTTTTTTTACCAAATGATTCTATACGTCCATGTTACAATAAATGAGTAAGCTATACTGCCCACTCAACTTGGCAGACGTTTTTTAGAATTACTCGGAAGATAGACCTTTGTAGTACGTTAGTTTTTCCAATAGTGAAGGATAACCCCACGCAGGTATGCCATACAGCATAACAACTGCACAAGAGCATTATATAGAATTCTCTCAGTTTAGGTATCTCTTTTAAAAACCACTCTCCTAACATGATGAAAAATATACTCGTGCAAAATGTACAAAGCTTTTTACGCATAAATAATATGATACGTTCATATCGATTCCTGCCTTCAGCCCACGCGTGAAATTTCACCTGTGTAACCAGCTCACTTTGTTGCCATCCGTACCTACAGTAAAAATGGAAGTGACCAATAACATGGCCTGGTTTCTGACCAGATTCAGTTAACAGGATTGCCTCTGCAATGGGGAACTTACATGGATCTGTATTTCACACTTTTGACCTGAAAATAGGACTCGGAACCATTAAATAAGCCGTGGCAAGGTGCAAGGATAGGGACAAAGCATGCAAAGTCAAAGAAGGTACTGCACAGGATGCAGGCAGAGGGCGGCAAATGTTATGGGATCTCGAGCCCAATTTTCAGACTCTTGCTTACCAGATACCCTTCATAAATGTCAATATTTTGCGGACAAAAAACTAATCTTGCAAATTTACCATTGGCCTGTTTTCCAGTGGTGTAGCGATTGTAGTTCGATTTCAAAATCTAACTTTCCTGTCGTTTTGCAGGTCGAGCTGAAAAGTATGGAGAAACACATCGTCTGTAAATTGCACCCCTCGCCGTTCACCCCGGAAGAGCTTTCTGCCATCATGAAGCAACTCTACGAATGCTTCGTCGCCCTCGCTGGGCGATACCAGTCCATCCATTCGTCTGTCACCTCCCTCAAACTCGACGTACAGAGGAAAAAAGATCCTTGGTACGCGTTGAACTCCATGGGATACTACCAGAGCAATACAATGCTCAAATGATTCCATAAACGGTATTTTTCACTCGTAACGTTTTTCCCATGTAAGTACCTAATAAATTGAATATAATTATTGTGGTTCCACATTAGGGGCCTGTGTACGTTTTTTAATTTAGTCATAGTGAATGCATCTATGTTCAATATACTGGTATTTTTCTAAATTTGATTAGTGCTTTTGCCTGGTGTCTACCTGAAATAGTTCATTCCTGCTCCGTTAATCAAATCGAGGTATTATGTTGTTGTATTATGCACAGTTTGTTTAACCTTAGGTAGTAAAGAGGTTAGAAGAGGTTATAGAGAAGGCAGAATGCAGTTAACAAAGAGTTGGCAAGGACCACCACGTAGAGCCCATGTCAATGGAAGTAATGGAGCAGGGTAGTATCCATGTAGTAACTTCCTTTCGAGTAGAGGTGGGTAGTTACTGACTGAACTACTCTTGAAGAACTAACTCCTCCAACTGAACTACTCCTCGACTTAGTTCATTTCACTGAACGGTAGTTCACTGGAACCACAGAGTTAAAGAATCAAGGACCCAGTGTATATTGGATGTAGAAAGGGAGAACTAAACAACTATCGTTCTGTGCATTATGAAGTAAAGATCTGTTAACTCGTTCACTCACAAGGCGAGTTAGTTCTTTAGTTCGTAGGAACGATGGATACTACATGAAGAGTTGATAGTATCCACTGAACGATAGTTCCTTTAGTTCATTTCAGTCATTCAGATGGGGTGGATTCTGCGTAAGGAGTTTATAGTATCAAGGAATGACAGTTCAAAGGAACTAAGTTGGTGTCTTATATCTTCGTTCTAGTTCAGTGTTTGTGTCCTGAGGAACTGGAATGAACTACTGAACTAACTCAAAAGAACTAGGAGAAGAACCTACTCCTTTCAAGGAGTGAACTAACTGAACTTGAGTCCTACAAATGAACTACTCTTACCCACCACTACTTTTTGAGTGCCTGTCCAGAATCGACTGTCATAATGGGGCTTTATATTTCCATTTTGTCCTTCAGCTTGACAACCTGTCTCCTCCATCTCCTTTTTCTAACTTCTTTGCTATGAAGATGCTTAAGTGAATTTATTGAGCCCCTGGAGGCAGGGAAAGTCATTTAAAACAACTGAACCAAGAGGTGAGGTATATGGGGCCCTGGCTTACTGTCAGTACAAACCACTTGTGACTGGAGAAAAAGGTGGGAGGTTTATCTCAGTATGTTTTTTGTTTTCATTCTGTTCTGCTTTTCATTTCCATGTCTCTGGACTGTCAACCCACAACACGTTGCTAATTATTACACAACAGTTTAATAGAGAGTTCCTAAGAGATAAGTTCATTAGGGAACGGCCATATCTTTTGGCCACATCTAAGGCAAGCAGCTAAGATGCTAACTTTGGATGCTAACCAATAAGTCCGGTTTGACAGAAGTGGTGGGGGTAGGAGTGAATTAAAAAGTAACGTCACTTAACTTAGCACAACGCGAAATCCATTCAGCTTCAGCTGCCTTTCTTTCCTGGTCGTTCCATTTCCATTTCATTTTTAGTTTATTCTATTTTATTTCAAGTTCATCATGGAAGAGCTTGAAAATCTTTTTCGCCTCTACCTCAACGGACAAGGACTGTTGTTGGATGACGATATTATAAGTGCATATTATAAGTAGGTATACTCACTTTTTTATCCTAAGTTGATATCGCAACAATCTAGCAAATTCTTTGAAAGACGCTTGGAGTAACTTTGAAAGACGCTGGCGATGGCGAGGACCGACGGCACATGACACGTTAAAAAAAAACTACAAAACGCGGCAAAAAGCTGTGCACTGTTACCCCTGAGTAAGGTTAAAGACGATTCCTAAAGTATGTGCCCTGGGAGATAACGCGCCTTATGTATAAGGCCGAATAAGTCGAACTTAAGGAAATAAGTTTGACCTTGGGCGACGCGCATGCGCAGTTGAGATAAATCCGAACACATCTTCCCGACTTTAGTCTTTAGGAACTCTCTATTATTTCTGCATCGATCTCTGTTTTATGTGGTCAATAAATACCCACGTGCTTCCCTTAGTGAAGCCCTCCACCCAGTAATTTTCTTGAATTCTGATGGTCACTGTACCTAAGTAGGACCTTCTACATAATTCCAAAGTGTCACCTAATTTGGATGATTCGTTTGGCACTAACAAAAAAATTTTCCATATCAACAAATGCATAAAAAAGTTCCTACTAAAATAACCATCATTTTTCAATTTTTTTTTAAATTTCACAGAACACAAAATCCATTTCATAAAGCCATACGTGATTATAATCAGTTCCCTAGCAATTATATCTGGGTTGGAGTTATGTATATCGTACCTATGATTACTCATGTTGACAGCTTTTTGGTTCGAATTGTAGGGCCTTACTGTGAAAGAACTGCTGGGCGTACCTCCAGATGGTCTCGAAAGTCCTAGAGTTCGGGATCGGTTTAAAAACACCATGAAAACTATACGCTTCTATTTGAAAGATTTCGAGCTATGGAGTTTTTAAAATGTCAACCTCCTATTTTTCACCCCTTAGAGATGACTGACAGTAGAGAGTTTTTGCAGCACCCTCACGCCGAAACGAAACGGAAAATGGCAGATAGGGCGACCGAAGTCAGATGCTAACTTTTTTCGGTTCAGTTTTTGTTCAGCTTTGGCATCTACTGGCTGGTGAAGTCACGCTAACGTTATGTTAACCTCTTTTTCATCCATTTTACTCTGTGGTGCATACTAATCGATGTCCACACATGGCGTAAAGTCTGCATTAACATAGAAAGACGCAAAGAAGCAGCCGTGAATACGACGCTCGACATTTATTTTCCAAGGAAAACAGAATACGGTAGGTAGTGTAATACAGATGTAAGGTTAAATTACGTTTCGTCATCTCAACACAACAAAAGCTGACACCGTGAGATCCCGGTATTTTTCGTTGTCATGGTTCTTCAAACTTTTCGGTGTCTTAAGTGCGCATGCGCAGCACTGTTTTCGTTTTGTTCGTTTCAGCGTGAGGGTGCTGCAAAAACTCTAGTAATGCATAGCTTGGTGGACCAACTGGACCGGTCCACGAACAAACCTACAAACCAAATTTCATTAATTTTGGTTTGTGGTAATTAAAAAATTGCTAAGTATGGCAAACGGACAGAAATGTTTTTATTCCATTTTTGGACCCAACGTACCTTAGAACGGAAACCATCAAATTTTGATGGGGCTAAACCATTTTTTTCATGCTCCTAGGTTCAGTACATTGAAAATAATAAACGAAGATGCTTATCACATTCACTCGAGGGTTATCTGCTGATTTCTATGGGTTGTATGGATTGTGTTATCTGCTGATCTCAATTGTATTTGATTTACCAGCCGTTCAGTGATGATCAAATCTTCAGACCTGCTCCCTGGCTGGGTAAGGAGTACTAAAAGTAGTTCGTTTGTTGCGACCTGCACCTGTACGGGAAGTGATATTAGCCATCAAGGCTGTTTTCAGCAGCTAAATATGCTCACCTATCCGTTGTACTTTCAGTTATCATTTAATTTAGCTTGAGTGACGTATCAAGAATGATCGTTCATCAACAGGGTTGTCGTTGATAGTTCACTCAAGTTTTTTGATGATACTGAAGGAATGAATGTAGGTATATAAAATAAGACGAATATTTACATTATGAAACCAACATTATATTTACATAATTGTATCAGCAGTAGACGGGTGGTGTCTCCATTCATATTAGAACACCACACCCAATTCTTTCGAGACAGGTAAAATGAAACAAAAATTTAGATACAACTCTTCAGTCTTGAGAAAATTAATTTTATACATCATCTAGTTTACTATTTTACTATTCACATATGAACTTATAAATATGTACAAAAAACTTGAAAAATGTGAGTACAAATCATGACACGTTCAAGTACAAGCATAATTTACTCTAACAGATATGATGAAACCAGCCACTCTTGCTTTTTATTTTTCATTACAGTTTTTAAAATCTTACAGTCGATCTCACTTCAGGATTGACGATGAATTTATTCTTATTTACTTATCCATTTCATTGGTACGTACACTGAACAGTCCAAAAACATATTTGTAGTACTTTTTTTAGTGTCCAAATTAAGCATTTAGTTAAATTAAGCGGTGCGTCGTTTATAAATAGGTACAATTGAGTCGAGTGGATGAGCAATATAAACTTGTTTTCTCCTTACTCTGTTGGGATGCCAAGCACATAATACTTGTATTCAAGTTTGGTTTGCCCATCGTTACAGTGTTTTGGATGGGAGAGGTTTTGCTGATTTCAAGGCGCTTCCTATTGATTTCTAGGGCGAAATATCTACTCCAGCATTCCTGCGGGCCATGCTCACAATAATAAAATCGTTGGATAGGTCAAAAACTTTATTCCTGCTGATGGAAGCGCCTGTTTCAAGTGCCTGCTGCCTGTATGCCAGAACGTTTAGGTGTATGATGGGCTGGCCATCACAAAGAAGTAATATCATCGATGTCAGCGTTAGAATCACGAACACTCGACGTTGTACCACCAGTCGCAGACGAGGTAGTCCTGGTTGAAGAGGGTTCCGTTGGGACAGAGCATCGGCTCACCAACACCATACTCGGTGCAGACGTAGAAAACCTACAAAGAGGATGGCAGATATTATTTTCAGTGCTCAAGATAAAAAAAATTCAACACGTCATAATAACGGGAAATATACGTTTCATAGTACCCAATACTAAAGTTAATAGGTTTTTTTTGAGAATGTTGGTGCATATGGAGTACAGTACAAACTTCCCTTTCAAAACTGGTTAATATAATATCATTTTCTAAATGATATGGTAAGGAAGATAATTATGCCTGTACTGAAAGGAAAGAAATTGGTCTCAAAGCTCACTCAGCTGACCGGGGTGGGATGTCATGTACCCTATTGGTTTGTCTGTACACGACTCCTGGACCAGTTCAGAATGGAACTAAGTTCTGAAAATGAGGGAGTAGAACTGTCCAGAACTGTGTCTGTCCGGACGTGCACAGATGATTCCTAACGGATAACCTGAAGCATTTTAACCTTCCACATGAGCTGAAGGTAAAAGCCTCGAGTTCGCATATGCAGGATCAACAGTCCTTGAAAAAATCCGGGACTGTTACAGCTAGTCCAGACATACAAAAAGGGGTGTGGCTTGTTGTTTGTTCGGACAGACAGTCCAGGATGGAACTGCAATCTGAAAATGAAGGGATAGAACTGTGTCTGTCCGAACGCATGCTGATGATTCCAAACAGATAACTTGAAGCATTGTAGCCTTCCACGTAAGCTAAAGGTACAAGCGTCGAGTGGCCATGTACAGGATCAACAGTCGTCAAAAAAATCCAGGACTGTCAGAAGTAGTCCCAAGCAGTCCTGGACTGTCCGTTCGAACAGCCACCTCTTGATCCAGGGCCAGTTCTGGCGCCGTCCGAACGCACAAAAACGGGCGTGGCTTGTGGTTTGTTTGGACAGATAGTCCTGCACCAGTCCAGGATGGAACTGCGTTCTGAAAATGAGGGGATAGAACTGTGTCTGTCCAAACGCATGCTGATGATTTCAAACGGATAACCTGAAACATTGTAACCTTCCACATATGTTGAAGGTAGAAGCATCAAATGCACATGTTCAGGATCAACAGTCCTAAAAAAAATCCAGGACTGGTAGAACTAGTCCCCAACATCCTGGACTGTCTGTCCGAACAGCCACCTCTCGATCCAGGGCCAGTTCTGGCGCTGTCCGAAAGCACAAAAACGGGCGTGGCTTGGGCGGAATGGTCCAAAACGGCCCAGGACTGTTGAAGAGCACGCCGGAAAAAAACTGCATCAAGATCCGTTAAGTTGTTTGGCCATTCACTCGAAAATAAGTACAAAGTTTAGTTTTATAGATAAGATAATGTGCGCGATCATTTAATGTAACCATAAACAATATGAACTATAACATGAATACCTACTGGGAAAATATAACAGTTGGTTGTTACTAAAGTGATGGGTGAAGGTGGCCACCAGGAGAAAATATACCTACACGAAACTGTGAGATAGTGGACGAAAATGGCGCTCAGAACTTCTAACGACTTGGGATTTTACAAGATTCTTTCCACTGAGTTGGTATTAGAGGCAGTGGACCAGTAGAAAGCTGAGATGGACAACTGATTCCTACCGCCGGAAACAGCGTTGTCTCGATAGCGGATCTGCCGTCATTCAGAGTTGTAATCAAACCCAACGGTGAATAGATGTGGGTGAACAATACGAGACGTTCGGGATCACGTGTGAGCACTCCCGTTTTCCACCCGCACTCCAGTTTGTTAATCATTCATAGCGTTTTTACACTGAAAAGTTTTTTGGAAGGTAGGCGAAATATAGTTTTTACAATATTTTCGAGTCAAATACCAATACCTACTGGATTTATGTGTCAATATTGTTGTTGTGATAGTTTATCTTTCAAAACATCGATTCTATTTTGAATTTATTTTGTATATTATAATATAGTGAGTTTTCCTCTAACTGTTGCATTGTTTCTCAAGACTGGAACTGATAATTTTTTTAGTTTCCTCGCATTTGGCTTAATTTGGCAAAAGGATTCATTTGCTTTGTTAAACGATTAATTTGATTTGGAAAAGGGTTCATGCAAGATCTGTAGAGCATGAGTTAGATTTTAGAAGGATTTTTTTTGTAAATTACCGCGATATTTGAAGGGAGCTTAAAAAAACGAGATGTATCAGAAGAACTAGTCTTTATTTCCACGAGAATTACTTACACTTGTAGACCGGTTTCGGATGTTAAACAATACAATCAATACAACATACTGACACAGAATGATGTATATGTTGTATTGATAATGGTTTAATATACGAAACCGGTCTACAAGTGTAAGTAATTCTCGTGGAAATAAAGACTATTTCTTCTGATACATGTCGTTTTTGAAGATGGATTTCCACTAACTCACCGCATCTACCCTTCGTTATGAGCTTAAAAAATGTTCAAATCTTCAGGATCTTCAAATCATCGCGAGTCTAATTTTCGACACGCACCCTTAGATCGGACTATAATTGTTGGCAGTGAACTAAGAGACAATAGGTAGATAGCTTTGTTGGGAAGGGGCGAAAAGTTGAAGTGCGGCGGTAAAAGATGAGGGGTGTGGGCAAGCAAAAAGCGGAGTTAGCTGTGAACGGGTATGCCTAGATGGTGGGTATTGGAGAAGGAAAACGGGAGTGCTCACACGTGATCCCGAACGTCTCGTGGTGAACAATGGGCGCCTTGTGGTCGCCAAAGGATCGAGAACTGATGTCGATATTTGCAATTCCGAAAACAAAATCACGAAAGTTGTAGGAAAGTTGAAATATTGCCAAGATTTGTCACACTGTATATATGTTTGTTCCGCCAAAAACTACCCCTTGTACCGGCCTCACGACTTCAAAAGTTGAGGGTATACCCACTCGTTGGGCCATCGGAATATGCCATGTTGATTAAGGTGTCATGAAGGCGCCGGCAGTGGTGCCGCTAAATGAAAAACAAAAAACTAATTTATATGAGTCTTACGATTTGAAATTTTACCTTCTCGTGGGACCGTCAAACTGCCAAGAGATATTGGTGTCACAACGACTCCACCTGTTAATTTCATCGATTAGCTGATTTCGGGCCTTGCGTCAAGATAAATCGAGGGTTTACTCGTTAGACCGTCAGAATTCGAGTGGTGGAGCGGGGTGGAGCCAGGGAGTCGCGTTATACTGCCAGCAGTGGCGCCACAAAATGTAAAAGCCTGCTAATTTTGGGTCGTACGACTTGAAATTTGGGGATTGAACCCTGTAGCTAGGTAAAACTTTGGTAGTCAGGCCTTATGTTAGTCAGGGGCGGTAACGTTCGTTCGTTTGTCCCTTAGATGTAAAAATCGCGACAAAACACCGCAGAATGGACTGGTTCTATCCTCAGTTTGTATTCGTAAGTTATAGCACACAGTTACAGGTTCGACCTTTGGCTTGCTTGAATGACTTGTAACATTTATTGCAGAAGTGACGGAATATTAGTGGGTAGGTACCAACTACTCTGATGAGTAGGTATATTCCATAGATAAGAATATTCCCACTTTGAACAATATTTTCAAAAATTACGAAGTCCCACCTTCTTGAAAATTGCTAAATGTTGCCATAAATTCTGTTAATACCACAAAATGTGGACTCCTAGCAACATCTTATTGTCTCCAGAATGTGATGAATATCGCGTTTTGTAACTGCACAGATTAGATTAATTATTATAATTTGAAGAGATAATCCTTCAATGAACAGGGCCTATAGGGCTGACGTGAGGCCCAGAACCGAGACAGAATTTTGTGTAGGTACGTTATAGAATAGCTTTAATACATGCTGACAAAATAAAAATCACAAAATGACAAAAATAAAAATCTGAAAAAAACAAGTTGTCATGGATATGTTTTTGGTACTTAAACTAAATATTTGTAGTATCATGATTATAAAAATCTGGAGAGGCACTTTGTCAAAGAAATGATCAAATTTTTCAAAGAAATGAACTTCCACTACAACTTCCAAGAAACGATAAGTCCCTAAATTTCCATGGTAAAAAGTTTGTTTCTTGCGCAGAAAAATCCGTATCCGCAAGAGTAATGATGAGTTCGTTACCCAGGCCGATCGCACTGTGCGCAGCGGTCCAATTTTACAAATGTTTGGTCCAAAAATCAAAACAAAAAGGATTTCAGCAACACAGGCATGCGCGGTGTTGCCAGTCATGTTTTTTGGGGCGCTGAATCGATTGCAACTAGTCTCAGTCCGATTAGGCGCATCCAGCAAACCAAGTTTACAAAACGGTAATCCAAAACTCACAAAAAAAGTATTTTTATATAGGCATGAGAGGTGTCGTTTACCATGCTTTTTTGGACGCTGAATCTAATGGGAGTATTTCAGCACGTTAAGACTGCATCAAGTGATCAAAATTAAAATTGTTTGGTTCAAAACACATAAAAATAATTTGTTGACATAATTTTCCTGCACGGCGGGCCACTATGGTCTCAAGTGCCTACATGATGGCAGCGTGAGATTTTAAGATATACACTGAGATCTTTCCAACGGCTGATTAGGTTATAACGATTTTCTTGGGATGAAAACTAACGGAGTTACATTCACCTGGCTACAGTTCGGTTGTACGTATGTATTAGAAATCTGCTTTACCCAGGTTCTTCTGTCGTGACCCAAAATTCGGCCTGACCCACAGGAGAAAAACAAATCCATGTTAAAATGTAAGACCGGTTATTTAGCTGCTTATGTTATGAGAAGTAATACAAACCTTGCAGCCTGAGGAGACGTCAGCGACGTAACTCAGCGTTTTTGAACTGCAGAGCTGCGTAGCTTTCCGTTCCGCTCTGGACTTTTTAAGTTGCTGATTTCCCTCAGACGAATCGTATTTGTTGTAGACTTCTGTAGATGGGAAATACATAACATAATATTATATATAGGTATTTAATTTGGTTGTACTATTATACCTAATCAAACTTGACAATTCATTGAATTTACGGTATCGGTGCCACAAAAACAAGAAGCTACTGTGAATTTAAACTACAAACTGTGTGACATTCGCTTAGAGAGAGAATTGCAAATTTCGATAACCTATACCTAGTAGCTTTTGAAAATTGTCAAAAATTTCGTTACAAATTTGGGCCCCTCCAGAAATGCGATAAATATCAAGATATAGTCATTTTACAGATTAGATTAATAATTAATATTTGAAGACAATTTTAACGATCGATAAACCAGACCTATAGGGCTGATCTCAGGCCCAGAACCGAGCTGGGATTATGTGTAAATTTAAGAATGGCTTCAATACTAATATTGTATCAACTGCATAATATATGACAAAAACTGGGCAAAGCCCTTGTCACATGGGTTTATTATTTTATTGGACTTGCATGTTGAAAATGTTGGGTGTTCATTTACTGTTTCTCGAAAACAGAATTAGGATATTTTTCTTTTCTTTTTTTTTCTTACACATTATCTTTGACTATTGGTACTGCCATTTAGTTGTTTTGATTCACCTGTTGATACTATTTCTGCTGTTATACAAATTTATGGTGATTTCAGACAATTTCCAAGGTATTTGACGAATAAAAAATGAATTTTGGGAGTAGAACCTTCGTTACAACCTCAATTCTTCACTCTGATCAAAATCAACTTCACATTCGGTCTTCTCGCCCTAAAAAACATGTAAAACGAAACCTCACAAGCTCATGTTCAGTAAAACCTCGAAAACCCCTATTTTTACACACGTTTTTCACCTGTTACACCCCTTGGGCCTGGGTGTATTCCGATCGGGCTGCAAAGTTTCGGGACACAACTAGGGCACGAATGGTGTGCGAAAGAACGAATTTTTCATACCGAAATTAAAGTATATATGGATGATACGGCGGATGGACATTGTTGGAATCTACGCACCTTGAAACGTAAAATAGAAAAAATTTTGAAGGGGTGTTATAAAAATTGTTTGCTGAGCGAATACATAGGTGTATTATTCACAGAATAATGAACCAAAATAAAAATCTGATGAACAGTTTACAGTCACGTGCCTACAGTGGTCACAAGTAGGTTACCTACATTATTAGTAAGGTGCCGTTTTTAGTAGGCAACGCAGGTGCTACAAGTAGAGCAACATAAGGTTTCCAACTTCGAAAAAGCCCTCATTTAGTCATACCTAATTTATTTATTCAAGTGATCATTAATATTTACACGGGCTAGGCGCCCAATTTACAGAATTTAACTATAGTCAACTAATATTATAATAGGTAGGTATATCAAAAAACCCGTTTTATGTTTTGTGTACATGAAAAAAAGACCAAGTAAATCGTTTGATAAAGAGAGAACCCAAAACAGCAATATTTAAAAAAAATTGCTAAATGGCTAAATAAAATAGCTAACGGACTTTTCTCCGTGGGCTAACTTTTATCTTTTGTGTACGTTGTGGCGGTTTGCCGACTTCTTCCCATTAACGCTACGATCCCCAAGGACTTTCCCCCAGGGCTTTCCTCGGGGTCTGAACAACCCCACGTCACTTACCAGGTAATAGCACGACGGACTGTTGAGATGACAGCTGTTTTCAGAGGATATTTTAATACTGTAGGCGCTTCCAGATGACGCAATAACAGAGGGAAGGACTCATCAATCTGATTCATAGGATATTAATTAGGTAAAATATTATTACCTATCAGTCACAATATTCAATGCGTCCCACGCTCACGATGCACTTCTCACACCTCCTGAGATGCATGTGATCCAATACATAATACATTAATCGAACAAAAAATAGTTATTCCTGATCGACCCTCCGAATTTGAACTCATTTCAACGATATTTAAGGTAGTTATGGGCGTTTCAAGTATTTCACGTTTGCGCATGTGCAGACGAAAGTTACCGTACTTTTTCAATGATTTTTGTAGGGGGCCATCTGTGACCCAACCCGCACATACCCTCCAATTTTCAGTCGATTTCACCATTATTTCGGGTAGTTATGGGCGTTACAAGGAATTACCACAGACAGACTGATGTCGATGTCTGACAGGCAAAATGGTAGTGGAAATTTAAATTTTGGAGGACAAATTTTTTTCTACTCAATCATGAATCCAAGGCTTCCCTACGTTCGATAGTGAGGAAGCAAAACTCTGCAGATTATCTGCAGAGATTGTCTGTATTATTTACCTGTATAGATAGGCCCCTTCTCCGTAGATCACTGTTTTCTGTGGTCAATACCCTCGAGCTCCCTCCAGAAAAGCCCTAAATGGAGTACTAGAGCCGGCCCGGGAATTAAAGTTTCATACAAATGCGCGGGATTCAATAATTCAATAATTAGTTATTTGTAGTTTTTCATGAAGGCAATGAATTTACGCAAGGTAAATAAAATAAACCGTTGAGTAATAATTTACCTGTATAGATGCCCCTTCTGCTTAGATAGTATAATAAACCGTTGTGTAATAATTTACCCAATAATACTTTCTTCTACGTTCGTTCAAGTTGCAAAAGTACCTATCAACAAAATCGTCAAAAGTTTCCTGCGAACTGGGTTGTCTTATTTGCGCTTACTTGTGCGCGAGGTGGGATTTAATTCCTATGCACAAATATATCGATTATTATTATTATCATTATTAAAAGAGCCACCATTCTTCAAATGAAATAATAGAACTACCAACTCGATTTGATGCAGCCACCCGTGATTAAGGTGCTCCCTAGCGATGATATCTGGGCTGGATTCATACGGTTTCATTCACAAGCTTGTTGACGATGCTTTTCCGTGCAAACGAACGGCTGGTCAAGCAAACGAACGGAGTTCAAGATCAATTTAAAACGCTGCAAATCCCTGCACAACGGTTTATTATTTTGTATAGAATACCCTTCTGTTACAGATCACAGCTCTATGTATAGATAACCCGTCTATATAATATGATATGTACTATTATATACATATTATGTAGATCGCAGACCCTCCGTAGGTTAGTACCTAACCCCGTACTCGTTACTAGGTACCTACCTAAATCACGAGTTAAATGTTGCTAAAATAATTCTGCCGATGACAAACAGTACCTAACAAAAAGAAACACACATAATGAAGTTCTGAAAAGAAATTGTTGATGAGGAATGAAAAAAGTTGCAAAAGTACCTACCAACAAACTCCAGCCCCTTCTACGTAGATGGTATAATGAACCGTTGTGTAATAATTTACCGTTGAGTAATGATTTACCGTAGTAATAATTTACCCATCAATAATACTTCAACGTTTGTTCAAGTTTCACTACCTACCAACAAACTCCAAAAGAGCCATCATTTTTCAAATTAAATAATATCACAGAACAACCAACTCGACTTCATACTCCGCCAATATAATCAGGTGATCCCTACCAATGATTTTATCTCCGCCAAATTTCCTATTGTGGGCGCGTCTCTGGTTACGAGATTTGGTTTGAATTGTATACAATTTCATTGACACTGGAGTCGAAAATGCCTGTCGGTGCAAACTTCGGGGCCTTACTGTGAACGAACGGCTGGACGTACGATGCTCCGGATGGGCTTAAAAAACTCGCAAGTTCAAGAACTATTTAAAACCGTAAAAATATTTACGTAAAAAAATGGTATAGGCGTTTTGAAAATTTCAACCCCTATTTTGAACCCCTTAGAGATGACTCACAGTAACGTCGAGCTTCGAGGACCAACTAGACGCCGATCGGAACCTATAACCCGAATTTCATCAATTTTTTTTCATGGTAACTAAGAAAAGTGGCCCGTACGGCGTACGGCGTACGGCGGACAGACAGAAATATTTTTATTGCAGTTTTGGATTCTACATACCTTGAAACGTAAACCATCAAATTTTGAGGGGGGGTAAGAATTTTTTTTTTCATGCTCGATTCCAATGGTTCATTATTGAAAATAAAAAACCATACCCATGTATTGAAAGTTTTCGAGCTTCGGCGTACGGCGAACGGACAGAAATTTTGGTTTATCATTTTCAAAATGAACCATTGGAATCGAGCATGAAAAAAAAATTATAACCCCCCTCAAAATTTGATGGTTTATGTTTCAAGGTATGTAGAATCCGAAAGTGCAATAAAAATATTTCTGTCTGTCAGCCGTGCGCCGTACTGGCCACTTTTCTTAGTGACCATGAACAAAATTAATGAAATTCGGGTTATAGGTTCCGTTCGGGGTCTAGTTGGTCCTCGAAGCCCGGCGTTACTGACAGTCATCTCTAAGGGGTTCAAAATAGGGGTTGAAATTTTCAGAACGCCGTATCTCGAAAACTTTTGATGGAAGGGTATAGGATGATCCTTCGAAATTTCATCAACACAATATAAATATCAACGCTAGGAACTTTGATATTAGGTAAATACTTGAATTCAAAATGTGAATCCTTGCGAACTACCTCTGCTTTATTCTCATTGCTTGGGTGATGGAGCCCAAGATCTCTACCAGAGTATCTACTCACATCATTTCAATGGGTGCCTCCCAGGATTGGGAAAACTCAAAAGGTAGCTTTCAACGAGACTGCCCTTGCGATTTATTATTCAATGTTTTCCATTAATTAATTTACGTTGCAAGTTGCGCGGAGGCCTACCGGTGGGTTTGGTCAACTATTCAGCGCGACCGGATGGGCCAATTTTCTTGACGCCTTTTGTTGTCCATCAGACAAGCGTTCGTTTCCCAACTATCCAATTCCCACTTGGGGGTATAATTGGCTTTACTTCATCGGCGTGGCTTTCTTCGACTATGGGATTACTTCACGCGGTACCCAACAAACGGATGGTGGTAGCCGTACACGCAGGAGAAATCGATACCTACCTACACAAAATATCGGTGGGCAGGTAGGTACCTACGGATTTCACGAATACAAACTTGAAGTACAAAACGATATTTGATCCAACTACGTTGAACCAACAAGTCCTGAAACCACGCACCAGCCTTATGACAGCTCCTCATTAGGTAGATAGGAATATTTAACAACTTCCTGCCATGATTTAACTGATCTCAAGGTAGTCAAGATCCAAAGAAAAAGGAGTTATTGAAAAAATAGTCTATTTCCACTAATACACGAAAAAACGCAAAAAACACTGTTATACCGGTTTTTAAACCGTGATTTTCGTTAAACCGTGATGATTAAACCGTGGTTTTGAAACCGGTTTCGGTGATCAAACCATCGTCAGTAACACACAATAACTTATTATTAACAATAACGCACACACAATAACGTTATTGTGTGTTACTGACGGTGGTTTGATCACCGAAACCGGTATAACAGTGTTTTTTGCGTTTTTTCGTGTATTAGTGGAAATATACTATTTTTTCAATAACTCCGTTTTTCTTTGAAATGGGTTTCCACGATTATTTCTTCGCGAGTGATTTAGTTCGTAGTCAAGATCCCCAGCTTTTTCAAACTCCCAATAGGTACATAGACTGCGCCATTTTGGTTTATTATTTTGAATAATAAATCTTTGGAATCGACCATGCAATTTGTTTTAACCCCCCTCAAAATTTTATGGTTTACGTTTCAAGGGACGTAGAATACGAATATCGAATACAAAAATTTCCGCCGTCCGCGGCGTTTTCCTTAGTTCCCATGAACCAAAATTCACGAAATTTGGAAATTTGGTCCTTGAAGCTCGGCGTTACTGTCACCCAATTCTAAGGGGTGACGAATGGGGGTTGAAATATCGAGAGTATCCTTATCTCGGAAAATTGTACTTTGAGGTGTGTGGGTTTTTTCGCATTTTTAAATAGTTCGATTTTTTCTGAATTTTTGAGACCATCCCGAGCATTTTACGATGTTGTCATAAAATTTGCCGTAAAGAGCAGTGTTCGTGCAGTCATCAGGCTGGGTTGAGAGCCCACATCACTGGTCTCCTGCTAGCTAGACTTTATAGCTCCATTATTTGTGTTTCTTTTTGCCAATTTAGCTATTGTTTGTCATCGGCAGAATTATTTTACCAACACGTGATTTAGGTAGGTACCTAGTAACGAGTTCGAGCTTAGGTACTGAGGTACGGAGGGTCTGCGATCTACATAATACGCATAGTACATAAAAGGTTTGTAGTATAGGTATATTATATAGAAGGGTTACCTATACAGAGAGCTGTGATCTGTAACAGAAGGGTGTTCTGTACAAAATAATAAACCGTTGTGCAGGGATTTGCAGCGTTTTTTACAGGCTTTTATTTAACTTGCTCTGTCTGTGGCGGTGAAATCTTGTAATAGATTTTTCGCCCACTTCCTCATGTCCAGTCGAGCTGGAATTTCGCACAGTCACCTGCCTTCGATGACAATACACGAATCAATCATAAAGACATTAATTAATTAAAGAGAAGATGAAACGTTGCATAGTTATCTATCTTCGATGACGACACGAAAAAAAAAACGCTGCAAAGTCCTTGTCACATGGGTTTATTATTCTATTGGAGTTCTAGAGATTTTTTTTGGCTGTTAAATGTATTGTTTCTTTCATGTGGAATGATTGAAATAGCTATTTCTGATGATTTCCACCAATTTTGGCCCCCAAAACATGAAATAGGTACGCTTTTTTTTTTTTTTTTTTAAGATCATCTTTGATCATTGGTAGTGGCATTTAATGGTCTTGATTCACCTGTTTACACTTTTTCCAATGTTATTGTACACATTGATGGTGATTTCAGACAGTTTTCCAGGTTTTTGACTCATAAAAAACCAATTTTGGGAGCTGAACCTTTGGTAAAACCTCAATTTCCGCGTCTTTGGTCAAAATCGACTTCATATTCGGTCTTCTCGTCCTCAAAAACATGGAAAAAGATACCTCAAAAGCTCATGTTACTAACATGTTGTTAAAACGCAAAAAGTACCTATTTTTATACACATTTTCACTCATAACACCCCTGGGTATATTCCGATCGGGCTGAAAAGTTTCGGGACACAACTAGGGCCCAAATGGAGCATGTGTGCGAAAGAACGACTTTTTTAGACCGAAAATGAAGCCTGTACACGTGATACGGCGTACGGGGTACGGCGGACGGCGGACGGACATTGCATTTTTGGAATCTACGCACCTTGAAACGGAAAAGAAAAAATTTTGAGGGGGTGTTATACAAATTTTTTGCTGAGCGAATACATAGGTGTATTATTCACAGAATAATAAACCAAAAATTCATTATTTACTCCCCACGCTTTCATTTTGGTTTATTATTCTCTGAATAATACACCTATGTAATCGCTCAGCAAAAAATTTTTATAACCCCCCCTCAAACTTTTTTCTTTTCCATTTCAAGGTGCGTAGATTCAAAAAATGCAATGTCCGTCCGCCGTACGCCGTACGCCGTCCGCCGTCCGCCGTATCACGTGTACAGGCTTCATTTTCGGTCTAAAAAAGTCGTTCTTTCGCACACATGCTCCATTTGGGCCCTAGTTGTGTCCCGAAACTTTTCAGCCCGATCGGAATATTCCCAGGGGTGTTGTGAGTGAAAATGTGTGTAAAAATAGGTACTTTTTGCGTTTTAGCAACATGTTGGTAACATGAGCTTTTGAGGTATCGTTTTCCATGTTTTTGGGGACGAGAAGATCGAATATGAGGTCGATTTTGGCCAAGGAGTGGAAAATTGAGGTTGTACCAGATGTTCAGCTCCCAAAATTGATTTTGTATGAGTCAAAAACCTGCGAAATCGTCTGAAATCACCATCAGTTTGTAGAATAACACTAGAAAAAGTGTCAACACGTGGATCAAGACGATTAAATGGCACTACCAATGATCAAAGTTAATTTGAAAAAAAAAAAGATCGTACCTACCTAATTTGTGTTTTGGGGGCCAAAATTGGTGGAAACCATCAGAAATAGCTATTTCAATTATTTCACATTAAACAAACAATAAATGTACAGCCAACATTTCTGTAGAATAATAAACCCCATGTGACAAGTAATTCCAATGTTCCCGCGTAGCATGAAAACCAATTAGGTATAAGATTTTCTAAAAAGTAAAAACAGTAATGCAAAAAACAAAACAAATATTTAAAATAGGTACATGCTTTATTTTGAAATGACCTAAAAAAGAATAATATAAAAAATTTCTTCCTGCTACCCAGGAACACTGAAATTTTTCAAGTCTAAAATGAAAGCCCCACGCTTTTACTTTATTGAGGATTGAAAGTAGGTACTTGTATATGTGAAACATATTATGGGCGCCCATAATATAATAACCGATTTTTAGGAATTTCACTTCTTAGCGCCGCTGTGCACCACTGTTTTACACCAAGCTCAGCCGTCCACCTATCACACTCAGGATTTCTATACATAAAACCTGTTTACAACTTTTTTAAAATCTCGCTAAACAAACAAACTTCTTAACGAATGCTTCTCGAGTCATCGTTCGGTTTAAAATGGTTTCCTTCCTCATACTTTCCACGATTCCTCCCTACGTGGCTTGGAAACCACTGTCTGATATTTTTCCACGTCACTTTTGTCGGTACATTCATTTGAGTTTGCCTATTCTGGTTTGATGACGTGTTCCGCAAAAATGACAGCTGGTTCCCAAGTGCGGAACTTTTTGTATGAGAAAATAATTACAAACTGCTGCAGCGGAAATTCATTTTTCCACCTTCCTGTATCTTCCGCTCATCTCAGAGCAACATTATCTGATTTTACTTTCTAACCCGGAGGTACCTAATGCATAATGCTCTGTGTCGGGTTGCGTTGCACAACCAGTATTTTCTAGGTTTGTATATTGTGCTGTATAAAAACCTCGTATCAGCTTGTGATTCATGGTGTCGTTGATTTTCATGCCGTCGTTTGTCAACTGACCAATCAACTTCCGGATTAAGCTTTATAATATTTTAATCCGTGCAAATCATTTTTGGTTCTGGTGCGAGGATATGGAACTCCCTCTCCATTGCCATCGTCATTGCCTTGACCTTCCCACCTTCCGTTCGTTGGCTGAAAAGCACTTGAGTACTAAATGAATACCTGCATTATTATTATTAATTTTATTTCTTAAAAGTAAATTTTTTACCACGACTCAATTTTTCTTAAATTCCTTTTTTCCTAACTTTTAATTAGGTACTTTTCTGTTTTGGTTTATTATTTTCAATAATGAACCATTGGAATAGAGCCTGAAAAAAAATTCTAACCCCCCTCAAAGTTTGATGGTTTACGTTTCAAGGTATGTAGAATCCAAAATTGCAATATGAAAATTTCTGTATGTCCGCCGTACGCGGATTCGGGTGGTAGGTTCCGTTCGGGGTCTAGTTGGTCCTCGAAGCTCGACAAACTGTCAGTTATCTCTAAGGGGTTCAAAATAGGGGTTGACATTTTCAGAACGCCGTAGCTCGAAAACTTTCGATTGAAGGGTATGTTTTTTTACGTTATAAAATTTGTCTCGAGCTAAACAATTTTTTGAGACCACCCGGAGCATTGAACGTCCAGCCGTTCGTATGCCCCAAAAAGTACAAGTAAGTTCAACATGATCGTGAATCAAACGGTATAAATCCGGCCCAGATATCATCACTAGGGAGCACCTGATTATAATCAAGGATGGCTGGGTGAAGTCGAGTTGGTTGTTCTGCGATATTATTTCATTTGATAAGTGATGGACTATTTGGATTTTGTTGGTAGGTACCTACTTGTGAAACTTGAACAAACTTTGAAGTATTATTGATGGGTAAATTATTACACAGTGGTAAATTATTACACAACGGTTCATCTACCAAGAAGGGGCTGGATTTTGTTGATCGGTACTTTTGCAACTTGAATAACCGTTGAAGTATTATTGATGGGGAAGTTATTACACAACGGTTCATTGTACTTGACCAGAGGGTAGGTACTGACCACAGAAAACAGTGATACGCAGAAGGGGCATCTATTTCACTCCACATCAACAATTTTCCTTCAGAACTTCATTATTTGCGTTTCTTTTTGCCATTTTAGTTACTGTTTGTCATTGACAGAATAATTATTTTAGCAACATTTAATTCGTGATTTATGTAGGTGCTTAGTAACGAGTAAGGGGTTACCTACGGAGCATCTGCGATCTACATAAGATGTATAGAATAGTACATATCATATTATATAGACGGGTTATCTATACAGAGAGCTGTGATCTGTAACAGAAGGGTATTCTGTACAAAATAATAAACCGTTGTGCAGGGATTTGCAACGTTTTTTTTTAATTTCCAGAAAACTTTTTGTATCCAAAAACACATTATTGTAGTAGAAAGTAGAGTGGTGGACAAAGTAACTTGAAGCTTCTATCCAGTGATAGTCCGCAAATATCTGACTGGTCGGTCTCTGTTTGAATTTTTAGTGATTTTAACCTGTTAAACCTAGGTTTACCTTTCATTCTTGCTTTATCCGTAAAATATACGCATTTCAAGGGCCAACGAGGCCTAAGTGTATCATAATGTGTGCCAATTAAGTCTTCTAATTTAGTTCTTCCGTCGTACCTACCTAATCGTAAAAAATCCTTAAGATACATAATAAATACGTACCTACCTACCATGATCACCGGCCTTTGCGTTGGAACTTACCCTTGTAATCAAATCATCTTACCTCAATTATAGACGTCTTGTTCAAACAAGAATATGAATTTCATATTATGAAACCATGTGAATTTCATCAAAATCCCTCGTCTAATTTAGTTTTATTCGGTATTTATGTAGAAGTTGTTTCGATGGTCCCTTCGAAAATGAGTTGGTGACGAATGCAATGCATATCCATGCATTGGCCCAGATGTATTGTATTCTTACCTATGACATTTCCAACGGATATGCTCCGAGCAGTTATAGCCTAACTTCTTACTAACACGACTTAACTTCAGTTGTCGAACGGTCCATTCTGAGTTTGAATCAGAATAACCTCTCAACGATTTTACTATCACATTCCTATAATACAGGAATGGAAGTATGGTGATACCGTCAAAAATAAGTGTCCGAGAAAACCATGGAATCTTGTTCAAATGTGTTGAAAACGAGTATCTAGACGGTTTCCCGCATAATGTCGCTCCGTACGTATGTGGAATCAACAATGGTAATAACTGCATCAAAATACGGTCTTTTTCAGATTTTTGTTGGGTTTAGTTCAGCTCGTTGAACTCTTCAATTTGAGTAGAAAAATAGGGATTTCTTCCGGGTTTTCTAATCTTTCGATTTTCAACGGTAGGTACTGCCGTAAAAATGGAACAAAATTGGTGGGGTTGGTACCTAAGCGTCCGCTAGGATGTCTAGATCATGCATATTGATTTTCAGCTCGTTCGCATTTGATTTGGCTAATTGACAGCAAAAAATATGTCAATGCGTTCAACATTTTTGTAGGTTTTGTAGCTAAATGACGTTGGTGTGGAGTCAGAAAGTGAGATTTCTATGCAAGTTTACGGATTTTGACCGAAATGGGCGGTCTTGCCACCAAACTTGTATTGCGTGGCACTCTCCTCATCGGAACTTTAAGTGGAAACGATATGTTCTAGGTATCTAATGTATCAATCCCTCTCGCTCATGATCATTTAAAGCTTGTACCTGCCTAGTTAGAAAACTGTTGAAGAATCTGGTTGCTTCGACCACCCATCACACCTAACCCCACATGCCTACTATCATACCTAAACCAAATGAGCCTTAATAGTCTGTCTGTATGTGTATGTTTATCGGAGTGTGTGCAGAGGGAGGAAGCTGCTAATTATACTGCCCACTCTCTAGGCAGATTTTATATTGTTAGTAATGTGAGGTACCTATACTGCTGTGTGAAGGAAGAACGACTCAACTCAAAATTATTGAGTTTTCAGAAATCAGCTTCGAAGTTTTCCCACGAAAACTCGCTATAGGTTCACTACAGGGCATTCACGCAACCCCCTTTTTTCCAAAATGTCCAATCATGTTCAACTTGATCGATAGCTGTCAAAAAATACTCCAAACACACGTTTTTTCAATCGATTTATTGCAGTTGAGTCGAATATGGATTATTCATGGTTGATTTTTGAAATGTTTGCGGAGTAAAAACAACTCAAATCCCCTTTGAGTCCAACGGTTTGGACCCCGATCCTGAAGCCAACGGTTTGGAGGAAAAACGACTCAACGGCGTTTTCAGCTAAGTTGAGTCGTTTTTCCTCAACAAATAAATAACAAAACTCGCAAGTTAGGGTGTTTCAATCGAGGCGTTGAGATGTTTTTACTTAAAAAAAACACGGATTTGAGACGTTTTTTCTCAAATTAAGCAATTTCCACCAGATTTCAACCCCTTCTGGGTCGAATTTTGGAATTTCGATTTGACCATCAAAAAGGTGGGGTTGAAATTAGGGGGGTTACGTGAAAATCCCATTTTCGACAATTTTTGAGTTGAGCCGTTCTTTCTTCACACGGCAGTAGGTATTATAGTACACTAGCATGACCGCTCGCTTCGCTCGCTATCCGAGATTCGCTGTACGCAGTATCGTACTTAATTCCGACGTTGCACAACTTGGGAGCCCACTGGATATTGGTGCCAAATTTGGTCGATATCCGTCGAGCCATTCAGGAGTTGACCATGGTCGACCATATTTCCGCTATGGTGTAGGGGACCGAAAAATTCCGACGTTGCCCAACTTGGGAGCCTACTGGATATTCGTGCCAAATTTGGTCGATATCCGTCGAGCCATTCAGGAGTTGACCATGGTCGACCATATTTCCGCTATGATCAGGGAATTAAAAATGCGCCTACGTTCAACTTAGGAGGCTACCGGATATTGGTGCCAAATTTGGTCGATATCCGTTGAGCAATTCGGGATTCGACCATGGAGGGGCCCATGGATGCGCTATGGTCGACCGCGGGGGTAGTCCGAAGGGTCGATCGTAGATAGAATTTCACGTAGATTACGAATACGCGATAAAAAATAGGGGTTACCATTTCAATTAACGAAGTTGACCATGGTCGACCATAGTTCCGCTATGGTCAGGGAATTAAAAATGCGACGTTGCACAACTTGGGAGCCTACTGGATATTCGTGCCAAATTTGGTCGATATCCGTCAAGCCATTCAGGAGTTGACCATGGTCGACCATAGTTCCGCTATGGTCAGGGTATTAAAAATGCGACGTTGCACAACTTGGGAGCCTACTGGATATTCGTGCCAAATTTGGTCGAAATCCGTCAAGCCATTCAGGAGTTGACCATGGTCGACCATAGTTCCGCTATGGTCAGGGAATTAAAAATGCGACGTTGCACAACTTGGGAGCCTACTGGATATTCGTGCCAAATTTGGTCGATATCCGTCAAGCCATTCAGGAGTTGACCATGGTCGACCATAGTTCCGCTATGGTCAGGGAATTAAAAATGCGACGTTGCACAACTTGGGAGCCTACTGGATATTCGTGCCAAATTTGGTCGATATCCGTCAAGCCATTCAGGAGTTGACCATGGTCGACCATAGTTCCGCTATGGTCAGGGAATTAAAAATGCGACGTTGCACAACTTGGGAGCCTACTGGATATTCGTGCCAAATTTGGTCGATATCCGTCAAGCCATTCAGGAGTTGACCATGGTCGACCATAGTTCCGCTATGGTCAGGGAATTAAAAATGCGACGTTGCACAACTTGGGAGCCTACTGGATATTCGTGCCAAATTTGGTCGATATCCGTCGAGCCATTCAGGAGTTGACCATGGTCGACCATAGTTCCGCTATGGTCAGGGAATTAAAAATGCGACGTTGCACAACTTGGGAGCCTACTGGATATTCGTGCCAAATTTGGTCGATACCCGTCAAGCCATTCAGGAGTTGACCATGGTCGACCATAGTTCCGCTATGGTCAGGGAATTAAAAATGCGACGTTGCACAACTTGGGAGCCTACTGGATATTCGTGCCAAATTTGGTCGATATCCGTCAAGCCATTCAGGAGTTGACCAGGTCGACCATAGTTCCGCTATGGTCAGGGAATTAAAAATGCGACGTTGCACAACTTGGGAGCCTACCGGATATTCGTGCCAAATTTGGTCGATATCCGTCGAGCCGTTTGGCCGTGCATAGAAAGACACACAGACTCACAGAGATCCGTTTTTATAATATAGTAGGGAAGTAGGGATTCAATTTAGAGTGAGAGCATGTAAACAGAATGCGAAACCATCAAAGCATCATGACGTTGCGGGTTAGTACCTATTCCCCAAATGAATATTTACGGGGCGGGGGGGACCTGACTTTAATTGCCGAAAATGCTTCAAGGGCAAGATATTGGCTTCAGCTTCAATCTCCACAGTTGCAATTCTTCAGTTTTATTTTCATTCAAAGTCCGTCGTTTTTTAAAGCAAAATATTATAGCGAGTCAAGGTCGGAAACCGACAGCCAGCTCGTTAGGTATTTCTCCACCGAAGTGAGGTGATCCCTATATCACTAAAAACGAAAAAATCATTGTAATGAACGTATGCAAGCATATGCGTGAAATTTATGCCGATGTGTCCTGCAGATGGTGGACGCGGCAACAGGGTGGACGTAAGCGGCGTCAATTTACCGGGTGCTAAAAGAACAGAGAAAACGGCTGCTAAAGTTCACCAGAGAAGACCAGAGGCCACCCCGAAAATAGCTGATTCAGTCGATTCTTTTAGAAAGAGAGGCAACGAACCAAAAAATTTGTCAGTTCTATCACTTCCTAGTACAGATGAAATGTTGTTAGACGTTAACACGTCCCCTCCCCAACTTTAAAAGACAACACACAATTACAATTACAATTGCAATTACAATTTGTCGACAGAACTGCAATTTCAATTTGTCAGACGTGGAAAGGATTCGGTGCTGCTTGAATGGGTGGGCCTTGTTTTGCGGAGAAGGAATTATTGAGACGGTTCGAAAGTTCAGAACTGAAAACCGACAAATAATATACTATTAGGATGAAACGTGGATTAATGCTGGACACACCAAGTACACCATGATAACCACTTTTTTATTTACTTTTTATTAAATTTAATTTGTGCATCCGCGTAGATTCATGACCCTCAAAAGTTACATCAGAGGGGGGAAAATCAGCAATCAGTATGGTAGGCAAGCCCGCATCACATGGGTGATATGCAGGCCCGATTTCATTGTCGTTTGTTTATCTGTGCTGTCACGCTAAATTGAACGTACTACGGGTATTAAGTAACAATTATTATTGTTTTGTTGGAGCAGCTACCCCTATATCTTTCAATGATTACTGGTCTTCTCTTAGTTGATTTTCCCTTACTGTGCATGTCGCTGCCACACGATGTTCGATAGAAAACAGATCGAAGAAAACCCTTCTAACTCAATCATCGTTCCCAAATATTCAGGGCGAACGTTCGTCCAAACATGGGAATTATAATAATGTAGGTAGGTAGCCCAGATGCCCAAACCCAGCAACTTGAGCCCCGTGGGGGATGGAATGCGAGTTGTCGACGAAATGTTAATGCCGTTTTGAAGAAAAAAACTGTGAAATACCCACCTTAATTCATTTCCTCTTTCATTATCCAAAACAACAAGTGTCCGTAAGTTGTTGCTAAAGCCTGTTGGCGGTGAAACGACTCGGAAACAGATCTTGACTGATTGTATTCACATGACGCACTATTGACTCATGATTGGCGTACGGTTTGAGAACTTATTTGCCCGACTTCACAGCTAAGGGAACCTGAAGTGGGCTCCTTTTGCTTACAACTCGCGTACATTTTGTAACTCGGCAATACCGGTATTCCCATACTTCATCGAGTTTTTTTCCCGGACAATACGCGCGTTTCGGTTCCCACGGCTCCAAAAATCCGCGTTCGGGACTCGTGCGGGGGGACAGGCGCGTGGCCGGTATCTAACGAACAAGAGAACCAAAGCAGAGCTTTTGTCTGGCTTCGGGAGTTCACATCCAATAAAGCCTCACGGAATGAAGTGTGAATGAAATAATACCTACCCACATCTAATCGAGATATACGACTACAATCAGCGGCGAGGTGTCAGGGTAGGAAAGTACCTACGTAAGCGGCCCTCACCCACCTATCCAAGCATCACCAATTTTGAGCGAAATGAGGACATTTCCCAACAAAAATGAAAAAACGCTGCAAATTATTACACAAAGGATTATTATTTACCTGTATACATGCCCCTTCTCCGTAGATCACTGTTTTCTGTGGCCAATTCGCTCGAGCTCCCCCCCCCAGGAGCCCTAAATCGAGTACCTACTGGAGCCGGCCCCGGAATTAAAGTTTCCTACAAATGCGTGGGCTTCAATAATTCAATAATTAATTATTTGTAGTTATTCATGAATGATAAGGCAAATAATAAACCGTTGTGTAATAATTTGCCAATATACTTCAACGGTTGAGGCAAAAGTACCGATCAACAAAATCCAGCCTTTCTATGTAGATGGGGTAGCTTGAAAACTTTCAATAGAAGGGTATGGTTTTTTTAACGTTTTTAAATTGATCTTGAACTAAATAATTGTTTGAGACCACCCAGAGCATTGTCTACGGGGCTGGTTTTTGTTGATATGTACTTTCGCAACTTGAAGTATTACTGATGGGCAAATTATTACAAAACGGTAAATTATTACACAATGGTTCATTATACTATAGACGTAGAAGGGGCACCTATATAGGTAAATTATTACACAACGGTTTTCACTCCACATCAATAATTTCCCTTCAGAACTTCATTATTTGCGTTTCTTTTTGCCATTTTAGTTACTGTTTGTCATCGACAGAATTATTTTAGCAACATTTAACTCGTGATTTAGATAGGTACCTAGTAACGAGTACGGGGTTAGGTACTAACCTACGGAGGGTCTGCGGTCTACATAATATTTATAGAATAGTACATATTATATTAGGTTATCTATACGGAGAGCTGTGATATGTAACAGGATATTCTGTACAAAATAATAAACCGGGATTTGCAGCGTTTTTTGTTGCATTTTTGGATTCTACATACCTTGATCCGTAAACCATTAAATTTTGAAGGGTGGTTAAAATTTTCTTTTTTTCATGCTCGATTCCGAAAAATTCTTTATTGAAAACAATAAACAAAAAAAGAAGCGCGAAAGCTAGTTACACTTGTCCAAGTGTATCAACACTTCGGTGGATAATTTTTAGTTTTCCAATCACTCATTCAAGTTCGGAAATTACCTATATTTTTTAGTTTTTACCCCCTGGACCGAAATCCAGTACCCTTCAACCCATTATTAACTTAGTCGGTCCGATGATCAAGAGCCTCTCGTATGCCCATCAAAAACTATATCAAAAAAGTAGTGTGCCATAAACCCGGATACCTAATTCAACATAACAACTGAGAATTCCAAATAAAAACACGAGTTAAATGTTGCTAAAATAATTCTGCCGATGACAAACAGTACCTACCTAACAAAAAGAAACACACATAATGAAGTTCTGAAAAGAAATTGTTGATGAGGAGTGAAAAAAGTTGCGAAAGTACCTACCAACAAACTCCAGCCCCTTCTACGTAGATGGTATAATGAACCGTTGTGTAATAATTTACCGTTGAGTAATGATTTACCGTAGTAATAATTTACCCATCAATAATACTTCAACGTTTGTTCAAGTTTCACTACCTACCAACAAACTCCAAAAGAGCCATCATTTTTCAAATGAAATAATATCACAGAACAACCAACTCGACTTCATACTCCGCCAATATAATCAGGTGATCCCTAGCAATGATTCTATCTCCGCCAAATTTCCTATTGTGGGCGCGTCTCTGGTTACGAGATTTGGTTTGAATTGTATACAATTTCATTCACACTGGAGTCGAAAATGCCTGTCGGTGCAAACTTCGGGGCCTTACTGTGAACGAACGGCTGGACGTACGACGCTCCGGATGGTCTTAAAAAACTCGCAAGTTCAAGAAACCGTAAAAATATCACGTAAAAAAATGGTACAGGCGTTTTGAAAATTTCAACTCCTATTTTGAACACCTTAGATATGACTCACAGTAACGTCGAGCTTCGAGGACCAACTAGACAGCGAACGGAACCTATAACCCGAATTTCATCAATTTTCTTTCATGGTAACTAAGAAAAGTGGCCCGTACGGCGTACGGCGGACAGACAGAAATATTTTTATTGCAGTTTTGGATTCTACATACGTAAACCATCAAATTTTGAGGGGGGGTAAGAATTTTTTTTTTCATGCTCGATTCCAATGGTTCATTATTGAAAATAATAAACCAAAAGACTGACAGGATTCATATGATTATCAATTGGAATGGATGATTATTTGTTGGCGACAGCAGTCGAGATTCGAAGTGTGGAATTGGTAAGCTACAAATTATTGCGGTCCACCTACGATTCAATATTTCTGGAATCAGTAAATTCCTGTTGATCGATACAGAGGGTTCGATTTCAATATCTCTGTCGTGTAGGTACCTTCCCGGTGGTTGTAGGTACGTTATATTTTTGTCGTTCAATCAAATCAACCTTTCGCGTTGTCCGCCGTCCGTGTTTGTCTTGGTTTGATTTTGTTTCTTGCACTTGTACAAATCGGGTTGTAACTACAACAACTGTACATATTTTGTGTAGTGGATTCGTCCATTCGAGAAAATTTTCGAAGTACATAGGTCCTAACCATCGAGCGGCCTTTTGGTGCATCCGACGTTAACCAAGTAGCCCATTCAAATAAGACCTTTTTGGGGCCGCCGGTGGACAAATTTGTAGGAAACGTATGACATCTAACTGAAGTATTCCCGGTTATCACCACCGTTCATTGCGAGTTCAAGGAGGGGAGGGGGGTCAAAAACCACGAAATTTTCGGACATTTTCAGATTTTGGTTTATTATTTTCAATAATGAACCAATGGAATCGAGCATGAAAAAAAACTCGGAGCTACGCGCCTCGCCAGAGGGCAAGCCCCCTGGACCCCCGGTTACCTCTATTTACATACTTCGGACGAAATTATAGAAACACAGAATGGGTTTTAGCTCACGCTGGCCTGAACGAGCGAGAGAGTGGCGACTTCAAAGTTATTGGCGCGACATCCAACGATTTTCGTATATAAAATGATGATGATTATATTGACTGCTCATAGGTTACACCAGGTTACACGATCCTTAGTTCCGTATCATCGGTACTTATATAAAGCTTGCAATCGTGTTCACAATATAAATTATTGAGAATGATCACCTGTGTGTAAACAATTATTTAAACAATCACGCTCATACCGCAGCTTGTCGGCCACGCACTCCGCATTGGTTAACGTAATATGGTTAGGTAAATCGAGATCTATCCAATGAGTGGTGAACGATTTTTGTACGATGATAACTGGCGAAGTTAAAGTTCCGTAGCAACGAATCGGTTGTACGTGAAAATCATTAGAAATTTTTCATAACAGCGTCCCAGATTTCGTTACGAAATTTCGTTACGAAATTTCGTTACCTTTTTTGGCTAGTCAGTCCATGGCTAAAACACATTCTGTGTTAAAAAAAAAAATTCTTACCCCCCCTCAAAATTTGATGGTTTACGTTTCAAGGTATGTAGAATCCGAAAATGCAATAAAAATATTTCTGTCTGTCCGCCGTACGGGCCACTTTTCTTAGTTACCATGAAACAAAATTGATGAAATGCGGGTTATAGGTTCCGTTCGGGGTCTAGTTGGCCCTCGAAGCTCGACGTTACTGCCAGTCATCTCTAAGGGGTTCAAAATGGGGGTTGAAATTTTCAGAACGCCGTAGCTCGAAAACTTTAGATGAAAGGGTGAGGTTTTTTTTGGTTATTAAATTTGTCTTGAGCTAAACAATTTTTTGAGACCACCCGGAGCATTGTACGTCCAGCCGTTCGTGAGCACCAAAAAGCGTCGTCAACACGATCGTGAATCAAACGGTATAAATCCGGCCCGGATATCATAACTACGGAGCATCTGATTATAATCAAAGATGGCTGTATGAAGTCGAGTTGTTTGTTCAGCGATATTATTTCATTTGATAAGTGATGGACTATTGGATTTTGTTGGTAGGTACTTGTGAAACTTGAACAAACGTTGAAGTATTATTGATGGGTAAATTATTACACAATGGTAAATCATTACACAACGGCAAATTATTACACAACGGTAAATTATTACATACCGGTTCATCAACCAACAAGGGGCTGGATTTTGTTGATCGGACTTGAATAACCGTTGAAGTATTATTGATGGGCAAGTTATTACACAACGTTCATTATACTTGACCTCGAAGGTAGGTAATTAGGTATTGACCACAAAAAACAGTGATCTACGCAGAAGGGGACCATATCAACAATTTTCCTTCAGAACTTCATTATTTGCGTTTCTTTTTGCCATTTTAGTTACTGTTTGTCATCGACAGAATTATTTTAGCAACATAACTCGTGATTTAGATAGGTACCTAGTAACGAGTACGGGGTTAGGTACTAACCTACGGAGGGTCTGCGCTCTACATAAGATGTATAGAATAGTACATTATTATATTATATAGACGGGTTATCTATACAGAGAGCTGTGATCTGTAACAGAAGGATATTCTGTGGAAAATAATAAACCGTTGTGCACGGACTTGCAGCGTTTTTGCTTATAGAACCTGCATCCTGCATCCTTTTTGCTTATAAAACATGTCTCCTACAGAAAATTTTACTCTTAATAAATAAAGAGAATTAAATTTTGCATCGATTGGCTACACACAACTTGTAATTCGACCGGAATCAACGGTCAAAAATGACCATTTTTACCAACATCGCTGATAAAGTCGATACCTAACAACCTATAGTGACTTTAAACATACGTACCGTCGAAACGGCTGTTCTAAAAGAAAAAAAGTTGTAGAGCATCAAATTTTGCGTTCAGCAAGCACCTTACATGTCAAACTTGCGGATAACAGAAAATCGAAATTTTGAATTTTCCATTTGTAGACTTGGCAGATTTCGATCAGCGATGTTCGTAAAATGGTTATTTTTTACCACTGATTTCGGCGGTACTGCCGGATCGAATTACAAGTTTGGGTAGTCAATCGACGCAGAATTTAATGCTCCTTAATTTATTTTCAGTAAATTTTTCTGTAGGATGTATATTTTTAGGAGTAGTCAGCAAAAATTTAAAGTCCGTGGTTTTTTGGTCCCCGCCTTCAAGCTCGCAACGGAGGATGGTGCAGACCTCTAGGGTAGGTTAAATTAGATATACAATATACTATAATAAAGTGATTAATAATATTCATACAGTTTTTTTCAACCACCAGGTCTCATTCAACTGGCCAAAAGTTGAGCATGTTTTTTCACGTACATAACTAGGTAGGTACAATTGTATCTCTTGGTTCGTATTATGAACCTGTAGGTACCTACCTACACGGCTATGTAACTTATTAATACTCAAACAGGGGTCTACTAGTGTGATGGTGGTACCTACCTGCTTTTCACACAACTTCGCCACTGTAAAAATCGAACGATTTTTTTTGGATAAAAATATCCATTGCTGTCAAATAAGCTGTGCAGGTACGGTGGGGTGCAGGTAATCAGTCGTGCTGCATTTTACCGCGGTTTTGTTACTCCGTAGGTAGGTTAGACGTACCTAAACAAGCTGGATGACCCGTGCGTTGCACAGAACATGGCAGGTTGTGTTTTATTTGAATCACGCGAAACCTCATCGACAGATAAGGTAGGTAACCCGAACTTGAGCCAATTTTCGTCGGAGAAGAGTGACGTTAACAGAATGATCCATAGGAATTTCGTCACTCGGGCGTTTCATCAATCTAACACATTTTCTGAGGCGAGAAACTCGGATGTAACGGTCATTTCGTCGCGGTAAATATTTCTTGTAATTTTCTATTCTGTGAAACTGTTGAGTCCTCCCTACGAAAAATGTGATTTTGTTGAAATTTTTGAAGTTTGGTACCGCAAAAATTGAATTTTGATTAGCAGATTTTGGAAAATTTCTTCAATCTTTGGAGAACTATCTTTTGCTCTTGAATAATGTTTAATTAAATTGAGCAGAATTCCGAAAAAAGCTGCTTATTATGGACGCTCATTATCGAGAGGTCTGTAGGCTTTCAAATTTGAGCGATTGTCCGGAAAATCTTGAATTTTTTTTATAGTTTGTACCTGATGCGTAAATCATTCATCCTGGGCAGTTTTATTTGCTACTTGAAATACTCCTAGAAAATGCTAGAATATTCTAGAAAACAAAGCACTGTAAATGAGTGAATTAGTTAGTTACCAACCTTTTCTTCTGGAGGTTCGTTGTCCACTCTGCACCAAGTTCTGCGACCTGCCTCTCTGTCTCGCATTTCTGATGTCCCCGGACTCTTCGGCCAAGAGATTGGACGATTCCGTGGAAGCTTCTCGAACCGGTTCAATTCGTTCGCTCAATTCGGGCTTCTGGGGCTCTTCGGAAAGGTCGTAATAGTCGGGACCGCCGTTTAAGACCCTGAGCAGATTTTCGTACATCCTGTTGATCAAAGCGAGGCCGTCGGTGTCTGAGAGTACTTTGACGTCCGAAGGAGAAAAATATGAATTTGCCCACGTGCTGGGAGTGGTCGAATTTTTCGAACAATCTCCGTTTTGGCAATTGTACTGACTGCTGACTTGTTGGGGTGGGCTGTCGTTCCTTCCAGTCGTCAATTCAAGGGAATTATCTTCATAGTTGTCTCCGAATGACTGGGAAGTACTTTCAACAGGAGGCGATGTCGCATTCCACACTCCAGGCACTGGAGACACGTCATTTTCTACATAGTTCGAAGAAATACTTCCAGAAACCTCTGAATATGGTGTTGCCACAACTTCAGCTTGTTGGAAATTCTCTGGAGACTCAGTGGCATTCAGAATAACGTTTCCAAAATTATCGTGGAAAACATCTTCCAAGAACGGAGGAGCCAGGATGTTTAACGGTGGATATACTAAATCTTTTAGTTCGTAGTTATCCTCTTCGTCACTTTTCGGAGTGGAACCATCGGCATATTGAGACTTGGACGTCGCCACGTTGATTTCAGTTCGTGGCACAAAGGAGCTTGTGACTTCTTGCACGTTGGAAAAGTACTCGTCCAAGAACGTTGTTGGGGATCCAGGGTTGGAAACTGGGTTGTCATTCAGGAAATCGCTCCCTTCATACCTGTCATCAGGGGTACTGGCATCGTAACGGGAATCGTACGGTAGCGGTGTCTGAGACGGCGATTGACTGCCACCAACGCTGCTTATCGGCCCTGTGGCATCCAAAGACAGAATCGCACGCGGCGAAGTTCGCTGAATATCGTAGTTCAAAACATGTGCTAATGACGAATTAGTGAAATCAGAATATGCTGGGTAGGTCGTCGACTCGACTGTACTTCCTAAGAAATCTGAATTCTCAACGTTGGGTTTGGTATATACACTGTCAAATCCATTAGTTTGAGCCGACTGAGTTGTGACATTTTCGACCAGTTTCTGGTTTGAACTATTCTCGTATTGGTTCTCTCGCGGCAAAGTTTGCTCTGTTGGTACTTCGGTGTTGACGTAAGGCAACGCAGTTGTCGTTCGGACCCTCGTCCTCCTCTTCTGACTCAGTTTTCCCACTTTCCGAAGTTTCTGCACAGACGGGAAAAACGTAGGAGGCGGAGTATAATCATTCAGAGGTAAAGCAGTGGTTCCGTCAATCCTAGGACCCAGCGTGCTGTGGAATTTCACCTCACCCCTAGCTCTTCCGTTCATGCGTACGCCGAAATTCTTCATGGCCATAATCTTTTCGTCAACAAGAGGACCATTTGAAATCGACTGAGCTCTATCGCCGCCCGGCCGGGGATCTTGGCTGTATGAGCTAGTCACTGCAGACGAGGAATTCGTTGGCGACAGCTCAGACACAACATTGATCACAAATGGATCATGCTTTTCGATCTCCACGTCGTCGTTTTTGAAGGTTAATACCGGAGGGAGAAGAACTATTGGGAGTTTGGTTGTGTCAACTTTAGTGCTATGTCTATGTTTGTTGTTTCGTGGGGACTTTGGCCTTCTGGTGAATGCTCTTGCTGATCTTGCAGATGAATTGCCTCTATAAATCGCACCGTATCTTATAACATTATTTCTTACTCTTCTGTATTTGACTTCCGATTCTTGAGCGGTGGAATCTGTGGAATTCTCCTGAATCGATGAAGTCGCTGTTTTCGACGTCGACGACTGAACCTCGTCCGATGACGCTAGGACGAAAAAATCAACGAATAAAGCCGATAAAATCGCAAAAACCACCGCAGTTCTTGACGGCTTGGACAGGCCTAACCCGAGTATCACTTTGCATAAAACCATTTCAGGATCGAAAATCGAAATGCGATTTCTGACGTGCACTAAAGACCTGCTGGGAAACAACTGAGCCCTCAGCTCGCCTGCTCCAGGGGAGTAGCAGATGAGGGGGAAGATTAGCTCAGAAGTGGGTGAAGGCTGGAGGCACGCGTCGAGTCCTGAGAAGTCTTCGCAAGTGTGCGAGAGGGCTTGGGATCATTTCCGGCTGTTCTTCCGACAGTCGAGCCGTTTCGCTCACCGGTCAACCTCCCCTACGCACCTAACTTTGAACCGCCCTTGTTTTGTTGTTGTCTTGAACCAAAAAACAAAAACAAATGACTTCTTTCCAGAAACGAAGGTCTAGCTAAATTAAAAGTTCCCCTCAAAATGAAGAAGACACTGGAAGGTGGTCGCGAGCTGTGAAGCGTGAAATATACCCATTGTGAACAATGAGCCCCACTACTTGTGCAAGGACCTACCATTCTTTTGGTCGGGATGCTAATGAACTATCGTCCTAGAGGATGGTTCCCTTGGCTAATCTGTTCGGATTGACTAATCCGGATGGCTTGATTAACTTTATCGAAGAATCAGTCAAGTTTTTAAACGGAAAGAGTTGCAGAAATACGTAAACCTGACGATTTAGAAACAATACCTACGTGGGAAATTAAGGACTAATACGACTCACAATAAGGGACCTTGGTACCTCAAAATTTCAAATGACCTACTACAACTAATAAATTCATTGGAAATATAATACTGCTGCCCAGTCTACCATGGCAGCAGAAGCTCTGTTTTCACTTTTGGAAGCAAACATTCTTCTGTCTCCAAAATCAACATTTCCACTCGCACTTTACGTTTTAGAGCTTTCTGAATAAATCTGGTTCGGTGTCTGGCAGTCCGCCCGCATGACTTTCTGAATTCAAACCCGATTTTGCTGAAATTTTCAGGGGGTCATGCTGGAGTCCTTACTGTTACACAGCGGTAGGGTAAAAACGCTGCAGTCCTTGTAACATGGGTTTATTATTCTATTGGATATACCTACAGAAATGTTGGCTGTTCATTTATTCCTTCTTTCATGTGGAATAGTTGAAATAGCTATTTCTGATGGTTTCCACCAATTTTGGCCCCCAAAAACACGAATTATGCTCCTTTTTTTTCCTGTCATATTAATTATGTTTGATCATTGATTGCGCCTTTTTATTTTCTTGATTCACCTCTTGACACTATTTCTAGTGTTATTATACAAACTGATGGTGACTTCGATTTACCAGGTTTTTGACTCATAAAAAATGAATTTGGGAGCTGAACCTTCGGTACAACCTCAATTCTTCACTATGGTCAAAATCGACTTCATATTCGGTCTTTTCGCCTTGAACAACATGGAAAAAATATACCTCAAAAGCTCATTTTACTAAAACACCAAAAAACCCTATTTTTACACCCATTTTTCATTTATAACATCCCTGGGTATATTCCGATCGGGCTGAAAAGTTTCGGGACACAACTAGGGCCCAAATGGAGCCTGTGTGCGAAAGAACGAGTTTTGTTGACCGTAAATGAAGTAGACATGCATGATACGGCGGACAGGCATTGCATTTTACGAACCTACGCACCTTGAAACGTAAAAGAAAAAATGTTGACGGGGTGTTGTACAATTTTTTTGCTGGGCGAATACATAGGCGTATATTATTCACAGAACAATAAACCAAAACCCCGTAATAATACTGGGCCCTAGATGGTACCCTATGAATTTCAGAACGGTCGGATCTTTTGGTATGACCACTGCGCATGCGCAAACGCGAAATCCGCGTACTCATTTCTCAAGAATCGATTGCTCGACTACGCACGAATTCCGTGGGCAGTTGAGGAGTAGCTCCTAGATGGTTCCCTGTGAGTTTCATCGCACTCGGATGATTCGAATAGCCACTGAGAAATTGAGTAGGTACTAACCTATGGTATGATTTTGATGACAGTTCTAGGAATCATGCGCGCTGGGCCTTAGATGAATGGCCTATGAATTGAATCGCGATCGGACAATCGGTCCACTAAACTTGTCATTCTATCGCCACTATCTCAATTCAGCCTCATGGAACATTTATGCGCAGTTTTCGTATAACTTCAACGACGTATACCAACCTATTTCTCGTTTTTTCAAAGAAGGGATATAAGCACAAATAAAAGTAAAATTCATTTTCGGTTACCAATTATAAGAGGGGGGGGGGGGGATTGTGGATTATATGAGGGGGGGGGGGGGGTCTTAGAGCCCCTTGGCAGAAGAGGTGGGCTGGGAAGATTCGTCACACGGTTACCTAGGTGCTTTATAACACGTTTGAAAGATACCTGATTAAACAGTGCTCGTGAACGTTTTCTGCGTCAACTAGATACAAACCTGCGTGCAGTTATGCGAAACTGGACGAAGTATGGCCAGATATTTTAGTGTTTACATGCAAATTTATGGAAATTCATCCCACAAATTTATCATTCATGGACCAATTCATCCAACAAATTTCAGACGGTAGAACTGAGGGTGGGTTTCGCCATCTAGAGTTAAAGGGCGAGTTACGTTGATTTGGAGTTGTAAAAAAAAAAAAAAAACCAGGAGCACTCATTTAGCGAATTTTCAAAGAAAATGAAGCTCTACTGCAATGGGTCCAAAATCTCGAAAATTTTAAAGGGGTCAAATATGAGTTTTTAGCTGTCAAAAATCTGTAGAAACAGCTGAAGTCGCGAACAATTGATATAGAATAATTGGAAGTGGTATGGAAGGGCGGGTAAAGACAGAAAAATGCCATTAGAGGTTTTTTCTTATAGAATAAGGGTCAGATTTTTGAGGAATGGAATTTTGTGTGGAATAGTGATTCACGACAGAAAGAGGGACTATTTTGATGATTAAAATATTTGTATCTAAAAACAGTGGGTCCATTTTGACTTTATAAGGGTCAAACAGGAAGAAACGGCTAAAATCACGAAAAAATGACAATGTTAAAGTGGTACGGTTTCGCGCTATATCGTGTTTTTACACAATAGCAAGAATATTTCTTTCATTCGCTCTTATAGCCATTTTGCATGAATGGAAATTTTCTGTAACTGCAAGTTAACGTAACACGCACTTCAACTCCAGATGGCGAAATCCGCCCTGAGACTAATGGTACCTAGCTTCAAGAAATGGGGTACAGACAGACAGACAAGGTAACAAATGTTCCTTGATGTCAGAAATGCTGATGCCAGTAGAAATATTCGCCTACATATCATAGTGCCACGTACTTTGAACTATTCATATTCAATTTTGAGGATACACACTGAAGGAAGTGAGCATGCAAACAACTTTCTCCCAACAATGCATTCCAGTCTTTAAAAAAAAATTTTTTTTTCGAAAGTATATAACTCGGGGATATCACTGCTCGCTTTATTAGTTGGGCACCTATTTTTATTTAAAACATCATTAGGTATGTACATGTAAGTTTAATGGCGAGATTTTCCAGGCACAAAGTTTCTTCGCTCAAACATGAAATAAACGTATTTTTACATAAAATGGTAAAGATTTAACAGATTTACCCAGAAGATTAAAATGTTCAACATCTTTGGAGGTGAAAAGTCGACCTGCATGTCGCCATATGGCCCATACTGGAATAAGAAAACGAAAATCGTAGGGTGGAAAGAAGGATGATTATTGGATACCAATGGCTCCACTATATAACACAGGAAGTATGTGCGATAAATCGATCATACTGGAATTCTACTTGTATTTCTTGATGGCGTGCAGACCGTAGTTAACTTTGTCGGACGGACACCAACTCCATTTGTTCGTCACAGGATTGTACATCATTCCATTGATTGTGAGGACATTGCAGTTGGCTGGAAAACAAAAATCTATAGGTAACAGATTGTTGGAGATAGAATTATTATGAACAAAACAGGCATCGGGGTGCTCGAAACAAATTTAGCTATCCAGCAGTAACAATAATTTGTTCTCATTCAACTGCCTTAGGGACAAGAACGACGGGTTTAATGAGGAGTAGGTACCAGTGAATTCTCTTTATATTACTTTCCCTTTTTTAAATGAAAGTGGGGTTCCATTTTAAGAATTTTGAGACCACCCTCCTGCGATGGATACTTCTTTTTCTTGAGCTTTCAAAGTTTCGACAGCAAGTGACGTCACTTGTCATTGGTCTCAACATTCTAAAGCCGCGGTTACACTTGCGGTGTTGGGCCCAACACCGAGTATTCGCCCACACTCGCCCGAATATTTACCTATACTCGGAGTTTGGCGAATGTGGACGCGCACCCCGCACATACATGCGGTTTTGGCTCTCATCCCCGAGCATCGACGCATATTCGAGCAAGCGACGATGAACGCAGTTTCGCAATAATAATGTACCTAAATCACAATTTGAATCATCAATTTTATGAAAATGTTTGTTTTATGTCAATTTTTAATTGGATATTTCCGTTAACAAATGAACTGAATTGAATTGAATTAAAAAATCGATTCCTTTTGGATAATCGGACACCCCTACAACAACAACAACAACAACACAGCTATAACTCGGTGTGTGAATCACAGGAAAATGTTTCCTGTGATTCACGCTCCGGGTTCATTTATTAATGAACGCGAGCTCTGCGCCTTCAACTTGCCTCGGGAAACAAACCCGCCAAACACTCGGCCGCATGTGTATGCGCTGCACGAATACACTAGTTGGCCAATATTCGCCACCTTTGACTCGGGACAAAAACCGCCTTTTGACCGAGCATCCCCGAGCACCAATATTTGCGCGCATTCGGGCATTTGTCCCGCAGTTACACTTGGGGGAAGAGGCCAACGAATATTCGGTGTTGGGCCCAACACCGCAAGTGTAACCGCGGCTTTAGAATGGAACCTACGTAATTTAAAAAGAAGAGAAGTCATGGGTTCTCCTCACTGTGTTTGGCAGCGTGGGCCCAGCTGGTATGGAGGATGGCAGCGAACATTTGCTCACAAATGTTGAGGGTGGTTTACCTACTTAAGAGTACCTACCAATATATTCGAGGCTCAATTTAATAACAATCTCCGTCTGCACATGGTGAATCAACACCTAATAACATAAAATAAATCTGTATGTCCCACATTTCAATAAGTAACCCTTTGAAATCGAGTATGACAGGGAAAAAACTCCCCCACAAAATTTGGTGATTTGCATTTTCAAGGTATGACGATGAAATATTTCTGTCCGCCTGCCGTAAGCTGCACTTCCTTTACTAGGTACCTAACCGTGAACCAGAATGAATATTTGGTTTGTAGGTCCATTTTGGGGTCATTGGTCCGCGAAGCTCGGCGTTGCTGTCAGTCATCTCTAAGGTGTGAAATATAAGGGTTGACAGTTTCATAACGCAGATAGTAGTGTACCTCGAAAACTTTTGATAGAGGGTAGGTATGGTATGGCGTTTTGGTTTATTATTCTGTGAATATACACCTATGTATTCGCACAGCGAAAAATTTTAACAACACCCGATCAAAATGTTTTCTTTTCCGTTTCAAGGTGCGTAGATTCCAAAACGCTGCAAAGTCCTTGTCACATGGGTTTATTATTCTACTGGATATACCTACAGAAATGTTGGCTGTTCATTTATTGTTTCTTTCATATGAAATAATAATTATTGAAATAGCTATTTCTGGTGGTTTACACCATTTTTGGCCCCTAAAACACAAATTAGGTAAGTACGCTCATTTTTTTTTTTTCCAAATTATCTTTGATCATTGGTTGTGCCGTTTAATCGTCTTCATGCACGTGTTGTCACTTCTTCTTGTTTTATTATACAAATTGATGGTGATTTCAGACGATTTCGCAGGGTTTTGACTCATATAAAATCAATTTTGGGAGCTGAACATCTGGTACAACCTCAATTTTCCACTCTTTGGTCAGAATCGACTTCATGTTCGGTCTTCTCGTCCCCAAAATATGGAAAACGATACATCAAAAGCTCATGTAACTAACATGTCGCTAAAACGCAACAAGTACCTATTTTTACACACATTTTCACTCATAACACCCCTGGGTATATTCCGATCGGGCTGAAAAGTTTCGGGACACAACTAGGGCCCAAATGGAGCATGTGTGCGAAAGAACGACTTTTTAGACCGAAAATGAAGCCGGTACACTTGATACGGCGGATGGACATTGCATTTTTGGAATCTACGTACCTTGAAACGGAAAAGAAATAATTTCGAGGGGGTGTTATACATTTTTTTTGCTGAGCGAATACATAGGTGTATTATTCCAAGAATAATAAACCAAAATGAAATGTCCGTCCGCCGTATCACGTGTTCCAGCCTCATTTTCGGTCTGAAAAATTCGTTCTTACGCACACGTGCTCCATTTGGGCCTTAGTTGTGTCCCCAAACTTTTCAGCCCGATCGTAATATGCCCAGGGGTGTTATGAGTGAAAATGTGTATAATAATAGGTACCTTAGCAATAAGATTCTCGACTCGCGACCCGTTGTACACTACGAATAATTGTGAATAAGGAAGCATCTGCTGATAAAAACACCAAACTCGTAAAAACCCGCAAATCATCAGTAAACTGATGACGAGTGTCTACACTGCATGCAGATACATCTGATCATGGATATGTCTGTTTTTAGCAGTAAGGGAGAAATAAAGTAATTTGCATAGTGATTGATGATTAAAGTCGTGAAAAAAAGTAAACTACACTGACAAAATATTATTTTTATTCATTCTAACGATATGCACTACATGTAGGGATTGATACATCAGTAATGCTGAGTAAAGTTGTGGTATGAAAAATATGAAAGGTAATTCCTAGTTTGTATATACTCGATGTGGCGTGTGAAAAAAGCATCAATACGCGTGTTACTCCTTGTTGTTGACATTTCTGGATCGTTATTCAGTTCAAGGTTGAATGTTTCCTTCATAAACTCAAGAAACTTCACACGGTCACCGCTCTTGAGATCAATATTCAAATCTCCACATAGAATTATTGGAATAAAATGGTATTCATTTTCTCTGACAAACTCAAATATCCCATCATATTCAATTCTTGGCACCAAATTACTGCTTCATACAGTGAATAGCATAGAAATTAGCTTCAGGTGCCACTCAGCTGATCCGGGTCCTGGGCAGTGCCAAGTTAAAGTCCTAAGGAGCCTACATACCAAATTACAGCTTCATAGAGTGAATTGCCAGGTGCGTAAGGAGGGGGAAGTTTGTAGCTTGAGATGTGTACATTTTTCACATAAATCAAGAGCTTTCCAACGAGTGGTGAACGATTTCTGTGCGATGAAAATTGCGGAAGTTACATTTACATACCAACGGGTTGGTTGTACGTGAAAATCGACCGAAATAGAAACGTTGCATTTTTTTGTGGGTCGCAAAATTTTGCAAGACCCCAGGACTAAGACCTATCCATGTCAAAAATAGGTACTCTTTGTGTTTTAGTAACATGTTAGTAAAATGAGCTTTTGAGGTATCGTTTACCATGTTTTTGGGGACGGAAAGACCGAATATGAAGTCGATTTTGACCAAGGAGTGGAAAACTGAGGTTCTACCAGATGTTCGGCTCCCAAAATTGATTTTTTATGAGTCAAAAACCTGCGAAATCGTCTGAAATCACCATCAATTTGTAGAATAACACCAGGAAAAGTGTCAACACGTGGATCAAGATGATTAAATGGCACTACCAATGGTCAAAGATAATTTGAAAAAAAAAAGAAAAAAAAGGAGCGTACCTACCTAATTCAAGTTTTGGGTGCTAAAATTGGTGGAAACCACCAGAAATAGCTATTTCAATTATTTTACATGAAAGCAACAATAAATGAACAGCCAGCAATTCTGTAGGCTTGTCCAGTAGATTAATAAGCCCATGTGACAAGGACTTTGCAGCGTTTTAAATTAATTTCGAATCTTGGGATTTTTTTTTTAGACCACCCGGAGCGTTGTATGTCAAGCCGTTTGTTCACAGTAAGGCCCTGAAATGTTTGAACCAAAAAGCCGTCAACATGAGTGTGAACCATACGGTAAACATAACTCCAGTTCAGATATTAATAACAAGAGTAGGTACCTACATGAAAGTGATAATAAAAAATAAAGAGTGATCCCATCAGATTTTGGAAATTGGAAACAGATACAGTGAAAGTAAGAAGGACACAATGTAATGGAAACAGCAAGAAACGAAGAGAACACATTATAACAGTTCAGCAGGAATGTAAATAAATTCAATACCTAATTACAAAGAATAATCACCATCACATCAATGAAAAGACAAGTACAAAGCTCGAAAACAGCTAATGCAGTAAAATAAAAACTATTAAGTACAGCAGAGACCAAAATAAGCTATGCATCCCAAAACAAAACAAGTTATGATGAGCTGAAACAACAATATTACAAGCTACCTACCCTTCAAGCAGCGATGGGAAGAGCGGTATTTATAGGTTTGTTCCAGCGCCGTGAATACAAAAATGTACTAGTTCAGTGTGACAACCGAACTGGTGGGGATAAGTTCAAGAATTTTACGGTTTATGACCTGAAGCGCTAGAATGCCTGAACTAGAAACTAGAAACCTTCCTAATAAACGAATACAGCAAAACGCGAGCAACAATAGATTTTATTCTTGTGAGAAGACCAGATACATGAAACTTTATTTATTTATTGATATACACGGGCATATGCCCAATTTGCCTTAAATATATTGGAATATAAATTACTATAAATATATGACATACATACAACAATAACAAAAAAAATCACACATTTTTAAATAATCGATGTAAACATAAGCAGAATTGAGTTCAAGGTGAATATTAAAAGACATGAATATGAGAACAAAATACTGTGAAGGAAATGGATATATAAGATACTATGAAGGAAACGGATATATATGATACAGAAAATAAAAACTTGGACCTCAGCCTCCACCATCCAGCACAGCACGAACGTCCCTCCGAAAGCGAAGAAGACCCGAACCGAAAACATCAACTTCCAGATTATTGAAATCCCTCTGCATCCGGAACAACGGGGAGTTCAACAAATAGTTTGTGGCAGAAGTATGAGTATAAAAGGTTGAAGCGTTCCGAGTGGGATAGGTGGGAACATTAAAGTTCAGTACTTCAAGCAGTTGGGGTGCATCTATCCTGTTGTTAACCAGCTTATATAAAAACATAGCATCCACCAACTTTCTTCTGTACTCAAGTGGTACCAATCCACTATCCCTGAGGGCAGCATCCCTTTCAAAATCAACCCAGGGAACTCCGGAGTTGTAGGCAAAGAAACGCAAAAACCTACGCTGAACTCTCTCCACAGCCTCCTTTCCACAAGCATAGAATGGTGACCAGACCATCGAGCAATACTCCAGGCTGGGACGCACCATTGCGCAGAACAGAATCAATAGCGTGTCTGTGTTACTGAAATCACGCGAGGATCTCTTTAGGAACCCAAGCGCCCTCATTGCTCTCCCAGTGATGTAGTCCAAGTGACAGCTAAAAGATAATTGGCCATCGAAGTACACTCCCAGGTCCCGCACCACCAATGGACGGGGCAGCACCTGGTTTTCCTGCGAGTAGTCGAAGAGAATCGGATTATGACATCGTGAAAAAGTTATGGCCTGGCACTTTCCAATATTCAGATAGAGCTCATTCCGAGAGCTCCACTCCAGCAACGCCCCCAAGCTCCGCTGCACCACTCGGCAATCACTCTCAGCCCCCACAACTGAGTAAATCTTCAGATCGTCTGCATAGAGGAGACACTGCACGTCGCCTCCGATGGCATCCGTAATATCATCAATGAAGACTAGAAACATCAAAGGGCCAAGGTGAGAGCCCTGCGGCCCCCCCGATGTGGCCTGAAAAGGAGCCAAGCAGACATTTCTCACCCGAACACGAAGACTGCGGTCAGAGAGATAGCTCCGGAACCAGGACAAGAGGGAGCCACAGAAACCAAACTGTTCCAGCTTAGCCAGCAGCAGCGGGTGGGAAACTCGATCGAAGGCCTTCGCAAAATCCGTGTAAATAGTGTCAACCTGGAAACCACCACGAAAAGCCTCCAGGATGTAGTGCTGAAAGGTAAGCAGGTTGGTAGCCGTGGAGCGTCCAGCCATGAACCCATGCTGCGTAAGCGATAGATATGGGCGCATACAAGGGGCGATTTGCATAACAATAATCCTCTCTAGAACCTTTGGAATTGTCGACAGCGAGCATATGGGGCGATACTTTCATCAATCCGGGACCTATTACTTGACTTCGGTATGGGAGTAACGAAAGAACTCTTCCAACAGGCAGGCACTTCACCCAGGGAAATGGAGCGCTCAAACAGCACCGACAATGGAAGCGCTAAACTCTCAGCGCAGCTTTTTAGCAGGACAGGGGGAACTCCGTCAGGCCCCCTCCCCGTGTGGGGATCGAGGGATTTTAGCCCTTGTCTAACCGCGTCCACGGAAATCTGGATCCCACTCATAGAAAAGGAGGAATAAATGGGTCCGTCGGTCTGCGGCAGCAGGGGGTTTGGCTGAGTGTAAACCGACGAAAAATATTCAGCGAACAGCTCCGTGATCTCCGATGGAGTCTCAGCAGCCTCCGAGCCCAGATACATAACACTTGGGAGCACATTCGAGCCACTCTTGTAATTTATATGATTCCAAAACGCCTTGATATTTGTCTTGATTGCTGTTTGGATCCCTTCAATATACTGTGCATACAGCAACCTGCCCAGGCTTTTGCATCTCCGCCGCAGGTCAGCGAACACATCATAGTCAACTGGAAACCTAGTCACCTTGAACCTATCGTGAGCCACGACCTTCAGCCTCAATAATGCTTTGAGCTCCGGATTGAACCATCTAGGGAATGTCTTACTTATTGCAGTAGCAACAGGAACAAACATACTTATAGCCTCATTCACCATTGAGTAAAATTTCTCAACAGCTTGAGGGAAGGGAAGCCGATCACAAAATTCCCAGTCAATCGCCTTCAGAAATTCGTTCATTGCTTCAAAATTAGCCTTCGTAAAATTGAATGTGAACCTTGAGGGGGCATAGATGGCGTCATCGTTGATGGAACACACTATGTAATATTCAAAAGCTGGGTGGTGAGCATCTAGTCGTAGCATAGGATCACACTCTCGCAAGAGAACCTCCGAAAGGTCAGAAAAACATAGGTCCAATGTATTGCCCGACGGATTCAGCAGCTGGTTAAATTGCCTCAAATTACACAAGTTCATCATGTCCGTTATCACACGAGTCTTTTCGTTCACAATAGAGTGAGCATGTGGTAAACCCGAGTTGGCATTCCAGTAAAGACCCGGCAAGTTAAAGTCCCCTGTTAGAAACAGATTATAATCCGGATAAGAAAGGCTGAGGTTTTCAACCTCACTACAAAAGTTTTCAAATGTTTCTGAGGAACAATAATCAGGGAGATATACGCAGCCAAGAACCAACTGAAGACTCGGGATCACAACAAATACATTCTCAACATTATTATAGCGGGTGTTCCATTGAAAAGAATCAAATTTAGATGAAATGCCAATGATTACCCCACCACCAAATGACTTATGGGAGGTAGCCCCCGAACGATCCATTCTGTATATAGAATAATCTGAAAAACCAAGCTCAGCAGTATCAACTGCGTCATTCAACCAAGTTTCTGTTAGAAAAATTATATCGTGAGACAGGCATGGCAATGAGCAACGTAAGTTAGGCAGCTTAGTATTCATCCCCCGAACGTTCTGGTAAAAGGCAGTCACTGTCATGGATTTCCCTGTTCCTCTGGAGCTACCCCGTTTTTTGGCGATGATCCGTGATTTAGGGAAGCATTTCCAGAACTATCGGATAGTTGGACAATTTTAGGGACGCCACTGACGTACTTTATCGTTATATTTTGTTCTCCTTTTGCCCTTCGACTACTTAGCTCGTCCCGCAAAGCATTTAGGTGCCTGCGCTCCAACTTCGAGCGGTCTTGGGATATCTTGTAAGAACTAGGCGGGTTTGCAGCCAGATTTTCAACCAGAATCTTCGAGACTACGGCGGGATCTGCGAACACAACCAATAAGGGACGGGATTTGGTTGGATTAACCTTTCCGATACGAAGTGATTTGATTACATTTCCATCATAATCAACAGAGAAATCTGACAACGCTTTGCGAATGAAATTCGAATCTTCATTTATTCTGACGGCTGTAGTGGTGGCAGATGATTCCTCAACGTCGTAGAAAATGAGGTTGGATCTTCTTCTTTGCCGTTCATGTAACTCTGAGAGAACCTCCTCCACAGGAAACCCTTGTGAAACTGAACCAGCAGCACCCCCGTGATCCGGGTTATTAACACTCACGTCGGACTTCAAAGTTGCTAAATCCGCCCTGATATCATCAATTTGCTGCTGGAGCACACTATTCTGAGATAGCTGACCACTCTCCAAATCCCTTAAACGCTCATCAAACTGGCTGAAGCGTACATCCAACTCGGAACGGATATTCTCGGTAACCCGATTCGTGATACTATCCTCGAATCTGGCAAACATTGCCTCGAGTTGACCCATAGATATTCCCTGACTGATTACATCAGAAGATTTCTTGCTAGAAGAGCCGGGGGCAGCAGAGGTTTCGGAAGTGAGTACGGTCCCAGTGGAAACAACAACATTGGCATTTGTTTGTACAGTGCGAGGTTTGTTTATGCATTTAGTACATTTCCAATGATCCTTGGTCGCTTTTTGTTGACGGCGAAAATTAGCCTCTAGCAGCCCAACGCAAGAGAAATGAAAAACATTACTGCAAATATTGCACTTCATAACATCGTCCTTGAACAATTCCTCGGGGCATTTGCTGCACTTCATAGCTGCCAATTTGCGAAATAAATGATTTATTGGACAAGTGGATCGAACAAATGTCAAAAAATTAAGTCTATAATAAAATCTATGTCGTATTACAAGCTAGGAAACCAATCGCCTGCGCCGTGTTGTTACGAGCAAGTGAATGAAATAAACTACGCAGAGGCTTCGTGCGATAATCTCTCGATCAAAACACGCTCGTCGGCGGGATAGATAGGAGCCTCAGACTGAAAGGCGATAGATAACCAGGCGACGCCCGGGAATCCCCTCCACGTACAACTCGCTACACACACAGGATCAAGGAAGGGAAGAAGTGGTGCGGCGTAAACTTACCTATTGCGCAGATTAATACGCAGGTCGGTCGCCCCCTCCAGAACTATATGCGCCCGTCCATCAAGAATCACCTTCCCGATCGCCCAAAATACCGGAAATAGCCCGAAAGATATTGGGTCACCCTGATCACATTCGCGTTCGATACTTAAATGTCTCCACAGAATTGTTTAAATAGTAACCTGTGTAGGCGCTGTGCAGAAAATAGTCTTAATACACGCACTGAAAAACACGATTTGAAACGATTCAACGAGAGCCGATGCGCGTGCACCACCGATGACAACCATTATGCTTTATATTATACTTTATATGATTTATATACTGTTTTATACATTATATTATTATACTTTATATTGCTTTATATTACTACATTATACTTTTGGGGAGGTTATACACATCAGCAAGGTTATCTTCGAGTTTTCAGCTCACAACCCTGCCCGCCGTTTGGGGCAAGAAGTTCATGTACCAGCTCAAGAACTCGGGGCGGATAAAACAGTACGTGAACTTAACCTCGCTGGAACGCTTCACAGACCACCAAGGCCTGCGCAGATCGATTACGCCCAATTAGTTCATGACCTCAAGCACGCTGGAACGAACCTTATGTGCACAAGAGTTCATTTACACACAAAGGGGTGAACATGATAGAGGTCATGTGGCATGCACTGAAGAGGTAGGCCTCGGACAAGCCATTTCCAGGTGGCACTTTGCTACTGGCCCTTTCCCCGTGCGCCCTTCACTCTCTCACGATGCTACGGCTCTCACGATGGTGAGCTTTACTATTGTGTGTGTGTGACTTACTGAGCAAAGATGTAGGTGTGACTTACTGAGATAGGATACTCACCGAGTTCTGTAGCCATTTTCATTGGGGTGGAGCCTGATCCATAGCCTGTTTGAACTGTCTCACAGCAGTTGGAGGCCTAATACGACATTGGTTGAAGGCTGATATCAAAGCATCTGGCTCCAAGTGTTGAGGCAGTGGTTTATTAGCATATCTGGCATAAACTTTAAAGCTGGCCTCATTCCACTCTCTCTTTTGATCATGATACTGTTTGGTAACTTTGCCAAATATAGAGTCTTTCAGGGTCTTGTCAGTCAGAGTAGATGTTCTTACCACCAAAGCACAATGCATCTGCGAGCCAGGTATGTAGTGGGATCCACGTTGGGAGCTCTTATTTATTACTGACAGTACCACTTCTACTGGGACATTCAGATCAGCTGCAATTTTAGGAACGACATCTTTGGAGAAAACAGCTTGTGCTGAGGGTGTCAGTAAGATTGGCTTCTCGACTTCATTCTTGTATGCGCAAGTTGCAATAGAGTCAAAGGTCATGACTGCAAGCATTCCTGCCATTGTAACAGTCATACAGATGCAGGTATCGGCGTCATAGTAGAACGCGGTCTCCCCGCCTAAGAATGGTGACACAAAGGCTGTCTTAACCACGGGCTTTCCCTCCACCATGTAAGGAAACCTAAAAGTGTAGACTTCAAGTGTGTGGTCCCTATTCTTCTTCTTGGCCCCCCAGCATTCAGGGCCTACAGTGTATATGAATTTCGAAGCAAACGCAACTGCATAACTCTTCTCTCCCATCACAATCGGCTTTCCGAAATCATCGCAGATCTTTGTGAAGTTCTCCACTAATTTACTGAAGTCAAACGGAACAGTGGTTTTATCTTTCATGAAGGATTCATAAGTCAGCAGGGTCGTAGTATAGTCTTCGCCAACCGAGTGGTTGAGCAATGGTGTCGTTTCGGTGCCAGCAACAGTAAACGTCCCTGGGGCATCAGCATCATTTGTGATTTTCAACTCATTCAGAGCAGTTGTCACAGAGTCTGAGTAACCCGCCGCAGCCATTTTGAAGTGATTCAAGTGAGCTAAGGGAATGAGCAAAACTAGTTAGCTTTCACCAATTCCGCACAAGTAACTGGATGTTAACACTCCTGTAGTCTCTTGACACTGCAGTCACGTACCTACCTACTGCTTACTTCTCGTCTTGAAGGTCGAATCAGGAATAATCACCATATAGTTTCATTAATTATGACTATTATGATTAATTTCTGAGACACAACACGGTAGGGGTGGGCCGTTCCAGCTGTCACTGTTCCGTGGAACCGAATACTTTACAAAAGAGACTGTCACCGTGACAAATTCGTCACGGAACCGGTTCCAGCTGGAACGTTGTCGATTCTTGATGAGCCTGAAAAATTAAAATGAGGTGAAAACTTGTCTGATCTTGCTGAAGCCTTCAACTTGGCTCTCCAAGGTTCACTCCAGTTTCCTCTCATTCCACATTCCAGTATCCCACCACAATGTCTGCTATGGCTGTGGCCAAGACATTAACCATGAAAGGAGAAGAAGAAGAAGGAGCGGCTCCACCGCCCCACCGGTCACTGGAGCGGCGGAGCCGGAGCCTTTGTGTTTGTCACTTCACATCTGTTTGTCACTGGAACGAAACCTTCATAACTTCATTCGCTGTCACCTATCGCAGTCGCTGTCACGGCTTGTCGCTTCCCAGTTACCGGTCTTCACAGCTCCACTCGGAACGAAACCATCAAGTCGCTGTCACCTATCGCTGTCACGGCTTGTCGCTTCCCAGCTCCGATAGGTTCCTACTTAGATATTTATTCTCTTAATTATGTAATTAATTGTCCAAAGACTCTTGCACTAAGTCCAAAGGTGAAAAGTATATTTTCTATGAATAAATAAATTTTTATGACTCGTTGAAAATCTGTTTTGCTTCATTCATAATGTGAGGTACCCTATTTATCAATCTGGAGAAGACTCCTTAATGGAATAATAGGATAGTAAAATTTATTATCCTTTATTTTCAACTAAGCCATTGAGGAATGGGTCCCATCCTTAATTGAATTAAGGATGGGACTCATTCCTCAATGGAGTGGCTTAGTTGAGAGAAAAAAAGCATCAAACTTCAAGGTTCTGATAATGCATTGGAACTGCTGTCACTGGAACGGCTATTTGGAACAGTGACAGTAGAGTCACTGTCACGGTTGGAACGGTGACAGATTTTAGCTGGAACGGCCCACCCCTACAACACGGCACAGAAAACACTAGGACTACGAGACCACGAGACGCAACACCCAACACGGAAGAAAAGGAGGCAACTTCTTTCTTCTTCATCTTTTCTGTGATTATTTGCCCAGACTTCGTGCCATGTGTGGACATAGATTTGTTTTATTGTTGTTGATGGCTTTGGTGTTGTCGAGTTTTCTGTAGATTTGCTTTCGAATTTGCGGGGTTGATGTAATATGCAGATGGATTTCCGTTGAGTGAAGATGTTGGTGAGGGCAGTTAAAACAGTACTGTTGAATCTTGTATCGGTAGATAGTACGGAGGGTTTCTGTCGAGTGGTCGTTTTTGATGTGTTCTTGTATAGTCAGTTCAGTGATGAGGAGTTCGTCAAATAGCTGTCTTCTTGTTGTGATGTGTTTGGGACAGTAGTTGAGTAAATGGTCTATGTCGCAGATTTAGTTTAGTTGTGGGCAGTCTGGGCTGTAAGGAGAGTCTCAGTGTCTCATCAGATGTTGAAAGGATGAGGTGTTCCGGTAGCATATGAGAAGGCGATTGATGGTGGTAAAAAATGCAGGGGAGGTGGTAAGGTTTTTATACCAGTCAGTCGGTCTGAGAGTAGGAAATGTGTTTTTAGTCCAGTGTCCTCTGTCTGTTGTCACTGTGTTGTAAGATTCTGTCCATTTATACAGTTTGTGTTGTTTCAGCGTAGTCACTAAGTCTTTATGTTCAACATTGTCAAGTTTGTCATAAGGTCCTTCTGAGTCAGTTATTGTTTGTACCCAGTAGCGGTGCGTGGGCTCTGAAAATGGTGGGCCACCAAACTGGAACACAAACTAACAGCTTTTTCTACAAAATACCTGTAAAATGTTTTCCAACAGTGGAGTCTTCTTATGAGAAATGGGTGGATTTTAATCAACCGCAGCTCTTAGCAAGTCAGAATGTAAGCACTGTGTTCACAATAGTTCTGACCAGTACCCGGGATTACCAGAAGCTAAAAGTTCTATAAGCTTCATACTGACTAATACTCAGCAAAGGCCTATCTCTTCCTAAACTTTTGATCATCACTCTATCTATCCTCATAGGAAAACGTCGAAAATTTCGACTGTAAGTTAGCCACCGAATTCATGTGGTACAAAAATAAAGAAGCAAATAAACTAAACAACAACTAAAAACAACGAACTAGACTAAAATACAACGAAGTAATGACCCGCCGGCCAGTACCTACTTGGATGGAGAATCAGACTAGAAGCTAGGCACTTATCTGTGTATGTTGACGTCGATCAATCCACAAGACCACAGACAGGACACAACGCACTTAATTATCGCAAATCCAAATCTGTCCTGGGAACTCGAATGGGAACATACAAAATTCGAAATGTAAGCAGAAAATTGAAATCTCAACATAGGAACAGAATGGCGAAAGTGATAAGAATTTTTAGGGGAGGACAGATCGACGGACAAGCATCTCATATCGAGATGACAAGATGAATTGAAACAATCCAATTGATTGTGAACACAAACGATTTTTGAATGGACATGTGGGCCCCGGGCCCAAAAGGGGCGTGGCTAACCAAATTTTTACTCGACTGAGCTTGCGCGGACGGGCCACTTTTCTTGGTTACCATGGCGACATCAGGTGCCAGGACCTGTCAGTTTCAGAAGCGTAGGTTTCGATTTCGATTGCAAGACATCGATTAGTGTAGCTACATTCCGATAAAATGCTCCATGGAGCTACAGGGGAGCCAACATGACAGAAACACATATTGAATATCCATAGCCAGAGAACTCTGTCGAGTCGCTGTTGAATTCCGTGAAAAATGCTAGGTACAGTATACGGAGGGAAATTCGAATGCCAACTGAACAAATGGTTGGCATTTTTTTGGAGTTTTTTGTGTTTCTGGGTGCCGGGGCAGTGGCCCAAGTGGCCTTATGGACGCAACGCCCCTGTTCGTACCGTTCTCTCAATTATGTCATTTCCGTTGATGTGGCAATGGCTTGGTATCCATTGAAATATCACGTGACTCCCTCGTTCTCTTTTTAGGTTCTGAGTGGCTCTTATAATTCTTTGGACAATGTGTGAGGGATTATCACAGACTTGGAGATTCTTGAGTTTCCAGTGCCGACTTGGAGTCATTAAATATGATGGCGTCGTCCAAGGAATGAATGTCATTCCTCATTCGCTCAAGGGCCAGTGAGATGGCTATCATTTCAGCATTGAAAATGGAGCAAGTTCTGGAAAGTTTCACTCCATGGGCTGTCTGATCAGACTCTCTGAAGTCGCCTGCCGCTGTTGCGCCATTGGTTTTTTTGGAGCCTTCAGTGTAGATTCTGTCCCCCTGCCATTCAGAATACTCATTAGAGAGTTCCTAGGAGATACGGTGATAACAATACTGCATTGGCTGTTAGGGTGAACAACATGGATGCTAACCCGTTGCCATGGGTTACGAGAGACAACTATCATGATAGTCGGTATCTTAGGCCCGGTTCAAAAAAGAGTGTAACCCTGGGGTTGAAGTTTACCTTAAGGTTTCCCAACCATGGTAACGAAAGTGGCGTTCAAAAAAATTCAGTAATCGATCATTAGTGCGATAAATCGAAAACTTTACCATGGGTACGTAACCCCAGCTATTCGAGGGGTTACAAGAAGTTTACCATGGTTACTCTCAAAACGAAGATGGCTGCTCATTGTTTTTGGTTTTCCTATTTGCGCTGCACCATTCAGATCCCGTCCTATTTTGCATTATTGTGGTAATAATGAACCGTTATAACTATTATGCGAGCGATGAGGATGATGACGTCTTCGTCGAACTAGGGCTAGTCGTAGAACCGAGAAGATATCGGATCAGAGCGAGACATCCCAACTTCGATGCCTGGAGTGAGAAGGAATTTTTCGATCCCTTCAGGTTGTCGAAGGAAGGAGTCGCGTTTGTTCTCGAAGAAATGCACCCTCAAATATCTACGGCAGAACGCAGGCAGTTCTCCACAACATCGCAATCATGTTAAAGGAATAACTACCTGATGTTGACGACGGTACTCAGCATCTCTTGGATGAAACTATGTTTAATAACCCTGGGGAACGTGGCAGGGTTGAAGGGCGTGAAGACTTTCGTTCAAGATTCATCGCATATTTTGAACCATTACGTAGTGAATAGAAATATAGGTATCCTTGTTCCTAACACCTGTGTGATTTACCCCACATTATCCTTGTTTACCCCCGTTTAAATTTCCATCAAACAGGTGCAACGCCAAATAAACGTACACCTAGGAGTTGCTACAAATCACTCAATTAAAAAACATAGAAAGTATTTTTAGTAAAGGCAATATTTGTTGCTAGGATCGATTACTACAGCACTTGAAGAGTACGGATTTATTAAATATCATGCTAGGATGAAGTCACAGGATCTAGGTTAGAATGGGCAACAGTGTTGCCTAAAAGTTGCTTTATACGCCGATATTCCATGGAACTATATTATCCATGAATCAAACTTCATGGATTTGTAGCATCCATGAGCGGTTTGACATGGATTTCTCGTGAAGTATCCATGGCTAAATTTGAAGTTACCAGGGTTCCCAAATAATCGATTCTATCAAGGTAACCTTACCTTAGAAAACTTTTTTGAACGCCCCTGCTGCGAACCCCAGGGTTACCGAAAAATCGAGAGTAGCGCCAGGGTTAGGTAACTATCATGGTTACAGATTTTTTTTGAACCGGGCCTTAAAGTGACGCCAATTCCGTACTGATTGTTGAAGTACCGCGAATTCTACCCCCTTCCATCTCAAAAGACAAAAGAGCACAACAAACCACTATGCACCAGCTCTGTTAAATCTGAAGTCAGGAGCTTGTTTGGAATTTGAAGAACGTCTAATTAGTTTTTTATTTTTTTATTTTATTTTATTTTTTTTTTTTTTAATTTTCTCCACACTTTATTTAACAAACATCCTATACCCGCCCCGGATATCCGGAAGGAGCCCGATTGAGGACGAAGTTTAACGCACATTGGGGAGGGCTGCCCCATCCTCCAACCCCAGTCTGTTGATCCCCCCTGGAGGGATGCCTTTAATGGTCTTTCTCGTTCCCCTAAAGGGGCCCATAGACGAACAACTTGGTTGTCAACTTTGTCGCAAACTTCTCGGTGGGGGTTTGACCACAGACGGTCAACCCGGTTGCCAACCTCATCGTCATATCGACACCAACCGCAGTTGCCGATCGGTTTGGCTGGGAATTTTCCGCGTACCTACCTTGCTATATTTTTGCTATTTTGCCTATCGGTTTCACCAAAAATGAGTGATTTTCACAAGTTTTCACAAAAGTAAGTTCAAAAGGAAGTTCGCCGAAAGCTCCAAAAAAAATTGACTGCGGGTGGACACTCCGTCTCATCATTCACAACTGAGGTTGTCAACCGTGTTGTCAACTTCTCCACAGACGCTACAACAGGTCTGCCAACAATAGGCTCCGCCTACCAAAAATCAAAACGATTTGAAAACACCAACCTGTTGGACCAACCGTCACCGACAACCGCCAACCTGCCCACAGACGTGCAACATCTCCTCCAACATGGCGAGTTGGCACCGAAGTTGACAACCAAGTTGTTCGTCTATGGGCCCCTTAAGGCGCATGGAGACCGCTCTGATTACGGAGAACTGAGTCTTCATCCTGAGCCACCCCAGAATAGACGAATACGGCCGCATCCATTTTTCGGCCAGCCTTGTTGCCATCACCTTAAGGAACATGTCGTACTCCCTGTGCAAAACTCCCTCGCACGACACAATAAGAGGGGTGAAGGAGGCTCGAAGATCTTCCGCTGCCCTGTTATATTTTGTGTGCTTTTCGACAGAGGCTCTATGGGATATCACACTCCAATCCAGGGTGCAATATGACGGGGCGTTGGCGTTTATCACGCGTGTGTCAAAAAACGCTACCCGTTCGTTATCCCAGACCCCCTGGATTTTCATGTCTGCCACCAGTTCGGTTGTGTTCTCTGAGGCCTCTCTAAGGACTGGCTCTATGGACACACCATTCCACGCCAAGGATGACAGGCGAGCACAATCATCCCGAATGAAATCATGTCCGTGCTTGATGAGACCTCCCTTCTTGCAGTTGAGCACATGATTTGTGTCCATTGGAGCATTGCAGCCATCACAGTTGGACGGTAAGCCCTCTAGGTCATGACCATACCGGAGCGCCAACGCATCCCTGAACTGACTTGCCGACAGGTCAAAAAAATCTGCAGCCAAGGGATCTGCTGTGAGCCACTGTGACGCCCTACCCTCAACAACCCTTTCTACAGTAAGTTTCTGCGTTGCTGGTAGCCTGTCCAAGCACTCCTTGCCCCTCCGTGAGTTCTCCTCATGGTTCCTCTTCCGAGCGCTCAGAAGGATCCTCCTTGCGTGAGTCCTGTGCTCCTCCAAATCCAGGTCAGCACCTTGGCGAATAGCTTCAGTGAGCTTTTCGGTGGCTGCAACCGACGACTCCCAGGCTCCTTCTGCAGTGAAAACTGGATTCTTCACACCCAAACCACCTTCTCGTGCCGGCAGCTCCAACAATAGAGCTTCTCTTTCTGGCACTTCTCGCCCCTCTAATTAGTTATTTCAAAATTAAAGTTGTATAAAGTTGGTTTGCTTCTGCAGCACAATAATATATTTGGATTCTTTTGCAAAACTGCAAAAGCCTGCAAAATCAGCTATAAATTTGTGAAACTAGGATTTATTAGAGGCAAGCTTAAGCATTTATCGCCTAGGAACTCTCTATTATGGATGTGTTCCAAGAAGAGAGCTTGAAGTTGACACTGGGAATAGTTGGCTTTTCTGTCAATGGTTGGGATTTTGGTCCGCACCTACATCGAATGATGTTGTGAGAATCGGTAGGATAATTCTTCGGTGGACAGTAGATGTATTGTATATCTTCGTATCTTATTGTATCTGTTACGGTGAAAGCTCGAAATCGGTCAAAGCTGAGAATCACCGGTGATTGTTGATAATCACCGAGGTAGATAAAAACGAAAGTCCGAATTCCGGGCTTTTGCCGGTCATTGTTGACATTCTCCAGCAGCGTGCGGTGTAAGTTCGATTTTAGACCTATCTAATGACTCGCAGCCAGTAGTCTTCTAGGCTTACCGGTGTGATGATGTCTGATGTGCCCGGTGTTAGGGAGCAGTTTGAGGTGAAATTAGCGGAACTTACGACCGAAAAAAATGACAACTCCTTTTTCCTGTCAAAATCAAAGCATACGACAGAATGGTGGGCGAAATTTGCAATTTGAAGAATAGTTCCGGTAAATTCAGTAAATATCCAGTAAATTTACCGGTAAATCCGGTAAATTCCCACTCAAAGATGAAGATTTTCGTTGGCTCCATATTCAACTTAGCACATTCACCAACTAGCCTTGGTCATTGCTAGCATTCACCGGTGAAAGCCCGACAAACATTGTTGCTTCGGGCTTTCACCAAAAGCAGCGGTGATTGTTGACAATTACCGGCGAATGTCGGACATTCACCGGGCACCGAGCTTTCACCGTAACATATCCATAAGCGTAGTAATTGGTGTCCGGTATCTGTTCCAGGTAGATAGATACCTCTATAATAGGTTCCAATAGGTTTATAATAAATTTTTGTATTCATGATCTGTCGTGAGTCCCTCCCGGGAACACTCCTCTAGTAAACTTAAGTCTTCACCAATATTCTAACGCAAAACTTAGTTCCGTAAATAAACGAAACGAGTGGGGAGACAAGCCACAGAACCCAGGGTACACAACCTGGGGCCCCACCACCAACCCCTAACAGGGGGTTGGAGGGAGAGGCCTCACTTCTCTATAAAACCCTGGATCCTGCAGCTTTTGCTTCATTCGACACTTCCTCTAACCAGCTCTCTCTTCTCTCCTCTACCTTGCTCTCTCTCCTCCTCTCTTAAAAGATCCTAGATGTCGGTGGAGATCCGCCGCCTAGGCAAAACCTCCTCCTCCAAAAGATTCCAGATGTCGGTGGTGATTCGCTCATAACCGCCTGGACACCTCTCCTCCAAAAGATCCTAGATGTCGGTGGTGATTCGCTCATAACCGCCTAGGCAAACTCTACCACTCACCTCTCATCTCTCTCTCTCAAAAGATCCTAGATGTCGGTGGAGATCCGCCGCCTTGGCAAATTCTATCACTCACCTCCACCTTTTCACTCTCCCAAAAGATCGTAGATGTCGGTGGTGATCCGCTCATAACCGCCTGCGCACTTCCTCACGCCACCGTGATGAACCAATTTTAAATTCATCACAGTGGTGAACCCGACGTTCACCCAACCTTCCTTTCCTTCCCACCTAATGTGTCAACCCCCAGTCACAAGTTAAGTTCGGTGTCCCCATTTCAATTTCAAATTCGGTTGGTCAGTCAGTTTAAATTTCGCAATTTTCGCCCACCCTCAACCGCTCGGAGATCGCACAGCTCTCACATCTCCGCTCAACCACACACACCTCCGCTCCCGATTTTTGCGAATTTCGAATTTGAAATTTAAAATTTGAATTTTTTCAAATTACAGACTCAACCATGGACCCGAACTCGACGCCGCCGCCGCTTCTCCGGCCACCCACGCTGCAGCCACCCGCCGCCACGACAACGGACGCAACGGCCGCTGTCGCCAACCCGTTCCCCACCCTTTCGCCACCCGGCTCCGCCTCATCACCTGCGCCCGCCGCCGCCGCCGCTGCAGCCGCAGCCACCGCCGCCGCCGCCGACGTCATGACCGCCTCTGCGTCATTTCCCCTCACATTACCACCCTTTTATTCACATGACCCCGCATTGTGGTTTTTCCAGGTGGATGCAGCATTCTCGGCCGCAGGGATCCGCAGCCAAAAGATACGCTACTCCCGCATCATCTCCCTTTTGCCGTACGACATCTTGCTGCAGACGTCAGACATCTTCCCCGACGCCGCAACCGCCTACGACGACCTCTGCGGCCGCCTCATCTCCCTCTACCAACCTTATAAAATCGCGAGAGTTGCCGCCCTGACGCAGCCGCTACACCTCGGCGATATGAAACCCTCCCACCTCTACCGGCGCCTGCGACATCAACTGCAAGGCATTATGACCGCCGACATCGCCCGGACCTTCTGGTTGCGCGCCCTACCCCACCCCATTCAGATGTCACTCGCCAGCCACCTCGACGGCCCGGACGAACCTCTCCTCCGCCTCGCCGACACGGTGCATGACCTCGCCGCTGCCGCCAGCGTCAGCAAAGTACACAACCCCCGCACCGCACTCCACCGAGCACCGCCGAACCCCCTCCATTGACAGGCGCCGTTCCCCCTCCACGGAACGCCGCTGAACCCCCTCCACGGACCGCCGCCGAACCCCCTCCACGGACCGCCGCCGAACCCCCTCCACGGACCGCAGGCGCCCACATTCCCCCGAACGCCGCCCCACCCCTCCTCGGGAGCAGCGAAGAGGGAGATCACCAGCCGACGCGACCCCCTCCAACACGCCGCGCCCCACCAGGACGAACTACCTCCCCGCCGACCACCACCACCGATGCTTCTACCACGTAAACTTCGGTGGGGGGGCCCGCAAGTGCCAAACCCCCTGCTCCTTCCCCTCCGGGCAGGGAAACGCCGACGCCCGCCGGTAGACCCGGCGGGCCCCCCTCCTCGCCAACACGGGGGGGGGACCCCCTCCATTCCCCCCCGGCCCGCATCAACTCAACCACCACCACCAAGACCTCCTACCCTTCCTACGCCGCCGCCACGGCCGCGCCTCGCTGCGCCGCCACCTCCCTCCCCCCACCAAACGCCGTTCCCCCACCTCGGAACAGCCCCTCCACGGCTGCCAACCTCACGGCCGCGCCTCGCTACGCCGCCACCTCCCTCTCCCGCCCAAAAACCGTTCCCCCACCTAAGAACGTCCCCCACTCAACAACCTCCACGGCCGCGCCTCGCTGCGCCGCCACCTCCCTCTCCCGACCAAACACCGTTCCCCCACCTGAGAACGTCCCCCACTCAACAACCTCCACGGCCGCCAACCCCACGGCCGCGCCTCGCTGCGCCGCCAAAACCCCCTCCCGGCTGACCACCGTTCCCCCACCAAGGAACGGCCCCCTCTCAACCGCCTCCACGGCCGCCAACCCCACGGCCGCGCCTCGCTGCACCGCCAACCCCCCCTCCCGGCTGACAACCGTTCCCCCACCAAGGAACGGCCCCCTCTCAACCGCCTCCACGTCCGCCAACCTCCCGGCAGCACCTCACAGCGCCGACGCATCCCTTCCCCGGCCAAACACCGTTCCCCTCCCAAGGAACAGGCGCCCCCCCCTCCACGTCTCCTTTGAGGGAGACAAACCCCCACCACCACTCAACCCCACCACCCCTGCTACCAACCCCACAACTGACCAGACACACCCCGCCCCCACCGCCGCAATTTTACAACACGCAACCCCCACCCACCAACGTCTATTCCTCCGCTGCAAAAAAACAAACGTCCCCTTCGACACAGGGGCGGCGCTATCAATTTTTCCAAATTCCATCCTCCGTCGTCAGGCGCGCTGTTATCGCCAGCTTCTCTACGCCGCCAACGGTACCACCATCCCCTCGTACGGGACGTACCGCTCATCAGTTTACATGAGCGGACTCGCGTACGAGTGGGAATTCACCGTGGCGGACGTGGAGAAGGCGATCCTGGGGGCCGATTTTTTGGCATATTTCGGCCTCCAGGTCGACGTCAAAAACGCGCGCCTGATTGACCCCTCCACCAACAAACCAATCCCCGGCTTTATCCACGCAATCAATCAGCCCCCCACTAAATTTGAAACCCTCCTCCAACAGTACCGCCCCCAGTGCCGCCCCTCAGCCCACATATCCACCATCCAACACTTCATTGAGACCTCTGGCCCCCCAATTACAGCCAAAGCCCGCCGCCTCCACCCCTTACAACTATCCCAAGCCCGCAAACACTTCGATCAGTTGATCGCAGACGGCATTATCCGCCCCTCAAAATCCCCTTGGGCTTCCCCCCTGCACATAGTGCAAAAGCCCAACGGGGATATCCGCCCCTGTGGCGACTATCGCCGCCTCAACTCCAAAACAACACCCGACCTCTACAACGTTCCCCACCTCCGGGATTTTTCTTCACACTTACACAACACACACATATTCTCCACCCTAGACATATCAAGAGCCTTCCACCACATCAACATCCACCCCCCAGACATACTGAAAACCGCTATCATCACCCCCTTCGGCCTTTTCGAATACGTCAAGATGGGATTCGGCCTTAGGAACGCTGCCCAGACGTGGCAGCGTTATATGGATAACATATTACGCGGCCTCCCGTTCGTCTTTTGCTTTTTAGACGACGTTCTGATAGCATCCCGCAACCCCGAAGAGCACCTGAACCACCTGACCCAAATTTTGAACATCTTCGCCACCGAGGGGCTCCAGATCAACGTGGACAAATGTGTCCTCGCCCAACCCTCCGTCCGCTGTCTCGGCCACCTCGTCTCCTCCGACGGAATCAAGCCACTACCGGACAAGGTCCACGCCATTAGCGACTTCCCCCAGCCCCGTACCGTCACGGAACTCCGCCGTTTTTTGGGTATGTTGAACTTTTACCGTAGACACATAAAACACTCAGCACAACACAAACAACCCCTCATCAACGCCATCCCCCAACCCCCCAAGAAAAATGACAACCGCCCCATCTCCTGGTCCCCCGAGCTCACTACCGCCTTCCAAACTTGCAAACAGGACCTAGTAGACGCCGCTCTATTGGCCCATCCCGATCCCCACGCACCCCTTTCCATCACGACCGATGCGTCCGATTGGGCCATCGGGGCAGTGCTCCACCAGCACACCGGCGCCAACCCCCAACCCCTCGGGTTTTTCTCTAAAACCTTATCCCCCACCCAGAAAAACTACTCAACGTTCGACAGAGAGCTCCTCGCCATCCACGAAGCCATAAAACATTTTCGTGACTTCGTGGAGGGCAGGCAGTTCTCTGTCGTAACGGACCATAAGCCCCTCACCCACGCCCTCCTCCAAAGCCGCAAATCCGCCTCGCCTCGTCGACTCCGGCAGCTCGAATTCATCGGCCAATTCACATCCGATATTCGGTATCTGCCGGGGGCTGACAACTGCGTGGCGGACGCGCTCTCCCGCCCCACCCCCGTGCCAGTGGCGGAGTTACTGCCCTTCCCCTCCCCACACACCATCAAATCCCATCAGAATCCCGAATCCGACCAAACCCTATCCAACCTCATCTCCGCCTCCAAACTCCAACAGCTGCCGCCCCTTGAGCTCTGGTGTGACGTAACGGCCGACTCACCGCGCCCTTACGTCCCACCCGACCTCAGGCGGCAGCTCTTCCTCCACTATCACTCCCTTCACCACCCCGGCGTCCGGGCTAGCCGGGACCTAGTAAAAACACGGTACTTCTGGCCCCATATGAACACAGATATACGTAACTGGGTTCTAGGGTGCCAGAAGTGCCAAACTTACAAGGTCTCGGCACACCCCCACGTCACTCCTCAACCCATTCCCGACTCCCTCCCGTGGGAACATGTCCACCTAGATCTGGTCGGCCCCCTTCCCCCCTCCGAGGGGAAGAAATACTGCCTCACCATGATCGACCGTGCCACAAATTGGGTAGAGTGCATCCCACTCGCCCACATCACCGCGGACGCCGTCGCCGCGGCTTTCCTCAACCAATGGGTTAGCCGTTACGGTTGTCCGCGGACAATCACGGTCGATCAGGGGAGGCAGTTTGAGTCCGCCCACTTTTCAGATCTCCTCTGTTCCCTCGGGATCCAAAAAATCCGCACCACTCCCTATCACCCCCAATCCAACGGGAAAATAGAGCGGTGGCACTCGGTCCTGAAACAGGCCATATCAACTTCAGCTACATCCCCCTCTTGGACAAAAACACTCCCATACGTATTACTCAGCCTTCGAACTTCTGCACGTCCTTCAGACAACACAAGCCCCGCACAACACGCTTTCAAAGATCCCCTCCGTTTACCAGCCGACATTTTCACCCCACAACACACACCGTCAATTAACAGGGAACCGCTACACACATCCACACCACATAACGACACAACTTATCCCAAACGATTTTACACCGCCACTCACATGTACCTGAAAGAGCCCGGCATACACAAAACATTTCAACCTCTCTACGCCGGGCCCTTTCAGGTCATCCGCTCCACACAATCCACCGCTACCCTGTTAATTGACGGGAAGCCCCACACCGTGCCATTGGCACGGTGCAAACCAGCTCCAGTCCTCCCCGACCAATCTCACCACACCACTCCCCCGCCCACCTCCACACCACAAACACCACACAACGCCTCCATTTCGCCCACCGGACCCCGACGTCGCCGCCCCTCTCCGCGACGTCCCGGGTACCGGCTCCCACCGGCTCTCCCCCTTCACCGCCGCCCTGGCAGTGAAGGGGCCCCTCTATCAGTCTTCACCAACGTGAAGACTGTTAGAGGGAGTCGCCTCTCTCACCCCATCACCTCACCACCCATACACTGCCACCTCCACACACCACACATACACCCATCCATACCCAAGGAACGGCGGACTTCCGTGTCCCCCACATTGTACCCCTACCCACCTACCTCGTCCACTGTAAATACTATAAACCCTATGCCTCAACCTCAACTTTTGTAAATATCATCATTGTAAATACTATTGTAAATACTATTGTAAATATCCTCATTGTAAATACTATTGTACATCACTATTTTAATTCTCCTCATACCACTCACTACCTAAGCCTACTATCTAAGTCTACTATTTAAGTCTCCTATTGTATACATCTTCTTCCAACTCAGTGTCTCACATCCACCCATCTATGTAAATACTCATGTACTACTCATCTATGCACACCTCACCTAGATTTAAGGATGACGCCCTCAGCACTCAACCTGTTGCCGTGGCCCTCAGCCGTTGTCACCTTTGGCCTTCCGCCCCCATTTATGTTTGCCTTGGCCCTCAGCCCCTGTCACCTTGCGCCTTCAGCCCTTGTCACCTTCCGCCTTCAGCCCCACGAATTTTAGTTTAGTCCTCACCTTTGGCCTTCAGCCCCACTTATGTTTGCTATGGCCCTCAGCCCCTGTCAACTTGCGCCTTCAGCTCCACGAATCTTGGTTCAAACTGGGGGGACCTCTGTCGTGAGTCCCTCCCGGGAACACTCCTCTAGTAAACTTAAGTCTTCACCAATATTCTAACGCAAAACTTAGTTCCGTAAATAAACGAAACGAGTGGGGAGACAAGCCACAGAACCCAGGGTACACAACCTGGGGCCCCACCACCAACCCCTAACAGGGGGTTGGAGGGAGAGGCCTCACTTCTCTATAAAACCCTGGATCCTGCAGCTTTTGCTTCATTCGACACTTCCTCTAACCAGCTCTCTCTTCTCTCCTCTACCTTGCTCTCTCTCCTCCTCTCTTAAAAGATCCTAGATGTCGGTGGAGATCCGCCGCCTAGGCAAAACCTCCTCCTCCAAAAGATTCCAGATGTCGGTGGTGATTCGCTCATAACCGCCTGGACACCTCTCCTCCAAAAGATCCTAGATGTCGGTGGTGATTCGCTCATAACCGCCTAGGCAAACTCTACCACTCACCTCTCATCTCTCTCTCTCAAAAGATCCTAGATGTCGGTGGAGATCCGCCGCCTGGGCAAATTCTATCACTCACCTCCACCTTTTCACTCTCCCAAAAGATCGTAGATGTCGGTGGTGATCCGCTCATAACCGCCTGCGCACTTCCTCACGCCACCGTGATGAACCAATTTTAAATTCATTACCTACCTAAACTTAATAAATTGCCCAAAATATTTAGGTTGGAACTTCCACTGATGGTCATGCAGACCAAAGTTTGTCGTCATTTACTGTAATATTTATTGTTGCACGGATACTTAGTTTTGTGAATAAACATGTTCCTCATTCATTCACTGAATGTTCTAGGGTCTTCACCGACCAAGAACCCAACTGGACTGAGCAGTTTCGGATCCCCCTCGATTAATGGCTGTTGCATGACTAAATAGTTTCAGATGGAATTCTTCTATAGATCGCCGGCAATTAACGCAAATTATTCGTCATTTTACGAATTATTATGAGCCACTATCCCACGGAGGTACAACTGGGCCAGGTTTCACAACGCCGCCTGTGAGAACTCGTTATTTTTACGCTTTATCCGTTCTTACGACGAATCGGACGCTAACCGCCAGAAAAGTTAATAGGTATATTTTTGTATTTTAACTGCGCTTTTAATCCTTCGTGGGATAAAGGCGCCGAAATGTTAGAGAGAGTGGCCCATGTACTAGGTACCTACAGGTAGGAAAATAAGAATTATTATTGCTCCGACACGAATATTCTTTGAGTTTTTTTTTCACCGTCTATCATCATTCAATTTTCGTCAAAATCCTATATAATTGTTCTTCCAACTGGTATTTTGGATCTGAGTTAGTGAAAGGAACTCGGGACATAAACGAACAAACTCACCCAAAACTCAGTTTTTTTAAAGCGAATTTACAAAGAAAATGAAGCTGCTGCGATTGTTTGTTACTGACGATGGTTTGATGACCAAAACGAGTACCTATAACGGTGTATTTTTGCGTTTTTTGTGTATTGGTTGAAATAGACAACCTTTCAATAAATCCGTTTTTATTCTTTGAAAAGGGTTTCCACCATTTCATCGCAAGTGATTTAGTTCGGCTAAAAATCAATATTAATTCCCCTGACGTTGTTTGGAATGGTATTCACGATAGAAAGAAGGACTATTTAGATTATCAAAATAGTTTTCTCAAAATGTTTTTCTTTATAAGTGTCAAAAATCGGTAAAAATGGCTATAATCACGAAAAAAGGATATAATTTTACAAAAAGTGGTACGGTTTCTCGCAACATCATCTTTTTACACAATATAAATATTTTTGAAAATTCGCTCTTATAGCCATGCTGCATGACAAGAACTTTTCTTTTTAGTACCTGCTCATGGACACATTAAGATAATGTTACATTGGGATCTATGGGGAGAATGTAAATCTTGTTTGGCAATAAAATTTATTTCATTTCGACACTGTCTATGGGACTCAATCCATTAATGTGCAACCATAGAGAGGGGGAGATGAAAAACAAGCGGAATACGATTTGAAAGAACAATGGATACTTAGCTGGGATAAGCGCATATCTTTCTTCCGAACAAAAATTGGTGACCTCGGTTTCCGATCGACATAGCAGCCTACAAACCTGACGATGTCGGGGAAAATGGAAATATGTCCGTCGCGGGTAATTTCATTTTCAATTACCTGCCCCGTACAATGAAGAGACCTTGCATCCGCAGTAATGCGAGTGCAACGAGTCTGACAGCCTGCAAATGGTTAATGATAACATCGAACCAAAGGGGAAAACGCTGCAAATCCCTGCACAACGGTTTATTATTTTGTATAGAATACCCTTCTGTTACAGATCACAGCTCTACGTATAGATAACCCGTCTATATAATATGATATGTACTATTATATACATATTATGTAGATCGCAGACCCTCCGTAGGTTAGTACCTAACCCCGTACTCGTTACTAGGTACCTACCTAAATCACGAGTTAAATGTTGCTAAAATAATTCTGCCGATGACAAACAGTACCTAACAAAAAGAAACACACATAATGAAGTTCTGAAAAGAAATTGTTGATGAGGAGTGAAAAAAGTTGCAAAAGTACCTACCAACAAACTCCAGCCCCTTCTACGTAGATGGTATAATGAACCGTTGTGTAATAATTTACCGTTGAGTAATGATTTACCGTAGTAATAATTTACCCATCAATAATACTTCAACGTTTGTTCAAGTTTCACTACCTACCAACAAACTCCAAAAGAGCCATCATTTTTCAAATTAAATAATATCACAGAACAACCAACTCGACTTCATACTCCGCCAATATAATCAGGTGATCCCTACCAATGATTGGCCGTATTCACAAATTCCTATTGTGGGCGCGTCTCTGGTTACGAGATTTGGTTTGAATTGTATACAATTTCATTCACACTGGAGTCGAAAATGCCTGTCGGTGCAAACTTCGGGGCCTTACTGTGAACGAACGGCTGGACGTACGATGCTCCGGATGGGCTTAAAAAACTCGCAAGTTCAAGAACTATTTAAAACCGTAAAAATATTTACGTAAAAAAATGGTATAGGCGTTTTGAAAATTTCAACCCCTATTTTGAACCCCTTAGAGATGACTCACAGTAACGTCGAGCTTCGAGGACCAACTAGACGCCGAACGGAACCTATAACCCGAATTTCATCAATTTTTTTTCATGGTAACTAAGAAAAGTGGCCCGTACGGCGTACGGCGGACAGACAGAAATATTTTTATTGCAGTTTTGGATTCTACATACCTTGAAACGTAAACCATCAAATTTTGAGGGGGGGTAAGAATTTTTTTTTTCATGCTCGATTCCAATGGTTCATTATTGAAAATAATAAACCAAAATGAGTTAACTGAGGCAGTTAGCTCGAGAAAAATCAATTTTTACCATCCAACAGAGTCGAAACAGTTAGCAATACGTCTTTCCTAACATTAAAACGTCCTGGAATTGACGGAGTGTATTATTATAAATGTGGTGATATTCAAATCCATGAGATTTCCGTCGGCATAGATGCAACGTTTCTGGAAGTGACCTGTCTACAGTAATCCCTGGATCGGCTTGGTAGGCAATATTGTCAGCAAGTCCCTATGTCCTACATTACTTTGTTAATGTTGTCAAAATGTATATTTTACCGATATGTCACGGGATATCAACAATGTCAGACAAATACACCAGGGTTCGCGAACCTAAAACCATGGGCAATAAACAAATAATAATAATCATCATAACTAATATTAGGTTATTGTTCTTCACGACCACTAAATAGGTGCCAATTAGGACTTCCGGGGTTCCTGAGGGTTGATCAGTGAAGTAACTTCCTTTCTAGGCCGACGTTTCGAATAATTTATTCTTCTTCTTCAGGGCTATAATAATAGGCGACTATCACCGTACGACAGAGCTATCGTGGTGTGAGCTTGCCAGGCCAAGACCTACATGGTTACACGCTACCGTTTCTTAGAACAGTACTTACTTATCTTCACATAATCAGTAGTTACCTACCAGCATTGTTACTGTCCTGATGTTTTTCCTGTGCTTCATTTATTTTTATATATTTTAAAGACCTCTTGTAGAATTAAACAGGTCTCATGCCCTCACTTCGTTCTGTACTTTAGTCAGTTGAGTGTGGTAGGTGATAGAACACCACGACAGGTGCACCTGACAACAACAACAACTGTCCACCACATTCCGTCCATTCATCCATGACAAACTATAGGTTATCTGTCACATAATATAAAAATTACCAACTTTTCTTAACAAGTAGGTATACCTACCTAGTAGCTTATAGGTAAATACTTATATATAAAACGATTCCCAAGATCCTTGTCATCCCATCAATGTGAAACAAAATCATTATCCGAGCAGTCTAAGGTTAACAACATGTAAGTATTACAAAAGCTGTACCACCAATATACGTTGATATTCCTCAAGTATTAAATGCCTGAAGAAGAAGGATAAATTATTCGAAACGTTGGCTTAGAAAGGAAGTTGCTCCACTCACCAACCCTCAAGAACCCTAGAAGTACCTATATATTATTATATAACTTAGCATGTTAGTTGGGGATTGGCTCACACACATAACCGTAATGGAAGATATCGAATATCATTACAGGAACATCAAAGTTTTTGGTCCCGACCTAACCTCCATCCGGAAGGACGATCCCGGCAATCGGGTGATCGTGTGATCGAAAGGAGGCAGCCGACTGTGGCTTGAAAACACGTTCGGAGACTCCAAGCAGTGGAATTCAAGGCGAATCCATTCACTATTATCATTTCTCCCTCTTATTTTTCGTTTGTTTTTTCCTCTCCGCGAACCCCCATTATTCAAGTTATTAACGAGGACCAGGCTTCAAAGAGTTGATATGGGAAAGCGCTACGTCAAGGATCGCATTATGAGCGTCTGCGGATTTCGATGGGAAGGCCGCGGACAATGAGGGCGGTAATTAACTGACGAGCAGCGCTTGAGTTTTTTGTGTGGGCAGAAAAATTGTTCACGTCGTTAGCCGCAAAATGCCTCAAGAGAAATGAGAGGTAGAGATGCGCTGTGCACTGTCACGAAGAGATCGCCGCACGGTCGACAGTGTTTGTGAGAACTGCGGCGAATTACTACCAAACGGCTTCATACACGAGTGCACCAGTTTCATATTTTATCGTCATACGCCCTGACAGGGACTCCCTACGTAAAACACATGACGGAACATGTGTCCTCTCTCCTAAAACACCAAAAAAGTACCTACCAACAGTTGAAATTTCTCTAGAAATTTCAATGGCAGGTGATGGTGGTGGTTGACCTTTCCCCCGTTGTAATTCACCACGCAACGCTACCAGTTTAGAACAGTCTATTTTGACAACATTCTAAAAGCTATTTTTTAAATGACTATGGGCCATCACGACGTCCTCAGATTAGCCTTCTGTGATGATGAGGGATCTGGATGCTTACAAAGGAGATGTGTACTATTTGTCACTATCTAACATCCAAGGTACCTCCTACCTATTTATATTTTTTTAAATTATAAAAAAAAACCTAATCCATACTCCAAAAGTATAGTTATATCGTATAACATATTCAATGTCTTCCAACAAAAAACGATCATAAATTGAACCTGCGAAACAGCTGAGACGCTATGAACTCAATATGGAGTCATAGGTGGTACCAGATGTAAGATGTCAATGAACAAAAATTTGTTTTTGCATGCATTTAGTTCTTTTAAAACTATCATTTACCATTATGTTCACACCTTTAACATTCTTTGATGTTCAAAATTTCTCTGATGTTCAACATTTCTTTGATGTTCACATCTTTAACATTCTTTAGAATATCCAAAAATCACAATAATATTCCATTCATCAACATCAAAATAACGTAATAACGTTAGATGTCAATGAACAAAAATAGGTTTTATTTTTGCATGTAAACTATCATTTACCATGATGTTCACATCTTCAACATCTTTAATGTTCAACATTCTTTAAAACATCCAAAAATCCCAACAATATTCCGTTCATCCACATCAAAATAACGTTTCTTTGTCAATGAACGTAAAATAACAAAATAACGCAAGACGTCAATGAACAAAAATTTATTTTTGTACTTGTCCATTCAAGCAGCCATAGAAGCTCAATAATAACACTAACCAATAGGAGGTATACAGTAACAATAACCAGCTTTAGACTATCACTCTAGGTATACTTATTTTAATATACTAGACTTTTCTATATAGAACGAAGTTTTGTTTGTGTGGAAGGTTTCAGTTTCATATTTACCTATTTCCAGGGTTTGTTGTGCTTACCTGATGATGGTTAAAATTTAGCCCGGCAGTATACTAAAATATACCTACACTGATAATCTAAAGGTGGTTTATTGTTACTCTTTTTCATCAATGAAAATGGAGGATTATCATATACGGTCACCCACAACTCTTTTGAGGTTATCTAACTAATAGGAATCAAATATCAAATTAACGACGATACGTAGTAGAAGCATAACTTAGGTATACTAATGATAAATAGCGACCATAAATCGTGGAGAGAATTCACTAAAACTCTAGGTACCTACTTGAAATGTTCTCATTCCAGTAAACTGCAACGAAAATAGCGAGAAAGGTTAAAAGGGCGCGGAATTTGAAACGCCCCCCCTGGAGTCAACGTTTCGTTCTAAACATGACAAGAACGGAGGAAAGAAGAAATATTAATATAAACTCAGTTCCCAGGACAGATGAGTCGGTGAAGGGCATGGGATTAGTTCAGGTTCGCGAGGTCATTGTGAGCAGAACACTAAGCCGGATTACCAAGATTTCAATCTGATCAATATCTTGATTGAAAATCGCGCTCATGTTTCCAATCACAAAGTAACAACTGGGCGTACAATGGTGTCTTCCACGGTGTCATTAGTAGGTAGTTGACAATTTTATCAGTGGGTTTTACTATAGGTAACGTGTGATGCATATTTGCAGAACAGGGAGAAAATGAATTTGAAAACAAATATTCAAAACACAGTAGAAGACTGATTTCATGACTCGGCTGAATAACACGAACGAGTATAAATATACGTGGGAGAAAATGCAAATGGCTCAAAAGATTAATTTTAAAAGGAACTCTTGACAGCTACTGAATACAGAATAATTCATACAGTTGAGGAAGCTGTAGCAGATGCTAGGTTATTTCTGAGTTTTGAAGTTTCCGAAGTTTTGTTTACAAATTTCTGTCTCCTACGAGTCTCCATACGACTTCTTTTGCGTCATGTTACAAATTAACGTGAATAATAATAATAATACTGTCTATTTGCCGTTTAAATCTTTTGGAGTACCTACGATTATTTGCATTTACCGCTGTGTAATAATTTACCGTTGAGTAATAATTTACCATTGTATAATAATTTACCCACCAAAAATACCTCAACGTTTGTTCAAGTTTCACTACCTAGGTACCGAACTCCAAAACAGCCATCATTTTCCAAATGAAATAATATCACAGAACAACCAACTCGACTTCATACTCTGTGAATATAATCAGGTGATCCCTAGCAATGATTTTATCTCGGGCCAATTCCCGATTGTTAGCGCGTCCCTGGTGATGACTTTTGGGCTAAATGTATACAATTCCTTCACCCTTGCTGTTGAAATACTCGTTACTAGGTACCTACATAAATCAAGAGTTAAATGTTGCTAAAATAATTATGTCGATGACAAACAGTAACTAAAATGGCAAAAAGAAACGCAAATAATGAAGTTCTGAAGGAAAATTGTTGATGTGTAGTGAAATAGATGCCCCTTCTGCGTAGATCACTGTTTTCTGTGGTCAGTACCTACCCTCGTGGTCAATTATAATGAACCGTTGTGCAATAACTTGCCCATCAATAATACTTCAACGGATGTTCAATTTGCCATAGTACCTATCAACAAAATCCAGCCCCTTCTTGGTAGATGAACCGTTGTGTAATAATTTTCTACTGTGTAATAATTTACCCATCAATAATACTTCAACGTTTGTTCAAGTTTCAGAAGTAGGTACCAACCTACAAAATCCAATAGTCCATCATTTATCAAATGAAATAATATCGCAGAACAACCAACTCGACTTCATACAGCCATCCTTGATTATAATCAGGTGCTCCCTAGTGATGATATCCCGGCCGGATTTATACCGTTTGATTCACGATCGGGTTGACGAAGCTTTTTGGTGCACACGAACGGCTGGACGTACAATACTCCGGGTGGTCTCAAAAAATTGTTTAGCTCAAGACACATTTAATAATGTAAAAAAAAAACCACACCCTTTCATCTAAAGTTTTCGAGCTACGGCGTTCTGAAAATTTCAACCCCTATTTTTAACCCCTTAGAGATGAATGACAGTAACGTCAAGCTTCGAGGACCAACTAGACCCCGAACGGAACCTATAACCCGAATTTCAACAATTTTTATTCATGGTAACTAAGAAAAGTGGCGAGTACAGCGTACTGCGGACAGACAGAAATTTTTGGTTTATTATTTTGAATAATGAACCATTGGAATGGAGCATGAAAAAAAATTCTAACCCCCCCCCCCCCCCCCTCAAAATTTGACGGTTTACGTTTCAAGGCATGTAGAATCCAAAACTGCAATACAAAATTTTCTGTCTGTCCGCCGTACGCCTTATGCCGTACTGGCCACTTTTCTTAGTTACCATGAAACAAAATTGATGAAATTCGGGTTCAAAGAATGCTCTTGGTGGCGCACTTATATGGAGGAATAAGGAAAACGCAGAGGAAATTGACTACTGCATACCAATTTTGTAATATGCAGAGTCCTCTCCCGCAATGGTAATAACAGATGTATGGTACCAAGTGGGTTTTGAATGTTACCACTGTTGCACCTTGGAGCAGAAAAGTGGTGCAGCACCAAATGGGTGCTCTCCTGCAATCTCAGCTCAGGAGAGGCAAGTGAGAGCTAGTATGGGATACCTACCAGTATCCATTGTGAGTAGTATTCTGACTAGCTGCAAGCTTATCATTTTGTATGGAAGCTAGAAGACAGTGATGACAAGCTACATTTGGTACACCATCAAAACTGTTTAGAACCGCAACATGAACAAGGAACCATGAACAGTGTCACCAGTGGAACCACGACCACCTTTTCTAGGTGTTCTTTAATAGCTGCTGGACTGATTCAACCAATGGGAACGAAGCAACGCACCCATGAATACTACATACTACACAACATTTTGATTGCCAGGCGTAGCGGCAGCACGTGTATGGTTAAAAGCTGAACTAGCTGTTCATGTTATCAATAACTACTTAACTAAACAAGTTACAGGAGTCAGTTCCAAACTGTTCCTAATATGATATGTAATGAGGGGGTATCTGCTTCTCTCATCAACTAAAGAAGATAAACATTCTTAATAAAGCAGCCAGATTTATAATCAGAATCAGCGCGGATTTTCCTATAAGCAAATTTTCTTGATCAGCGGTTATCCTTTGTGGATCAGTTCGGGCAATGGAAGTTTTAGGCTTTATCAAGTGGAATACCAGGGAGTTCAAATGCCTGTCTGCCACACTGTACTGCTCGTTGGTTCGTCCAATATTGGAAAATGCCTCAGTGGTTTGGTCACCTTTTCATACTGCTCTGCTCACAAGCACTAAATAGAGGCTGTGCAGCATACATTTTCTACATATTTATGTGGGGTACAAACTTGGAGTCCCGATTGAGGACATTGACTAGACCTCATTGACGAGTCACTGAGGCTTCTGCTCATTGGAGGAGACACCAACAGTCAGACCAAGCGTATTTGCATAGGCTACTGCATGTACATGCCAGATGCCCCTCCCTGCTATCCAGAATTGACTTGAAGATCCCTCAGTTTACTTCCTGCCTATCACCGTCATTTCAGGTCAAGTTTGTGCCCACAAACTACCTAGCAAATTGCCCCTCACCAGTCTTACCCAAGATGCAAATCTATATGCGTCGCTCCATACGGGCCTGGATATATTTTTCATGTCCCTTCGCTCCTAACTGTTGCCAGCTGCTGCTTGAATCAGAAGTAGCATCGTTCAGGACACCGTCACCTGTATTCATTTAGTTTTACCTGTTATTCTTGCCTATATAGCCTTCATCTCTATTTTTCCCTTTGTACATTGCCATCAAAGCTTAACTGGCCTTGAAATGTAGGCAACTGAGAGTCAGGATAGAAATCAGTTCAGGCAAATTTTGTTCATGTCCCTTGGCTCCTAATTGTTGCCAGCTGCTGCTTGAATCAGCAGTAGCATCGTTCAGGACACCATCACCTGTATTCATTTAGTTTTACCTGCTATTCTTGCCTATATAGCCTTCACCTCTATTTTTCCCTTTGTACACTGCCATCAAAGCTTAACTGGCCTTGAAATGTTGGCAACTGAGAGTCAATTTAACAATCCCTCTATGTAAAACACACATAATCAAAAGCCCCAGCATTGTTACATTCAGTCACAGCAGGCAGATTCACTATAAACTTTTTTCACCAACATTTATGAATTCTCGTGGATCAAAATTTGTGAACAAACCTTTTTCGAGGTAGCAGGATAGGTCTTTGGACGAGATCAATTTATCGTACTCGTGGGTGCCAGTTGGTAAGAGCCGGAGGACGTATTCAGCCATCACAATAGCAAAAACCCAAGCGATAGTTGATTGACTGATTGTTGTGAAGAACAGTGAGCCACCAGGCTGAAAACAATTAATGGCCTAATTTTCAAGGTGAACTAGGTACTGAATTAGGCTACAATGACTTGTAGGTACACAGTTCAAAATGTTTGTTCATTCATTCATATGACTGAAGGAACATTTCACAGCATAACGAAGCTTTAGTGTCAAAAAATTGCATTCATGTACCTTCCAACAAGCATAAACTAACATGTTATTCAACATTTAGTCACCATGTTACTGTGACTACATTTATATACAACAGTACAGGTTAGATTGATAGAAGAGTAAAGGAGGCTGGATGCAGACTGACTTAGGATAGCAACAGGTAGGTATGTATGTACTTCCTCCACCTTTTTCAAAGAGCAGTTTTCGAACAACACTGGTGATATCACGAAAACCAGTTAATGGTGAAAAACTCTCCAGTGGCAGTGGTGGAACGGTTCCGAAATACAGGTATATAAGGAGCTATAAATGAGATCATTTGATGGCTAAGCCATCCGGCGCTCCCCAGATCCACATAGTTCATCAAGTCGGGAGGGGAACCCAACGACAAACTCCCCAACTACGAAGCTTTTGTGAAAATAACTTTGCATTCAAAGCAAAATTAAGAAAATAAAGAGCTAGTTTGGA